>VXBP01007165.1:0-84415 GCA_013400115.1 Rhinopomastus cyanomelas | reverse complement strand
ACAGGAGAACAGTGAAGAGGTGATTGGGCACAATCAGCATGGCTTCACCAAGGGCAAATCCTGCCTGACAAACCTGGTGGCCTTCTATGATCAGGTGACAACATCAATGGATGAGGGGCGGGTGACTGATGTCATTTACCTGGACCTGAGCAAAGCCTTTGACTCTGACCATCACCACATTCTGGTCTCCAAGCTGGTGGAACTTGGCTTTGATGGGTGGACCAATAGATGGGTAAGGAACTGGCTTGATGGCTTTACCCAGAGAGTGGTTGTTGATGGATCCATGTCCAAGTGGAGGCCAGTGACAGGCAGAGTCCCTCAGGGATCGGTCCTGGGACCAGTCTTGTTCAACATCTTTGTCGGTGACATGGACGGAGGCATTGAGTGCACCCTCAGCAAGTTTGCTGAGGACACCAAGCTGTGTGATGCAGCAGACACGCTGGAGGGCAGGGATGCCATCCAGAGGGACCTGGACAGGCTGGAGAGATGGACACAAGTGTAGGGTCCTGTATCTGGGTCAAGGCAATCCTAAGCACAAATCCAGGCTGGGCAGTGACTGGCTGGAGAGTAGCCCTAAGAAGAGGGACTTGGAGGTGCTTGTGGACCAAAAGCTCAACATGAGCCAGCAGTGTGCACTTGCAGCCCAGAGGGCAAATCGGATCCTGGGCTACATCAGGAGTAGTGTGGCCAGCAGGTTGAGGGAAGTGATTCTCCCCCTCTACTCCACTCTGGGGACTCCTCACCTGGAGGACTGTGTCCAGTTCTGGAGCCCATAAAAGAAGGATGTGGACGTGCTGGAGCGAGTGCAGAGGAGGGCCACAAGGATGATCAGAGGGCTGGAGCACCTCTCCAATGAGGCCAGACTGAGAGAGTTGGGGCTGTTCAGTCTGGAGAAGAGGAGGCTCCCAGGTGACCTTATTGTGTCCTTCCATTATCTGAGAGGGGCCTACAAAAAGGCTGGGGAGGGGCTTTTTAGGATGTCAGGTAGTGACAGGACTAGGGGGAATGGAGCAAAGGTGGAGATGGGTAGATTTAGAGTGGATGTGAGGAGGAAATTCTTTACTGTGAGAGTGGTGAAAGCCTGGAACGGGTTCCCCAGGGAGGTTTTTGGGGCCCTGTCCCTGGAGGTGTTTAAGGCCAGGCTGGATGGAGCTCTGGCCAGCCTGGCCTAGGGTGGGGTGTCGCAGCCTGGTGGGGGGGTTGGAACTGGATGATCAGGTGGTTCCTTCCAACCCTGAGTGATTCTGATTCCATAACTTCTCCAGTGAAGTGATCCTGCTGTGACAGGGGGATTGGACTAGATGATCTTTTGAGGTCCCTTCCAACCCCTAAAGATTCTATGATTCCATGATTCAATATTCCTGATTCTCCTTGGCGGCACTGATGTAGTTGTGATATATTGAAAGACTTGACCCTCTTTGCCACATCTGGCATAAAGTGTGTTATCTCACACTGTTGGGATGCAGCTGCATGAGTTTCACCAGTGATATTTTGCTGCTGACAACGGCAGCTCCTCTCAACACTTCAAACTTCACTGAACACTGCAGTACACATCCTGCTATTCAAATTGTCTCTTGGTTTTAACTTTTGGATGGCCCAAGGTGATATGAATCTTCAGTATGAAGGGACAGACCTTGCTGTGAGGCCAGTGACTTAATCCTGCCTTCATCTATTGATGAAGACGGCTTCCCAAGGTCTAAGTAAAAAATGCTTTCCTTCACACAGACCTCTACTGTTAGATTTTTCAGGATAAAGGCACAGTTTGCATCTGTGCTGAGTTTATTCCTGAGATTCTCGTCAGCTTCTCTGGGGTCAGAAGATATTGCTGTGTAATTATTTTCTGAGCTACAGCCTGTCGTGACAAAGAATTCTCTGTCCCACTCTGTTGATAGGCAAACTTTCAACTTTTCATGTGGTAGGCTAAGTTGTTTATGAAGTATCTTCCCTTTTTGGAGCAGAGACAGAAAAACAGTATAGTTATATCCACACAAATCTGCCACTTACATCTTAGTACAGGTGTAACCATCAAGGCCTATTCCGACTTGATCACTGCCCTCTGTGCAAAGGAGCTCCATCGCTGAGGCTCATCTTGAGAAGACATTCTGTTCAGCTCCAAAGTCCGGGATCCCTTTTGTGGTCACTGATATTTTTTTTTAGATGTCTTTCATAGATTCACACAGTGTGAAAATCCTTATAAAAAGTGCTCATGGGGGAAGGACAGCCACCTACAGTTCTTCTTTAAGGTGGTTTGTCAAATGTAGATTCACAATCACCCTTCTACACCCCTTCTTGGGGTTATTTGGAAATTTTCTCGTTCTGAGCCTGACCATCACACTGGGTGTGCGTGTGGGGTGTGTCTCTTTCTCTTAGACCAGCTGTTGTAGCTTGCCAGGAAGGTCAGGTTGTGTGTACACCTTATGAATAGTTTAGAGGAAAAAGAATATGACATTGGAAACAAATGTGGTGTCTCTTTAATGCTGTATAAATCTGGAGCTGAGTGTGGCATTTTTCAAAGGAATAACTGCAGTTCCATGTCATGTCTCTCACATTATCTAAATGTACTAACTCTGCCTCACTCATAGCGTCATTCTTATCATCGCCGTTATGTAAGTAGGAGTGTGAAAAGACTCAATGTTACGGGCACATCTCAGGTCACAGCTGTTTTTTTCAACTGTGGTTGAATCATAGAATCTATGATTCTGTTTGTTTCAACTGTGGTCATAGAATCATAGAATCATAGAATCACTGCGGATTGGAAGGGACCTTGAAAGATCATCTAGTCCAATCCGCCTGCAACAGCAGGATCACCTAGACCAAGTCACACAGAAACACATCCAGGTGGGTCTTGAACATCTCCAGTGAAGGAGACTCCACAGCCCCCCTGGGCAGCCTGTTCCAGTGCTCTGTTATCCTCACCGTGAAGAAGTTCCTTCTCAGGTTGATGTGGAACCTCCTATGTTCCAGCTTACAACCATTGCCCCTCGTTCTATCACTACATGACACTGAGAACAGCCCAGTGCCATCCTCCTGACACCCACCCCTCAAATATTTGTAGACATTAATGAGGTCACCCCTCAGTTTCCTCTTCTTCAAGCTAAAGAGACCCAGCTCCCTCAACCTCTCCTCATAAGGGAGGTGCTCCACCTCCTTCATCATCCTCGTTGCCCTACACTGGACTCTCTCCAGCAGCTCCACATCCCCCTTGGACTGAGGAGCCCAGAACTGGACACAATNTCCCTGGGGCACTCCACTAGATACAGGCCTCCAACTAGACTCTGTCCCATTGACCACTCTCTCTGACTTCTACCCTGGAGCCAGTTCATGATCCACCTCACTGCCTGAAAATCCAGGCCACACTGCCTCAGTTTGGCTGCGAGGATGCTGTGAGAGACTGCGTCAAATGCCTTACTCAAGTCAAGATAGATGACATCCACTGCTCTGCCATCATCCATCCACCTGGTTACGCCCTCATCAAAGGCTATCAGGTTGGTCAAGCATGACTTTCCCTTTTGTGAAGCCATGCTGACTGTCCCTAATGACCCTCCTGTCCTTGATGTGCCTGGAGACAGCCTCTAGAACAAATTGTTCCATCACCTTTCCTGGAATGGAGGTGAGGCTGACTGGTCTGTAGTTACCTGGGTTCTCCTTCTTTCCCTTTTTAAAGATTGGGGTAACATTTGCTATCCTCCAGTCCCCAGGCACCTCTCCTGTTTTCCACGACCTAGCAAAGATGATGGAGAGTGGCTTAGCAATGACTTCTGCCATCTCCCTTAGTACATGTGGGTGCATCCCATCTGGGCCCAGGGTGATTTGTGTACATCCAGTTAGAAACCTTTTTCCTACAATAATCTGACCCAATACTAAAATGGTTGAAGAAACAAAACATATTACAGCCAAAATGGCATCTTCCTGTGGTCTCAGCGAGAGAGAAGTGTGGGACTGAAGGACTGACTAGACCTCTTGTTTTCTGACTTTGCTGCATCAAAGTAAGTAACAGTCCTAATTGACAATAAGCAGTTAGTCAAACCTCTGAATTAAACAGAAATAATCCGAGCTGTCAGCAGAGCACTAGAGAGTCGTCTTCTTGTGTTTCTTATCTGATTAGGACATACTTAAATGAACTGGAAAAAAATACCGTAAAGCTATAAGGAGAATGAGTGAGGACTTGTGCTTTCCAGTTTTTCATGTCAGGGTATACTGATTTCCCATGTAAATGTGGGTTCAGCTGGAAGTTTTGGTGTCACATTTCCCCCACGGTCAATTAGTCCAGCTCCTATGAAGAGAGACAGAAGGGAGTTAGCATTGTAAAGATTTTTGCAAACTCTCCTTTCCAAGTTTCTCTCACTGTTGTAAAGGCAAACTTCAGGGCCTTTCTGCTGTTTTTAAGGAGGCCTGAAAGGATGGAGTTTGGAAACCAGGGAAACTCTCTGGAGTGGCTGAGTAAGTAGCACCTGAGAATATGGGGAAGGCAAAATGCCCGCCTTATTTTAATGGTGGAGAGGAATGAAGCCCTCAAGCAAAGTAGCCTCCATGTGGACAAGGTGATGGTGGTCTTTGCTGCACAGATTATGGGAGATCACCTCCAGACACCACTGCCTATCCCTTCTGTGTTCATCTTCCCATCCTCCCTGTGCTGGAATCAAGCATTCAGGGAGGACTGTTATCCTTAGTACTGTCTTCTGAGCTATGGGTAAACTGCTCCTTACTGTTCCTCGGCTCTTCCCTCCTGTGCTGGAGCCAGTGGGGCCAGAATACCTTAAAGCCCAAGGTCTGTGCCACAGCCCTAAACCACAAGAGCTACTCCAGCTCAGTTTTCTGGGTCACTCCTACTCACCATATCCTCAGTGTGCTTCTTCCAGCTGGTGTGGTGGACTCCGCCAGCTGTGTTAACACTTCACAAAGTTCTCGGTATCTCCCAGTTCCAGAGCTGAGGAGTCCTGATACAGACAGAGAAGTGGAAATGTTTACAAAAGCTGTTGAAAGAAGTCAGAACTCCTTTGCTTCTCTCAACTGTGCTCTAACACAATTACTAATAAATGAAAACCAGTAAAATTTGTCTCTAATAATTGCTTTTTCACTACACATCTGAAAGAGTAAATCATAACAGTGCTACAAAGAAGATCCTCTTTACTTCCAAGTGCATGTCGAAGAAAGCAAACCAACTGCCAATTGGTACCTTTCCCCGTCACCACACTTTCCAGCTCCTCTTCAAGCTCTCAGCGTGCATCAAGAATGATGAATCAGAAATGCTATATGATGCCTTGTATTAATACCAGCACATGAAAGAGGGGGAAAGAGGTGTCTTTCATAGAGCCACACAGTGTGAAAGTCCTTCTAAAAAAGTGCTCATGGGGGAAGCACTTAGGATGAGAACATGTCCTTAGGATGAGAACATGCATTATGTGTGTGGACAGAGACTCGAGTCAGCTTTTACTTTGCAGGGACAGTCCTGCACATTCTCCCATGAAATCACACTCACGGCCAAAGGAGTTGTTCCTGCGTCCTGAATCTCGTCGGCAGTGTAACGCTGCTATAGCAGCACTCTTGACCTTCGCTTCCTCTTTCTGTGCAGAAAACAGCACGTGCACCATGTTCTGCTGGAATGAACAACATACTTCTGACAAAAAGCTCTAGACTGTACAGACTGGGACATGCTTTTTGTTGGATTATTCATGGACCTGTTGCTTAAAAATTGCATTACTGTTCTTTGTAAATTTTTCTGGCTTTGATGGCTCTTGCTGTATTTATTACTTAATCTCTTCAACGTGAGCTCCTCCCTCTAAAGTATGGTATATTATCAGAACAACCTAGGGGATAATCATTCTACTTTACTCAAGAATTTGAGATTTCAAAATCTGACTTAATTTCCAAATGGGCAGCAGCCAAACATTTTGAAATTTTCAGAAAGCAAAAAAGAAGTAAAACAGATTGATTAAAGCATTTCAACTGTAATGTGCATCATGAGAGACATTTTAGCATTGTAACACAAATTTTGATGGAATTTGCAAATTTTAAAGTCACTATTTTATTTCAGGAACACCATGGAATATTTTGAGTGTCTTGGAAGTACTTTCAGTGTCTCTTAAAGGAAGTTTGTGGGAAGCAAACATGGTTTTGAAACATTTTTTGTCTTATGAAATATCTCTGTTTTTATACATGCTTTCTCTTTGTTTGTTTGTTAAACCTTCTGTGTGCTATCACAAAAATTAGAAAGAATTAGAAAGCTTGGTTGTGGAAGCTTGAACAGAAAACCTGAGCATTGGCTGAGGCAGAAGGTTATTATCTTTCCTGAGGTCTCAGAACTGTGGTTAGCCCCTGCAGGGCATTTTCGACTATATACCTCTGGTACAGGAAGGAGGCATCACACACTACTTTTCACTCATTTCTGAAATGCTCAGACAGGCATTTGCATTAGACAGTCCTGGATGTGTGAACATGTGCTTTCTAATCATGGCTACAAAGCTTAAAATGCAATGGTGAGTTCTGTATGGGCGCCTCATGTACTGTTAATATAGTATAAAACGTTGTTTTTAAGCAGAGCATCTAAGTTATGTTTTGCTCAGTATTCAAAATGATCAGATGGTTCAAGCTTAAATATCCTGTTTTGTTGTTTGGGGTTTTTTTAATTTCCAAGGAACTAATTAAACCATAACTAAAAAAGGTTTTACATCTCAAACTAAAAGATTTCCAAGCAAAACACAGCAAAGCAGCAGTTCAGGATGCTTGTACTAAAACTCAGTGAAGAGAGGTAAGGCATCTTGATTCCTAGAGACACAAACTCTTTTCAAAATGCATTTGCAACTCTTTTGGACCCTTACAAATATTTTGTGTCCACTCTTTTTGGTGATACACAGACATTTTCTTCATTATCTGGATTTAAACCTGGTTTGCATTAAACTGATATTTTGCCTCTCAGCTGCCTCTGCTACATTTTTAGTAGGGTTGTGTGTGGTGTGTGTGCTTGAGAAAACAACATTAGGTTGTGCTATCTGATCTTAACATGCTGTTCTGTTGTGGTGAATTTCTTAATGCACCAGGGTGTCCATCAGGCCCCAGATACAACCACAAAGCCAAGGCAGTGACGCAAATCAGCAGCTGATATAAACAAGCTGACACAAACCAGAAACTAAGCTAGCAGTGAACCTCCGGAGATGCTTTTTTCCTCTCTTCTTCTCTTTTTTTTTTTATAAGAAAGGGAAATATTTCTCAGCAACTGAAGAGCTTGTGTGTTTGCCTCCATGTTAACAATAACCTAAATTTATCTCTTATGAAAGAGAATGCAGTACAGCCCATCTGTACTTAGTTTTATAGACAGTGTAACCTAGACTTAGTGTCTCTGTTGATTTTTGAATGTACCCTGGTGCTCTCCTTTCCAATGGATATAGGAATTTAGTAATCCATAACCTTACTCACAGAAGGGACCATAGTGCTTTATTGAAACACCCTGAATTCATCTCTTTACCAGTAAATGAATAAATGCACATAATATCTTTCTTTGCGGTTAGAAATCTCTCTGTTTCCTTCTTTCCAAACTCTCTCCCTCTTTTAAGGGGATCTGTATTGTTACTATTTAGTTCACTCTCCTGCTAAGCACAAGCATTGTCTCATCTGGGTTTAGACTGCCCGTGCTTTGCTGATGTATTTACTTCAGCCACATACTGTTAGTAGCACTCTCTGTGAATGCAGCTTAGAGCAACAGAAGGTCTTTATTTCACATGCCTTGTCCCAATTTCCTCCTTCTTCCAGTCAGGGAAGCTCTTCCAGTCCAGGCCCAAGTCTGTCCCATGCCACTGCATCTGCAGTGGGACCATTGCCCGGTGAAGATCCAGCACTGCAAACTGTTCACCTGACGGGCCAGCACGACTGTGGCAGAGACATGGTCACAACTATCCGTCTTCTTTCTTTGTCAGAAGAGTTTGTTCTGCTCTGTGTTTTTATAAGCCTTCAAGTACCTTACTCCATATAAATAAATTATTATTAAATATAATTAAAACAGTGCTTTCCAACAGCTTCTGTTTTATACTAAGTAGGTTCCTTTCCGGAAAGCTGTTTCTCTTCTTTGTATTTATGTCTAAAAGCACAATATTTGGAACTTTTGCTTAGTCTCTGGGGTTTTGGTTTTTGTAAAGATTATGGCACCAGCATACTAACAGATACCACCCGATCCTAAAGGCTGAAAGTATTTAAAGTTGTGACAGCATGAGATCTATCAGGACTCCCCAATCTATTTCTGCCTGATGATCTACTTTAAATTGTCTGTTTAGTGGGTCAACGTTTGTTTACAAACTTGGTTAACTGTATTTACAAAACCTAAATATGTACATAAATATTAACTAACATCCATTGACAAAAAGTATTTTGAAGAATAAATATACTCACTGTTAGATCTGTAACTGCAAGGGAAAATAGTATATGTCTGCTACTAGGGAAATTCATATATTACCATGCTGATACGTCTCATTGAGACACAAATCTGCTCCTGATAAAGAGATAATAAATAGGCTGCAAAAACTCTTCTCCTCAGAGCTTTCAAGTCTTGTATCCAGGCCTGCTGGAAAATAGAAGTCAAATTGTCAGTCAGGTCTCCTGGAGGAGAATGTGTCCTTTTTAATCATCCAGATAATAGTGTAACAGGAAATTACTTCCGTATGTGGCATACACATGTGTTAGGAAGAACAGGACATTTTTCCTCTCTATTAATAGAGAGATGTCATCTACTGGCTGTTATAATTTACTGAGGTGTCCCCAGAGCTAGTTAGGAAATGCTAGCTGCTGCTGCAATTATGACCTTTTGTAAGATTTGCTTTTAATGCACTTTCCACAAAATCTAGCCTTGTGACAGAAACTGGGTTGATAAACAAAAGATAAGGAAACTGGTGTTTGTGTGTTTTTTCTGATTATCTTTTATCCACCGAGCAAATTCAGAGCAATATTGCCTGTATTTTTATACTCTTCTTTCACTATCATCCCTTGATCTCAGTGTAATATAGAGATGATTATAAACAGGCATTTTTCCAGGCAAATATGAAGTTTTGAGGGCGTCTGTAGACTGAGGTTGGCAGTTTGTCTTTGCAATCCAAATTTTACTGTTTTATAATCAACTTAAAAGTTAAAAAATCCTCACAAGAAACCAAAACCTGGGACCACTGTGCTTAGCACTGTCCAGCTTTAGGAAGAGGTTTCAGAGATTAAAATTAATATTTAAAGGTTATGTATTGAAGTTCCAAACCCACTACTTTTTCTTGCCTAATCGTATTTTCTGCCTAGTGCTCAGTTCATGGCAATGTTAATAATATACGCAACGTAGTGCCAGCTATCTACTGCGTCAAATAATAAACAACACTGCTCTCACTGTCTTGGCATTGCCTCTGGAGTTTAGATTTTGTGTCGTAAGAAGTGCTGCTCCAATCTGGGGAACTACTGTTCATGGATCGCTGGGTAAAGGAACATTTTCACATCTAAGAAGTCAGTCTGTTGCTGTAGGACTCCTGTGTCAGATGTACAGGGCAAGATCATCAGGCTTCAATCCCTCACAGAAACACATGGCCGGAAAGGACCTCCAGGATCATTAAGTTCAGCCATCAGCCCAACAGCTCCCTAACTCCTAGATCATGGCCTCAAGTGCTCTATCAACTTGGTTTTTAAATGTCTTCTGGGATGAGGACTCCACCACCTCCCTGGGCAGCCTGTTCCAGTGCCCAACCACTCTCACTTCTTCCTAAGATCCAATCTAAACCTCCCCTGATGCAACTTGAAGCCATTTCCCCTTGTTCTATCATTAGTCATTTGTGAGCAGAGACTAGCATCAGCCTGGCTACTACCTCCGTTTAGATAGCTGTAGAGAGCAATAAGGTGTCCTCTCAGACTGCTCTTCTCTAGACTAAATAACCCCAGTTCCCTCAGCCTCTCTTCATAGGGCCTGTTTTCCAGATCTCTCACCAGCCTCCTTGTCCTTCTCTGGACCCACTACAACACCTCAATACCCTTCTTATACTGTGACACTCAGAACTGGACAGAGCATTCAAGGTACAGTCTCATGAATGCAGACTACAGGAGCGCTACCACCTCCCTACTCCTGCTGGTGACAGATGGGATGATATTGAAACTCTGGGTATAAAAATGATCAAGCTAGAGTTGGTGCCTGCAGGGATGGGCTGAGAGGAGTAGTCAAAACATAGTCTTAAGCAAAAGACTATGAGAGGTCTGAGAGAGGGACTGTCAGATTCTTGGGCTCCAGTTGCTGTTCACCTCTGAAACTGCGACGTTTAAGCGGCAATAGCAGCAAGCATACCTCATAAACAAGGTTTTCACTAAACAGCTCAGGCAAAATCTACATTCATGGATACTGCTTGCCCTACAACGTGCATGCTTAGCCCCATTTTGCATGGTCCCTGCGTCCACTCCCTGCAGCTGAAATGAGAGGTTGCGTTCCCAACAAGAGTGATGATGGGGTGGAGTATGGAGCCTAAGGTACTGTCTCCTCTATGTTCAGTTTTGCCTGTAGGGATGGAAAAACTTGACGTGTCCTGACTTATAACAATGAGATAGCCACATGCTTCGTGAAGCCAGTCTTCTCTGGCAGCTCTGTTGGGGCTGCTGGTTTGAATGTGGAAATCTCCCAGAAAGGAAGAGAAAGAAATGACAGTCTAATGCTGAGCCTTAACAACCACATTGCTGACAAGCTCCAGTAGATGGGTAGAAGGAGCTTTGACAGTTTTGACTGTGGACAGTTGCCCTCAAGACACTATGTTTGGTCATTAAGGACAGCAAAACTCCAAATGCAACCTTTAATTCAGTGGAGGTACAGTGGGCTGTGAGATACCTCCTTGTATTAACTGGCACAACCAGCAGGCCACCTGCAAACAGCTGCACAAGCAGGTGGGTGGGCTGCAGAACATGTCATGTTCAAGGTTGTCATTGCAGAAGTCTGTCAAGCCTTGTGTTTGCTTATCCAGTGACGCTCTCTGGCAGGAAGCTTAGGAAAGGCATACAATGAGAAATTATAGTTTTATTATAATAGAAACTCGTCATGGAGCCAACCAAGGAGGCAGGAGAGCACGCTGCGTAGAAGGCAGATCCTCTCATACGGAGGAAAAGCCCTTGACAGAATTTGGAATGGGTTTGGACTGGATTTCTTGTCTCCTGGTAGTCCTATGGTGAAAGAACTTCTCAAATTTATTTAAAATTGATCTACGACAGGGATATCGAGGGCTTTTATAGAGCAGCAGGGAAAAATACATTGCAAAAATCTGAATGCATGTTCCTGGAGTGTAAACAGTGTCCAATTTGAAGCTGAATTAGAGAAATGAAGGACCTGTAGCACACAAGAGAGAAGGAAAAGGTGCTACATGGAGACAGACAAGTGAACCTTCCAGAAATCTAAAAAATCATCATCTAGATGACTTTTCTAAATCTGGACAAAAAGGGTCTAAAACATTTTGAGGTAGAAGCATTTAGAGGTTTTCTTGTAATCTATACTAATCTATTCTCACTAGTGTTTGTGGGGAATATGAGTTGCTGTAGAACAACATTCTATTGACACGTCTTGTTCTGACCAGAGCCCAAATCCTAGAATCATAGAATCATTAGGGATTGGAAGGGACCTCGAAAGATCATCTAGTCCAATCCCCCTGACACAGCAGGATCACCTAGACCAGGTCTCACAGGAACTTATCCTGTCGGGTCTTGAATATCTCCAGTGAGGGAGACTCCACAAGCCCCCTGGGCAGCCTGTTCCAGTGCTCTGTCACCCTCACCGTGAAGAAGTTCCTTCTCAGGTTGATGTGGAACCTCCTACGTTCCAGCTTACAACCATTGCCCCTTGTCCTATCACTACATGACACTGAGAACAGCCCAGTGCCATCCTCCTGACACCCACCCCTCAAACATTTGTAGACATTAATGAGGTCACCCCTCAGTCTCCTCTTCTCCAAGCTAAAGAGACCCAGCTCCCTCAACCTCTCCTCGTAAGGGAGGTGCTCCACCTCCTTTATACATGGGACAGAAATTAAAGTTATATGAAACTTGTATGAAAATTAAAATTATATGAAATACATAATGATTGATTGAAATCTGGCATGCAGACTCATTGCATTTATGACATTTTAGATAAAAGTGGTCAGTTATTTATAGATTTATGATGCCAACCCCAGGATGTGCTAATGGAATTTTAAGGTAGTGCATTTAAACCAGATTAAAAATACTCTCAGAATTGAAATGTAACATGTAGAATGGATTGTCACAGGCACAAGAGTCTAAAAATAAGGATTAAAATAAAAAAGAGGATTCAAGAGAGTATAAAATAAGAACATTAAAAAAAAAAACAAAACCAAACCAAGATGAGATTGACAAGGTTGAGAAGAGATATAACGTTGCTGGAATACGGATTAGAGTGAATTAATAGATTAGGAGAGACCCCTTTGGTATGGAGAAGGACCAGAGATGAGTAGAGAAGAAAAAGCATATGAAAGTCATGCAGAAGGTCAATAAGGAATGTTTATTAACACAGGAACTCTAAGAGCAAAACAAAGGAAGCACTTTCTCACACAAAGCACAGTTAAGTTGTTGGATTCATTGCCCCAAGACCTCGAGGCCAAAAACATGATTGTTTTTGAAGTGAAACTTAAACATATGCATAGGGTGGGTTCTTGTAAATGTAGCAGCCCAGGTATGTCTGTCTGAGACATCCCTCACCAGGCTGCCTAAATCCTTCCTAGGGAAAAGATCAGTGTTTTGGGCTCTAAGCATCTGCTCTTGACTGTTGTCAGCATTAAGTTTGGCACTCTGCTTATGAATTCTCTTTTTGTTGAACTAGATGGAATACTTTCTGAGCTCCAAGAATTTTAGTGGATGATTTAAAAACTATAGTTTGGTGTGCTTGAGACTTTTTTATAGTGCATGATAAAACCAGAAGGGTTTTGGTGATGAGCTAAGGTGACTACGCAGCCAGTAAATCCAGTCTTTTCAAGCTATTGCAAAGTAAAACACGAGCCTCTGACAATATTTACTCTGATTTGTGTGTCAAAGCAAGCTGGAAATTTTCCTTTCAGTGTTTATCAACAGTCAGTGTTCAGTGGAGCCGTATCAGAGAAACGCTGTTATGGGGATGTGTGATGAACCTACTGAATGCTGCACAGGTTTTTAGTACCCACTTAGAAATAGGCAGATTTCAAAAGGTTTTCAGGCTCAGATGGCTTTGTGCAATGATCACCATTCGAGCTGGAGATCTCCAGAGAGCAGGCACTCTCATGAGACTCTTGGTATTTCCTGTTTCTCATCAGACTAGAAATACAGTAGCAGGGGAAGAGCTTTTCTCTTAGCACTGTATGGTATCCGCGCTGCTCTCTGAGCCCAGGAAGCACCACAGTGCGGCAGATGGAAAGAAAACAAACGAGCAAATTTACTGTAACCTTTTCAAAGCCCAGAAAACCTTCACGTTTGGCTTGTCTTTGGACAGCAGTGGTTCACCCCTCCCTAGCCTTGTGATACGTTTTTGTTTGGAATTAAGGAACAGTGTGCCATTTTTTGACATAAACTAGATACCCTGGTAAGTCTGTCTGCTAGAAAACTCTGATAGAAGGATTTTGCATTGTGAAGACAGAACTCTTGCACAGTGCCACACAACAACCTCAGCATAACGTAACACTTGTCTGGAAATATCTCTGAATGATATATGCATTGAAATAAAATAGATTCTCACTGGTTTTCTCAAAAGCTATCTAATGCTTTCTTTTATAAAATGTGCAGCTGTGGATATCGTTCTATACGCGTGTTGATTTTAAACCCGAAAGGTCAACTGTCACCTTGAGGCATTTCCAAACCAGGCAAGTTAGAAGCAGCACAGAAGATTCATATTGATCTGCATTTGTGTCCTTCCAGTACGTGTGCACACACATTGTGGACTCGTCACTCCTGGAAGTATTTAAATGATGTATGAACCTGGTGCTTAGGCACATGGTTTCAGGCTGACCTGGCAGTGCTGGGTCAAAGGTTGGACTTGACGATCTTAAAGGTCTCTACTAACAAAATATATTCTGTGATTCTGTGAATTGGCATCGATGTATTTGCACATTTTTGGGTATGTCAATAGTGGTATATTTGAATGCTTTGTTTGTTTGTAAAGATTTCATCTATCACAGAATCACAGAATGTTAGGGATTGGAAGTGAGCTTGAAAGTTCATCCAGCCCAATCCCCCTGCCACAGCAGAATCCCCTAGATCAAGTCACACAGGAACATGCCCAGGCAGCTTTTAAACATCTCCAGTGAAGGAGACTCCACAGCCTTCCTGGGCAGCCTGTTCCAGTGCTCTGTCATCTTCACTGTGAAGAAGTTCCTTCTCATATTGATGTGGAACCTCCTATGTTCCAGCTCGTACCCATAATAAATACAATGCATAATACAATACAACCCTCTCTCGACATATAAAATAGTGCTGAGGAGAAGGTGGCTGCTTCTTTTTGCATTTCAAATGTATTCCAGCTGCATCAGGCTTCAGCTGTTATTTTCACCTTGCTGACCACGTGATTCTGCTGTGGTGAGTATGTGCTTGAGTGAGGTTTTTCTTGTGGATTTCCTGCAGCTATTGGGGAGCTGCAGATTATGCAAAGGTAGCAAGTCAGCTTATTATTCCGGATGTTGAGATACAGAAAGCTTCTGAAATGTTTTGTTTAAAATATTCCTCTTTTGCTATATTAGAGGGAAGCTGACTGTGAGTGCCCAAACCAGTAGCTAATTATCCTATCTGGGGTGTATTGCTCGGCTGTAAGGCCATTTCCTGCACATAAATCAGTAACAGAAGCAAACTGCTACCACTACCGCTGCTTTGAGACATCTCAGAAATTCCACTCAAGATCTTTTCCTAAATCAAACCTAAGTGCTACATACACGTCTTCATATTTCCTGGTTTTTGTTTTCGCTGTTTTTCTAGGACTGGAAAATTTATTTTCCACTTAAATTGCTACTGAGGAGATTTTAAAGTTGGGATGAAACAGGAACTTCCTAAGAACAGTTCAGTCATCACAGAGTAGGAGCTGCCACACTGAGTGGAGCTACTCTTGCTTACCTGGATGGTAAAACTTCCTTGGTGGGAAGAAGTTAATTCAATAATAACAAGAAGATAATTCAAAGTTTGGGTGAAATGACTGGTTACTGTCTGGAGGTGGTCACACCCTTGCTTTAAGCTGCTTCTCTGGTGAGCATCAAATGTGCCCAGGTTAGATCTGACTGCTACCTCATGTTTTTTTCAGTCCATTTCTCTCGGTCGATTCAGAACACTGAAGTAGCATCATAGTTCTTCCTGCAGCATTTCTGAGAGTGGAGTGCATCAAAATGAGAGCACCAAAACTGGCAGCACTGTGAGAATGCAGCTGCTTAAATTCAATAGGCAGTTGTCTGGCTAAGAACATAGGAGGAATACTAGAAAAAGAATTGCTGAGAAGCTATTCTTGAATGTTTCCCCTTTCTGGAGCCTGGACATAATCTATTCTGGTCTTAAAAAATTGTGTTTTGATTCTGTGGAGGTGCAGAACTTGGAGCACAGCAATAAACTCTTGCTTTAAAAAACACTTGGACAGGGCTCATTTTATTAGGATATGGCTGGAGGCAGAGCTGGTGGTTCTACAGGTCACTGCTTGGAGGAGTTACAGATGAAGTACAAGGTTTTGGTGGGCAATTTTCTTTGCTTAAAGTTTTTTATACCAACCACTGTCACCTACTGTAATATGATCCTAATCAAAGGCTAGAGTATAGTAAAGGAGAAAATCTTTCATAGCACTTATTGAAGGTAAGCAGGAAAAATTAAAGAATCCATGACTTAGGAAGAAAATCTATGAGCAATAGGTAGACTCTGTGGTTTACTACATTCTGGATTTCTCTAAAAGCAAAAGCTCATTGTCTCTAAAGCCTGTTCTGAATATCATTCTCAATGTTTCATGTGGAAGATGTGTTTACTGAAATGTTTAAGTGGTCTTAGGTGGTAGTTAGGGAGGGTAGCCCTATACAGAAGACAACGTGGTGAGTATACTAGCTTACAGAGTATAATGTAGAGACCATGGGCAGGAGCTGCCCTCCAGATCCACTCTTTGAACAGAAAGCACTTTGCAACCACATTTGTAGACACCTCTGTGTTCTATTAGTGTTTCGTGAATGACTTGGAAGTACCTACCAGACTGGTTACTTCACACATTTTAGCAGAAATGTGTCTTCTGGGTGCTAGAGTTCATTCAGGGATTGAACTGTCCAGTTCATAGACCCCTGGAAAATTCTCATTGTCCTTGGAAGAAATCAGAGACTCTAATGGAAACATGAGGAGTGGAGTGTGCCTCGGTTGGAGAGTCAGATTGCAATACTCAATCACCATCTAAATCTTGGATGCCCACCTAAGTTGTACATTGCATCTGGCCTACAAAGTCATCCTGACTTGCTGCTTTGCTTTTTTAATTCAGCCTGCCCTGTTCCCCCCCTGTTCTTTCCATCTGGTATGGAGTACTGCAAGAATTTAGGAACAATCTTATATATGGGCACACATTAAGGCACTGTTTAAAATCAAAGGTGTCTGTAAGATAGTGCAGAAGCAGGTCTCTATGTCAAACTGATTTTACTTCATCACTTCCAATGTATTAGTTAGAATACATGTTCTGTGGGTTAAATTGCTGTGTCAACACATCACGGGTGCGCTGCTGGACACTACCTTCACTTTACTGATTTCTGGATAGATGCATTGGTTGTAATACTACAGCAGTGTGAAGCAGTATTCTCAGTAGGTTTGTTTGATCCACAGAAATCATAACCAGGAGTCCCAGAACCACAGAATCCCAGCATCATTGAATGGTTTGTGTTGGAAGAAATCTTAGACATTGTCTAGCTCCAACTCCCCTAACATGGGAATCTTGAACGTCTTTAATTAGATCAGGGTTCTCAAAGCCCCCTCCAACCTGGCCTTGAAGCAGCTAAGCAAACTAACATGTAGAATTCTATTGAAAGGTTTTGTATCTGGCAACTATCCGGCCACACTAAGGATGGCTTCTGAGTTTGAAAAAGCTTCGTTAGAAAAAACACCAGGAATTTTTGAACAGTTGTAAGAATCATGCAGACATGAACCTTGGAAGAGACTTCTAGTCAGTACAGAGTATGGCAGGAGGTTTAGTAGTCCATTTGTATTGCTGTGTCAGCAGTGCTTAACAGATCCAAGAAAGGTGTCTGCTTTTTAAAGGGAATTGTAACTCCCTGTGCTTCTTATTCCCACCAATCCCATGGTGAGTGTTTGTACATCAGTGACTTCCTGAGGTGGGAGAGAAATGCAAGTTGTCTGTGATAAAAAAAAATGCATGCCGAAATCTGTGGGAAAACGAAAACTTCCTATGTTGTGTTGTTCTTTCTGATCCTATATTTTCTGTTCCTGGCTAGGACTCTTAAGTGCAGATGGATGAAAAGAAAACAAACCAATGTAACTTCCTTTTTTGGACTGAAATTCATAAAACTCTGTCCATGTTAAATTCAAGGTGAAGAGTTTTACAAGGTTTTGTTTTGTCTTTAGCATTTATCCCCAAAACCAAGACTTGTGCCTGCAGAGACTACGTATTTGAGCACTACATGCACTGGGGGATATATCTATATCTGTACATAAGTAGATGTTTCTTTCATTTCTAGTGCTTCTACCCTGGGAAACGGGAGAGGTACCCAGGGACTGGAAAATAGCAAATGTTACCCCAATCTTTAAAAAGGGAAAGAAGGAAGACCCAGGTAACTATAGACCGGTCAGCCTCACCTCCATCCCAGGAAAGGTGATGGAACAATTTGGACTAGAGGCTGTTTCCGGGCACATCAAGGACAAGAGGGTCATTAGGGACAGTCAGCAGGGCTTCACAAAAGGGAAAGTCATGCTTGACCAACCTGATAGCCTTTTATGAGGGTGTAACCAGGTGGATGGATGAGGGCAGAGCCGTGGATGTCATCTATCTTGACTTAAGAAAGGCATTTGACACGGTCTCTCACAGCATCCTTGCAGACAAACTGAGGCAGTGTGGCCTAGATTTTCGGGTAGTGAGGTGGATTGTAAACTGGCTACAGGGTAGAAGTCAGAGAGTGGTGGTCAATGGGACAGAGTCTAGTTGGAGGCCTGTATCTAGTGGAGTGCCCCAGGGATCGGTGCTGGGACCGGTCCTGTTCAATCTATTCATTGATGACTTGGATGAGGGATTGGCATGCACTGTCAGCAAGTTTGCTGATGACACAAAGCTGGGTGGTGTCGCCGACACCCCTGCAGACTGTGCTGCCATTCAGCGAGATCTGGACAGGCTGGAGAACTGGGCAGAGAAAAATCTAATGAGCTATAACAAGAGTAAGTGCAGAGTCTTGCATCTGGGCAAGAACAACCCTAGGTACCAGTATAGGCTGGGGACTGACCTGTTGGAGTGTAGTGTAGGGGAAAGGGACTTGGGGGTCCTGGTGGACAACAAGATGACTATGAGCCAGCAATGTGCTCTTGTGGCCAAGAAGGCCAATAGCATCCTGGGGTGGATTAGAAGAGGGGTGGTTAGCAGATCAAGAGAGGTTCTTCTCCCCCTCTACTCTGCCCTGGTGAGACCACACCTGGAGTATTGTGTCCAGTTCTGGGCTCCTCAGTTCAACAGGGATGTGGAGCTGCTGGAGAAAGTCCAGCGTAGGGCAACAAAGATGATAAGAGAGGTGGAGCACCTCCCTTATGAGGAGAGGTTGAGGGAGCTGGGTCTCTTTAGCTTGGAGAAGAGGAGACTGAGGGGTGACCTCATTAATGTCTACAAATATTTGAGGGGTGGGTGTCAGGAGGATGGAGCTGGGCTCTTCTCGGTGTCATCTAGTGATAGGACGAGGGGCAATGGTTGTAAGCTGGAACATAGAAGGTTCCACATCAACCTGAGAAGGAACTTCTTCACGCTGAGGGTGATGGAGCACTGGAACAGGCTGCCCAGGGGGGTTGTGGAGTCTCCCTCACTGGAGATGTTCAAGACCCGACTGGATGTGTTCCTGTGTGACTTGGTCTAGGTGATCCTGCTGTTGCAGGCGGATTGGACTGGATGATCTCTCGAGGTCCCTTCCGATCTATGATTCTATGATTCTATGATTCTTCCCATGAAATTTCTGAGAAAGAATCTCACAATGATTCCCCAAAATTACCCCCAAGTGTTCCTCCATCTGAACGTAGGGCTGGCACTGGTGAGAAAGATGGCAGCATCTGCCTCAATGGATCAGCTGTCCTCACAGTCCACCTCGGTGCGAGGGTTTACTTGACCATCCTATCAGCCCCTCACTCTGTGTGCACCTGCAGAGAAAGACAGAGACTGGCCTTCATGGGAGGCAGTGCCAGGGAGCCAGTTGTCTTAGGGCATGGGCAGAGTGAAGTCAAATATGACCCCTGGAGTAAAATACAGTGTTGAAGGCAGAAGTAAGGAAAGATGAGGTGAGGAAGTGTTCCAAGTGTGAGTAGTGGTGTTTGTGCATCTGTGTAGAGAGCACAGGAGAGAAAAAGTTCAATGCAGAGAGGGAAGCAAGAACATCATGTCAGCACTGGACTTGGTCTAGGCGCTCCTGGTCTGGCAGGGGGACTGAATGAGACGATTTTTCGAGGTACCTTCCAAATCCCTAATGTTCTGTGGTTCTGTGGAGCTAAAAGCACAAGATGGGTGATACTTTTTGTATTCCTGGAAGACTTTTCTCCCAGTTAATCTGTTTGCAGCATAAGCAAAATCTAAGTTCAGCAAGTGATACCCACACACAGTTTATCAACCTTTCCAGACTGGGATTGAATAGAAGGATTTCCTGGCATAAAATGTGGAGAAATTTTGACCAAACCATTAATAAATGACTGCCATGTAGTTGTCAAACATGCATCAGTTGTCAAAGTCACAATGAGCTCTGTTAGCCAATGTAAATGCTGTCATTCTGGTTTTGGTGGTGAAGAATCAGAAATACAATAAATAAAAGTTGTGCCAGAGTAAGGTCCAGAGTTAAAACAAGCCTCACTTTGTTCTTTGCTAGCACTGAAGATACTTTTAAATCGAGAATTCTGTCCACAACAAGATGAAAGAGGAGCAGGGTCTAGCATGGGACAGTATTACAGGGGAACTGGTTTCTGTTTCCATCTCTCTCATTAGCTTTTGGTTGATGATAATGACCAAGAAGTGAAAAGGTTTTTTCCTCCTCTCCCAGCTTACATTTTGGTTGCATCTACTTACGATATCTTGTCTATGGCTCATGCTAATATAAACTACAGACACCCACGATCAGGGTGGTCAGCATGCACACGGGCTCATCCTGATCCTGCTCTGCTGCAGGCATACATCGCACCCCAGAAGCAGCCTTGTTTGAAGTGGCCCAACATTCACCGCCCTGCAGCAGACAACCTTGTGGCCCTTCAAGGAAGGATCCTACAACAACGTGGCATCTCTTCAATGCCACTTAAATCCAGAGGCAGTGGGACACCACAAAGCACATCTGCCCCAGTCCATGCCTCAGGCTGTGTGCCCGGGTCGTCACGAAGAGGTAGCATGAGCTTGATTTCCCTCTTTTGTGCTCATTCTCTGAAGTAACCCCAACTTTGCTCAGCTGTCGTATTAAAAACTGGGCGAAGCAGACCCAATGATCACAGACCCAAACCTTAATTTGCCTTGTGCTTCAGATATAGCTGCATGAGCCAGTAGTCATTATGACTTTATAGCTACTAAACAATAACGTGTTGCATAATAACACTTCCATTTCTCATTTTTTCTTGTAAAGGAGTGAGGCAATGCACTCTGCTTTCCACATGATAATATTGCTTTTTGGATACTTATTTTTAAACTTCTAACTTCTCAGGAAATTGCTGCTTCATTGCTAGAGAGTTACTAGTGGTTACTGCATGTGCTGGCCTTTCTACAAAAGTAGGAAAGACAGGAAAATAACTTTACCAGATGCCAATGACTCCTCTGTACAGGGGGGGCAAGTGGGGGGCATCTGAAATAATGAAAAAACATGAAGAATAATGGCATTACAAAGTGTTTCCTTAAGAAAATACTGAGACTCTTCCTCAGGCTACAAAGCTCGAACACACATTTTTTCTGTTTGCATACTCTGAGGGGAATTGTCTTCTCAAACACGATCACTGTAATGTTTAAAGGTACAATTACCAAGCAGTTAAACAGGAAATACATTAGTTTTGCTATTCCTGACTGTGAAACAGAAGCTTGCAGCTTTCTTCTCTGCTTTCTTTCCTTTCCATCCCTAGTTTTTCAATGCAAAATTAACTTCTCATTATTTGTTTGTGGAAGAGGTGAAATGGCAACGACAGTGCTGCTGTGGATGCTGAAAGATTTTCAAAACATGTTTGAAAGAACTCAGGATTTAGAGGATTTAATCTTGGATTACGCATCAGGTGGGATTGTACAATCCCATTTAAATAAATGGGAATAATATGTATGTAATGTGACAGTCTGACATACATAGTGCAATTACAGCCTTATTCTGTCCGTATAATTAATTAGTGTAAATAATACATTTAAACAACAAACAGTAGTAGTGCACCAGGCCCTGTAACCATTAGTTCTATGCTGGAGATTTTTATTTATAATCTTCTGCTACCATCGTTTGAACTTGGTTTTGATACCTTGATCTCTTAGAAAACTTCAGTCTGTAATGGTTTTGTCAT
The DNA here is from genome assembly GCA_013400115.1 of Rhinopomastus cyanomelas. Lineage (NCBI taxonomy): Eukaryota > Metazoa > Chordata > Aves > Bucerotiformes > Rhinopomastidae > Rhinopomastus > Rhinopomastus cyanomelas. Next base: position 62,755 of record VXBP01007165.1, on the reverse strand, counting down.
AAGAAGCATTTCTCATTAGTCTGCGAGACGCTACTTGAAAAACGAAGAACTGAATATTTCACAGGGTTTAGTGACAGTGAGTCTGAATGGAACCACATGATGTCAAATTTTGAATGTCAAAATTGCATTTTGAAAGAGAGAAGGACTAGTAGCAGTGCAAGTAGCAGTGAGCAAAAGTACTGCAGCTATCCCACAGTGGAACAGCTAAGAACAAAGAGGAGAAAGACGGTCACCTCGAATTTACACTGCACTTGATCGCAACTTCCCTCGGTCATTGAACCGGTAGCAGAACGTCTCTGCTAAAGTTGCTAGTCTCTAGGCAGAGTGGCATTACTATCCCAAGTCTGTCCTAGGCATATGTGTGTGTGGTATGTTAGTATGTCAAGCCCAGATCCTCCAGATAATTGGAGCCAGCTTGGAAAAAAACACTGTCAGTGGAGAAGGAAGTTATTCTAAAGCACTTCTTAAGTGCCACTGCTACTTAATACACACGTAATTAGAAACGCTATAAATAGAGTCCACAAGTTAGTCTCCTGGTTGCTTCAGCTGCATCTGAAACCTTTACAGTTCATGATTGTGTAAGGCCCTTCTTGCACAGACATATGATTAAGGAAGGGGTTGGATGTGACCTATTCATCAGCATGCTGACATTTGTATCACGGGGTTAGAGTAATGTGAGACAGGTGATCACTTACGTAATGAACTTTAGAAAATCCTTTTAGAAGCCATTCCAAGAGGTTGGCTTATTCGATACAGAGAATCCAAACTTGGATCTGTTGGACAATTTGAGCAGGGATCCCAAATATGTTCTTCAATCCTCTTTCAAAAAAGCACCTCAGGAAGAGAGTGGGAAGATGAGAGTGAGAAATGTTTGGAAGATTAATAACAGGGCATGGAAAAAGAGGCTCAGGGAGTATCAGCTCTCCTCCTCTCCTGAAAAGTATTTCCCATGACCAGCAAAATTAATCACGAGCTATGATTCCTCTGCGTTGTAGCAACTGAAGTCTTGGACATTTAGTTGTAAACTGCATTGCTAGGAAACGGATTATGTAGATTGTTTAGTAGATTCCTAGTAAAAGCAGAATAAAAATCCATCAGTAAATGTTGAGAGATACCATGAAATAGAAGCTCTGCTCTTTTGCTCTACAGGAAATTTTATGGTGCCTTTGCTCTCTTGTTTTAACCCATTTTGCTTTCCATTTTCCCCATATTTTTCCATTTTGCTTTCCATTTCCATAAATCCACCATTTATCATGTTCAAGGCAAAATGTATTTCTGATCATAAACACATTATCATCTTCAAAGCAGTTTGCTAAAACCTATTGGTTAATCCTGGTAGTTAACAACCTAGTTATTAAAATACACTCCATCTTCTCCTTTGTGTTAATGACCAGAAGTTAAGTGTAGCACAGTTACAGTGAACATCTAAATAATCAACCGACATTTAAATTAGGGAACTACACCACACAAAAGTATGGAAACATCTGTCTCCCATTTTAGAAAGCATACTGGCTTTGAAAGGACAGACATCAGATCTTAAAACGGCCTTTTAGGATGCATTTTGTTTACTTTTCACAGAATAGATCAGTTAATAAAAACACCATACGTATCTTTCTGACTCAGGGTCATTTCTACATTCACTTAAATCTGATTTTAGAAGTAATTATAAATCTGACATGACTGATTCTGTAATTATTGTTCGGGCTTATTTACCTGTGAACTGCAGGATTTCCTGCTATGCCAAAGATGGAGTTCTTGCAAAACATTCTTGTTGGGTTTTGAGCAAAATGTCCACATTTCCTCAGCACCTGTAGGCCTCAGGTTCAATGACACCATTCTGGAGAAACAGGATTAATTGATTCAAGGGCTGATCAATACCCAAAGAAAGTAAAGAAAATTAGCAATGAACATGTACCAGATCCATACTTTTTTTTTTCTTTTCATTCCCTAACTGATAGAAACTTGGCTCTTGAATTATTCCCAGATGTTTTTAGATTCTTAAAACTCTTATTGTGCTTGTCCTTGAAAAATCACCTTCTTCACAAGCCAATGTTCTGAGTGTCTTAAGGTGAGATTAAACTTGTCTTTACAATATGATTTCGTTTATTCACTCTTATAATAGATTTAAACTGTAATTATTATGGAGTAGGAAAAACTGTAGAGAAAAGTAATGCCTCTGTGAGGATAACTCATACAAGTACTAGAGGGCAGAGTAGTCCTTGATCTTACATTTCAAAACTACAGGTTTCTACCACTCCAGGTAAAAGCCACGCATTGCTAAACTGCTGGTTTCCACAACTGATACTGAGAAGCATGAAAAAAAACCCCAGCTGAAGTCCTGTCAAAGTTAATACCAAAAGGAGAGTGCATTCCAAGTAGCAGAATCCACATCTGAACTTGTATAGTTCAAGAAATGAAAATGTGTGGAATGTTTGAAGTCAGTGAAAGAGCACAGCATTTGAATCTCTGAAGCAATAAGCTACTTCAGGCAGCCTCAGTGCCTTCTTGCTAATTTATTTTAGTGTCTATGCCCAAACTAGTGTGACACCAAGCTGAACTTCCCTAAAATAATTTACGTCACATAAAGAATTAACAAGCACAGGGATTGCTAGATGTGGAGTTTCTCCTGAACAGCCATCAGTGTAACATTAAAGCACATAACCACCTAGCATATCCATCTAATGGCTAGTCTCTGTGGAAATAGCTTTTCTAGTTCATTACTTTCTTTAAATGGTTAATTTCCATCACCAGAACAAGCCAGCGTCCCAGGAGCACCCTGTGAGCCAGTGAAAGTCTCTTCATGCGAATATGTGAAACAAGTGCTGCAGGGGTCTGAAGCCACAAGCTTTGTCCAGAGTGTCACGTATGTTTTCTTGGAAGCACACCGTCCTTTCCTTAAGGTCCCAGTCTGGTTTGCCACGCGGAAACAACAGCTAATGATTCCCTTTCTGTTGCCTAACCTGCAGCCGTGCTCTGTGATTGAAGATCAGCAGCGATGATCCAGAAGGAAAGCTCAAAACCCAAGAGGAGATGGGATTTACAAAGACATGCTCAAATCTGTGGCAACAAGAGACAAGCCTCTTCCTTTTGAAGCTTTACTTCTGGTATCTGATCATTTTAGAACCAAGTCAAGTATTTTCAGTGAAAGTTTAGCAATGTGTGTGATGTGTAATGAATAACTGGACTGGAAAGTTGTCTAATACTGGTAGCCTGTGGCTCACTGTTAACACCTGAAAAGACACAGGCCAACCTCAACCAAAATTGTTTCAGATCAGTAGGTACCTCAGTTATCTTTAGTCAGTTCACCAAGTTACCCAGCCAGCAAACACAGACAACAGTGATTTCTTGTTATGGTGAATGGACAAGTTAAATATGGGTTTACCTGCTGGTAAGAAAGGAAGTTAGGAAAGCAACAAGGATTTAAAGCCTGCACCTTCCTCGCTTGCATTTGTTCCCTTTGTATGTCTTGCAGGACCAAGATCCACCCCAGCATAAAGTAAAGCGTCTCTTTTCACTAAACCAACTTTATGCTTATGTTTTTAGATTTGTTTATACGTCTGTGTTTCCTGGGATATAATAAAATCTTTTTGTAGATCTTCCCCGAGGGGAAAAAAAAACAAGATTTACAAGCTGAAAGAAGTATCTAGAGTGTGGTGGGTTCAAGACCACCATTTAAGATAAAGGAAAAGAAAGCAAAGCAGTGAGGTCTCGATGATAAATTTGACAGACAATGGATAGCTTAGGGAAAATGGAAAAGGGTTTATTAACCCTATAACTGCATACAGAAAGGAAGAAAAGGTCAAGCAAGTTAGCACACAAACTGGAAACTGTGTCACAAATGCCATCACACATTCTGAGAAAAATACAATGGGAGGTCACTATTGTTTGGGCCTTGGGTCTTTTTCACATTAGAGACCTGGGGAAAAGACCATATCGGTCAAGTAGAGACGAGTGACCCCACCCTCTCTATTACCGTGCATCACCCCCATCTGCGGTACAGCGAGACCCAAACTGCTTGCAGACTGGTGAATTCTTCAGCGTAGCTTCTCCAGCTCAACGCTCTCAGGATGGCCTGACTGCTCAGCGCCTGAACTGCATCCCTCAGTGCAGCTGACATGCGTTTCAAACAAAGAACCCAGTCTTTATCTTTCAGATCCAAGGTTTGAGGATTCTCAAGTCCTTCTGCTTTCTTCAGCTAAGCACAAAGGAGTCCTTCCCCAAAACTTAAGCTCCCCCAGTCTTTTTCAGCGGCAGAAATGACAAACAGCCTCTCTTCCTGCTGATCAATCTCTCCAAAATGGCAGTGGCGTAGCCACATAGCCCCGGACATGTGCGGGATCCAAGATGGAGACCGACTACATGGCTGCGTCAGCAGGGCTGCCCTCCTCCCCCCCCGGTACATGTGGCCAAGAGGGTCTTCGAAAGATCTTCTCCTCTCATCTCCCTCTCCTGTCTCAGCTCCAGGAGGTAGAGAAGTACCCCAGCTCACCGCGATGCTGAACGGCTGCTCCGTGGGGAAGGGGGGTAATAATGGCAAATCTGCACCAGTCTTGCTTCTCTGGTCCGTGGCCAGGATCATGGTCAGGTCCGGGCTGGCAGCAGGGTCAGGCTGGTGTCAGGTCTGGCCTGGCGTCAGGTCTGTGGCAAGTCAGGGCCGTGGTCCTCCCAGAGCCACAGCAAGTCACGGGCGAGCCGCATTTCCTACCTTGATTCAGGTGCTCGATTCAGGGCCGCAGCCCCTAAGAGAGAGAACAAAGCACCCGCTCCGCTTTTTATAGGCTGACCTAGCCAGGCCCTTCTGGGGCAGGTCCCGGGACAGTGTCACCTCCCCAGGACAGGTAACTTGGGGAAGGGTTCCTCTTGAGAGTAACTTTTTGTTCTTCATGAAAGCACAACTTCTGCACATCTGAATATTCTGCTAATTTTCAAACTGCAACATAGAGGTATAATGAAGGCTATTATGTACACCCAGGACATTGTTTGCAACTCAGAGGTCACCTTGAACTTTCTCCTGCTTTCAAGTAACCCAACTGATTAATAATGGTATTTATTTCATAGCTTTTGTTGTTTGGTAGTCTGTTCATTATCAAGAAGTTGCCATCCACTGTTTTAGGCACAGGTTTTTCCCCAGCCTGCCATGATTCTCTCTGTTGTTTGCAACATCAAGGTTTGTGTTACAGCCGCAGATGAAGCAGAAGTGTGATTGATACAGAGCGTGATGGTTGGCATACAAAGGTGTGGCTTGTTTTACCAATAGCATCTACGTACAACGTCAGCGTACAGCTTCATCCCTTCCACAGTAAATAATAGATTACCGTAACTTAAGAATGGCTTCACCTAACAGTTATGCTTTCCCTTTGAATGCAACATTTTCCCTTAATTAGTTAATTATTTTCCTAGATCAGTGCCCTTTCACACTAACTGCCACCATTTTTGATATTTTGTACTTCAAATATATTTGCCCCAAAAAGTTTAACTGGTTTAACTTCTGTCAGCTTCAGAAACCGTCTTTTTCCTTGGTAGCAGAAGATAGTAATTATGATAAATGGAAGTACTTAAATGTACTCTCGTATAACAGAAGGGCTTTCTAAATTCAGTGTCTTCACGTCAGTAATTTACTTGTCACTGTCATCTTCAGGTTTATCTAACTGAGCTTGGATCTATTGAATTCTAGGCCTAGATGCAAAACTTCTTTCTGAATTCATCGTGTGGGATTCAGAGATTAACATGTTAATAAAGACATTTTGTTCTGTGAATGAGGGTAAATGATCTTAGGGGTAGAGGTCTCAAAATAGATCATTCTGGAGATGAATGTGACTTCACTTTTGTAGCAGCTGGATTTCATCCACACAGAATATTAAGACAGAAGTAAGACAATTTAATTGTGAGGCACGGTCGGAGTTGGGAGCCCATCTGTGGAGTACAGTGGAGCATTGAGCAGAAGTGCCTCTACTTTCTCATGAACACACTGTTTCTGGGATGTCATTTACCACTACCAGCTTGTTTGAGGACCTTAGCTCTGCATGAGTCTGTGTCATGTGTATGTTTTAGACTGGGTTATCACTGGCATTGACAAGGGTCTACTACGCGGTAGAGATACACTTGCAATCCTTTGGCAATTGCTGTATCCCCCAGTAGACTTTATGCCATACACAGATTTTACTGGCTTGCCACTCTTGAGTTTAAATGCATCAGACACCTCACTTCAGCTTGCCTTGGATTTTGATCAAAAGTCCTTCGCACTGAGAGTTGGTATTCAAACACTAAACAGTTAGGCTACAGTTACTGGCTGACAGGATAGACTAAGTGCTCATGTACATAATCTTATGAGTCTGAAAATCTGCCTGGTCTTCCATGAGAAAATGCAGACATCGATAGTGATTAGTCAGTCCATTAATTAGATTTCTGCTGGACTAGAGCAATGGTTTTTGGGCTACAGTTTTTTCTCATTTGAAAAGCTGCATTTCATTTGTGTTCTGTGTGGCTGTCCGTTGTACAGTTTGTGGTAATAACAGTTCTATTACTTTTGGTGGGAAATGCCCATCATCTGAAAGAAATCATGAAGCTTAGCCAAGCCAGATTGAATTCTGTATCAGATTAAATTCTGTATCAGTAAATACTTACTTTGTACCAGAGTACTGATCATCAAAAGCCCTCCCTGCTGGAGTTAGAATACATTCTGAGTATTGTGCGAGCTCATCGGTGAGAGGCAGCAGGAATAAAGGCTGGGCTAAGGGCAAATTGAATGTGGCCAGTGGATCATAAGAACCTGTGACAGGGGCTGGGCTGTTCCCTGTTGATGAAGCTGGTCAGCAGCTGATGGACTGCTATTTTAAGGTCACTCTGGTGACACTGACTTTTCAGCAAAGTTATCCTTGTATGGTGTTTCTCAGGGAATTTGATAGAAGCTTTTTACAGTCTAACAATGGACTGAACTGCTTCATGACTGACAATTATTTACAGGTGTCTAAGGGCAACAGAGCTGATCAGACCACGTCAATGTCTCTGCTTTTTAGACTGGATATTTTTTGACAATTCTTTATGGTTTTGGTCAATGAATGCTTTCTTTCTTTTGTTCTAGAAAGGAAAAAAGAGCGCCGTTTTATTACATGTCATTACTTGGGTGTGGAAATTAATTCCTTGGTACTTACTTCGCTTGTATGCCAGAAGTTGTTTGTTTTCCTTGGAACTATGGAGAAAATGCACTGACCTCAAACACAGTGAAGCAAATGCCTTGCATTACCCATGAGTTCTGTGTCAGTTTGTTCTTCTGATATGCAAGGAAGGCAAAGTTGGAAATCTTTTAATATGCAGAGTAATTTTAATGGTGACAGAGCACTGGAACAGGCTGACCAGGGGAGTTATGGAGTCTCCTTCTCTGGAGACGTTTAAAACCCGCCTGGACATGTTCCTGTGAGACTTGATCTAGATGATCTTGCTTTGGCAGGGGGGTTGGACTAGATTGCCCCTTGGCCTATCACTAGATGACATTGAGAAGAGCCTGGCTCCATCCTCCTGACACCCACTCTTCATGTATTTATAGGCATTGATAGAGTCACCCCTCAGTCTCCTCTTTTCCAAGCTAGAGAGACCCAGCTCCCTCAGCCTCTCCTCATGGGGGAGGTGCTCCACCCCCTTCATCATCCTTGTTGCTCTGCGCTGGACACCCTCCAGAAGCTCTGTGTCCTTCTTGAGCTGAGAAGCCCAGAACTGGACACAATGCTCCAGATGTGGTCTCACCAGGGCAGAGTAGAGGGGGAGAAGAACATCTCTCAATCTGCTAACCACCCCCTTTATGAAGGACAAGGAACAGATGGTGAAGATCACAGAATCACAGAGCACTGGGGATTGGAAGGGACCTCAGTGAATCATCTGGTCCAGTCCCCCTGTCACAGCAGGATTGCCTGGATCAAGTCATGCATGAGCATATCCGGGCAGGTCTTAAGATGAGTGGACTGATGAAATCAATCATGGAAATTCTGATTTGTGTTCTGTTTTCTTGCAAATCCTCACAACAGGACAAGAGGAAATAGAGTCAAGTTGTGCCAGGGGAGTTTTAGATTGGATCTTAGGAAGGGGTTCTTCCCTGAGAGAATGGTTGGGCACTGCAACAGGCTGCCCAGGGAGGTGGTAGAGTCCCCATCCCTGCCGGTGTTTAACAACTGAGTAGCTAGAGCAGTTGAGGCCATGGTCTATTGGTTAGGGAGCTGTTGGGCTGAGGGCTGAACTTGATGATCCTAGAGGTCCCTTCCAGCCATGATGATTCTATGATTCTGTGAAATGGTATTTTATTCTAAGTCCTTTTTATCTCTTTAATTAACACTTCCATAGCAAAACTAGTGTCATATTTACAGATGTGGAAAACTATTAAATGGTGCAGCCGATAAGCAAAATAACATCCAAAGTCTATTACAATTATTACAGTATGTTTTGCTCAGTGTAATAACATGGAACTGGAAATCATTATTTAATTGCAACTAAGTAGCTGCCATATCACCAATAAAATGCAGAACAAAAACCAGCTTGGATGTCAGGAAAGTCGTAAAAGCGGAATTGCATTTAGTCAGTCAAAGGCAGCGATGTAGCTGTAGAAATGATGGACTGCATTAGCTACCACTGCACGTTGTGATTGCTCTTGACCTTGTTTGTGCAAATCCTTCAGCTTATTCCGGTTTGTGAATAAATTATGGATTACAGAGACTTGCTACCAACTTTATTCCTCCTGGTGTTGTTTTAGTCCATTTTATCAGGATGTTCTCCATCACTGGAGTGATGTATCTTTGGAGAAATATATTTGTTGACTCTTAACACAAGAAAAATGGTCGTCATCTAGGACAACCCATGAGGCTCAATGTTTTAGTGGCGGGACCGTCTGTGAATTCATTTACACCTCCGTATTTTACAGGTTCTTCTCAAAGGCATCTAGTGATAGGACGAAGGGCAATGGGTGTAAGATGGAACAAAGGAAGTTCCACATCAACCTGAGAAGGAACTTCTTCCCAGTGAGGGTGACAGAGCCCAGGGGAGTTGTGTAGTCTCCTTCACTGGACAGGTTTAAGACCTGCCTGGATGTGTTCCTGTGTGGCTTGGTCTAGGTGATCCTGCTGTGTTGGGGGGATTGGACTAGATGATCTTTCGAGGTCCCTTCCAATTCCTAATGATTCTATGACTCTATGATTCTACGAAAGACGGGCAGGAGATGATTTCAGGAGATGGTTTAGTGATTCAGGCTTGTAGGGTGGACAGCTGGACTTGATGATCTTGAAGGTCTTTTCCTACCTTGATGATTCTATGAACTTTCGAGGTCCCTTCCAGTCCCTAATATTCTGTGATTCTGTGAATAACTTTTTAATGTTACCTGTTGTTATTACTGCTCTGAGTAGAGGAAAATGTAAGGCAGAGTATCTACAGAGCAGCGATTGTAATGGAGCAGTTGCAAATACTTTGAGTAGATGATGTTTCATCATAAACACTAATTAGTTGTAATAAAAACTTTGTGTGGGAGACAATGAGTTTTGATTTGGTGACAAGTCCATCTGTGCTTTGTTGAAAGATTTGTACGAAGAAATGCAATGAATTCTCACTGTCTGAGTATCCAGGTGTATGCCTGCACATACGGAGCAGTTGTTCACCTACCAGCAGGCAGAGCTCAGTCAAAATTCTGAGGCAGCTTATCACCTTCTTTATATTCTGCTTACAGCCTTCTATTTCGGAGACAATTTTGTTCCCAGTGCTCTGGGTCTTATGTCTTTTTGTTTCTGGCAGTTCATACACTTACCTTCATAATTCCAGCATTCCTACAATGCCTGTGTGACATCTCCACTATTTTCTGAGCGTCTCTGCAACCATCCACTTCTCTCAGTCTGTAATTGCTTCTGGATTCTTCCTAGTTGTGCTGTTAAAATGGGCTTGTAACTACCTTTAGTGATGCTTCTAGATGACGTGAGGATCATGTTAACTTGTCATGCTTTCATGCTGAGAGTCTTGCTCAGCTTAAAATTAATCTGTGCACACCAGAGACTTGTCTAAACTGCATCTGTGTGCAGATCTGTATCTGTGATAACATCAGAGTGCCCCAAAGTTCTGGTGCGTGGCTCTCACTGATCACGAATCACTAATGATCTCTTTCTCCTGGAGCATAATGCTTCCGCATTTACCACGTGGAAATACCTTTGTGCACGTTTGTGTCTGAAAGGCCCTGGAGTTTACAAATTCTCGTAGACTTTTCACTCACCTGTAGGTCTGGACCTGTGCTGGAACCTCTTTGCCGTTTGCTCACTTTCCTCTGAGGGGGGCTGCAATTGTCATTTCACAATCTCCCCTTTTTCTGTGGAGATTACTTTCTTACTCTTAATGTCAGAAATTGGATCTTTGTGTTCCAGTACCAGAAAGTGAACTTCCCTTTGGGATGTGTCTTACTGCTGGAAACAAGTAGACACTCTACTTGGCACTGATGCCACCAAATGAAGTCACGGGTAACAGCAACAGCAGGGATATTTCTCCATTGCAGATTTCTAGAATATTTCCCAGTGTTGACAGTACTTGTCTGTGGCACTGAAAAAGAGTGCACTGGACACACCTGTAATATCCTCCAGTCAGTGGCATGCAGTAGCCATATGTCTTTAGTGCTTTCATTTGCACCGTCTGTGCACTGCCTTACTTCACTCACGCAGTAATACAGTATGTTAGGGATAGAAAGGGACCTTGAAAGATCATCTAGTCCAAGCCCCCTGCCAGAGCAGAACCACCTAGATCAAGTTGCACAGGAACACATCCAGGTGGGTTTTAAATGCCTCCAGAGAAGGAGGCCCCTGGGCAACAACAGCCCCCTGGGCAGCCTCTTCAGTGCTCTGTCACCCTCACTATAAAGAAGTTCCTTCTGATATTTACATGGAACCTCCTATTTTCCAGCTGACCCCCATTGCCCCTTGTTATATCATTAGATGAAAAACTCATGACAGGCCATTCTGGAAGGTTGTTGCTCTAGGCAGGAAGCCTGTTTTCATTTGATTAACTACTTCTATTCTATTCATTATCTTTATCACATTCATTATATTTGTCAACTACTCCTATTATGTACATACTCCCTAAGTTCATTTGCTTAGGAAATAATATCAAAGGCAGACAGTGTTGTAGGTCATTCACAGAATTATGGAATCATATAATCACAGAATCATTTATGTTGGAAAAGAGCCCTGAGCTCATCAAGTCCAACCTATAACCCTACTTTACCAAGTTCGCCACTAGACCAGATCTCTAAGCACCACATCTAAATGATGTCTAAACACCTCCAGGGATGGAGATTGAGGTACACTATACCTGGGCTAGGTACCTTAAGAAAACTCTCTACCCTAGTTTGGCCCTCAGATTACTATCCATTAATGATTTTTCAGGTAGGCAGTGATGAGAAGGCCAAGGACAATGAAGAGACACTTCAGAACCTTGGGAAGGCAGATCAGGAGCACAAGTCATGTTCTCCTTTATCCTACCAGTTATAGGAACTGATGAACAGATAAACAGGAAGAGTCAGCAGATCACTTCTTGGCTCAGAGCCAAGCAGTTATCAGCAGACCATTGGGTTCTTTGACCTCGAATTCATTTGTGAGTCAGCAGGCCTGTTGGCAGCAGATGAAGTAGGCTTAAATCAAAGGGGGAAAGGGATCCTGGGACAAGAATTACCTGGGCTCATTGAAAGGGCCTGAAACTAGTCTAGAAGGGACATGGAGTTGGAGATGGTGATGTATGCAGCAGCAAAGACGCAAGGATTATCAGCAGGCTGGTAAACATGGAAGAATTTGAGAACAGTCAGGTAGGAACTGCGGCTTTTCCCACCAGAAAGGTGATGACCCAAGGATCTTAAAGGTGTTTTCCAACCTAAACTATTCCATGATTCACATTTTATCTTGTTAGATTCCTACAATTCCATTTTCTTTTTCTTCTGGAAACCATTGTACTTTTTGCACAACTTCCATATTTTTCTATGTTCTTCTCCAGATTAATGTTGCTGCTGCGATCTTCTTAAATTGGATTGGCCATTACTACACACAGATATATTGTCATGCTGGAATACCCTCTCTTGAGAGGATCTCAAGTACTGTGAGAGGAATACAGGTCATAAGAGATCCTGATATGGCTTCTGGAAATGGAAAGATACTTTTTAGAGCTTTATACAGGACGACTTTGAACTCTGTTTGTGTTAAATGTTGATCAAATCACCATCAACATACTTGCATTTAAATATTAAATACTTGGATATCAAACTGATCGTCTTCTGTATTTCCCACCCCTCTCACTGCAGTAATTTCAAAATATTCTTGCTTTTCAGTTTTTAGGTAAATTGATAGCGGTAAATTTCTGTTCTTTATCAAAATACAGACAGAGGCTACCATTGCAGTAGGTTGTAGGGTATTGTAAACGTGTAGATGCTGCTTTAGCAGAAGATGAGTGACAGTTGTGACTGTAACTAGCCTTTGAGTTATTAGCATTAGATTTGGGCATTTGGAGTATGTGCTGAGAGATCCTGAATTAAGCAGGTTTTAAGTGGTTTAAATAGAATAAGCAAGGGACAGTGTTAAGGGATATTTTTGTACGTAAAATAGAAAACCTAGTAAGTTACAATTCTAATATTTAATTATGGGCCATTGTGTACTGCTATGCAAAAAATGCTAGTGTAAATAAAAAAACAAAGCCCTTTTTTGGATATTGACAGTTTCTTCTTGGCAGCATGAAATTAGTGCTAGTTATATAGGATTTTATCTGTCTGGAATATCAGTAAGGATCATATACACATACAGCCTTTACGTAGGAACCAACCTACACCAACAGATCAGCACTTAGCCGTGTGCTGCCGTGAACTGGAGAACACTCCTTACAGGTGTTTCAGTGATTCCTTGTTTCAAAAACACTTCTTGGCAAAATCGGTCTTCAAAAGACTTGCATGCTTTCATAGATGAGAAGTGGTTAAATTGGTTGTAGGAAACACAGACCCACTAAATTCTTTCCCAGGCTCAAAATCTTTTCATCTTTCACAAAGATAGTGAGAAGAGTATTTTTACCTCTGTTTCCAGCCCAAGAACGGAAGGCTTTACATCAGTGCAGCTTGGCAGTTCTGTTCACAGCCTTGCTATGCAAAAGGTCTTTGTTTATTTTGCTGACGCTGAGTTTTATTCTTTTATATTTTTCTTTTTCTTTCCTAGGTTGATAGGGTTGAAGGGACAGGATGAGAGATCTCAAGCAGGCTGCTGAATGTTGTGATCTGACAAAACTACATGGCTTCCTTTACCAAGACAGCTGTGTTTTTCCATAAATCCTCCTGGCCTGCAGAAGGATTATCCTGATGCTGAGAAGTACCACTTTGAAAGTTCAGCTTGACTTTCCCAAGACGTTTACTTCAAGACATTCAAGATGCCAGACCAGAAAGCCTCACATGAAAAGGTTACCTTCCAGAACAGCAAAGAAAGTTATTGCTACCCACAAAATCACTCTGAAATAAAGATTCCTGAATAGGATGCTTCATTTTGACCATTATACCTAGTGTGGATCACAGAGAGTAGTTAAACTGAGTTAAATTAGGCTTTTGTTGCCTTTTGTCTCCGTTCGCTGGCCTCCCCGACAAGACTGGGATAAGTAATTCACAGCAGGTACATATCCAACTCCACAATTTGCAACAATTAAAGAAATTGGTCTTTTATTTTAATAAGTGCTGATGACAGATCATTTGGTCCATGCTCAGAAAAACGTATTATAACGAATGTCAAAGTTAAACTCAAAGATGCCACCCCAGTTATTAAAATCAATTACATGGAAAATCATTGTTTTCTACTTCTATGCCGAGCTGTGTGTTCATCATGCACAACAAGGGAAGATTTAAGGCAGAAACAGACCTATTGCTATCTATGAAAATACCATGTGATTTTCTTTGTGCTTTCTGTGCCGATCAATGACCTTTTCAAAAAATGACCTTTAATGTCAAAGAGAATTAGTTAGGCATGTTCCTGTCTCCTACAGCTACAGATTTCCACCCTATCGATTGACAAGGTAGGATGCACACAAATACCTGCTTTAGTGGTAGAATTCGTAGCTGGTCATGGGATTAGTTATATTTAAGCTTGAGCTTTTCTCTGATTTGAAATCTGAGGCTGAGGATTTAACTTCAGAGTGAACATTGCCAGGACATAAAGTAAGAAGTATCTATAATTTACTGACCTTACGAAAAATGAAGAGGTTCAGGAGTAACCCACTTGACCTCTTCCGTTTGCAACTTCAGAATAGACGTGAGCGCGGTGAATTAAAGAAACAGCAGTTTCCAGTTGTTTGGCTTCTACCCTGGCCAAATGTTATCATACAAAGAAAACAGCAGTCCCTACAAACAGTATTTGGACACCAGTGCAGTAGCTCTGAAACCTTCTAGCTGGCTTTTTTCTTCTCAATCATAAGAAGATGTTTCTATAGGAACCATCCGTAAGAAGCAACCAGTGTTTTTACGTTTGGACACATACTTATTATTTGGACAAACTTGCTAATCCAATTGAAGAAAGAGTCTCTTTTCAACCTTACTGTTTCATATTTCCTTAAATAGGTTGTTTGTGTGTCAAGAAAGAAAAGGGAAGCTGTTTTGTGATGTGACTTAAAACCTTTCAGTATTTTAACCTAATTTTTTGGGCAAGGAACAAGTAAAGATACAGAAAAATGTCCTGAAAGAGCTTCATGAAGTCCTGCACCATTGCTTATATGCCCGATGTCCTCCTGTTGGGTAAGCTTTGTTTACCTGTATCCTTGCCCACATGCACGTATTCAGGACTTGGTCTGTGTCTCTGTTTCACTGAGTTTACAGTCTGCACTCAGGAAGTGCTGAAAGGAAACTGTGTGGATCTTCTCAGTGTAGGTCTCTAGGCAGATGAGCATCACGCAGAACAACATACATGATCACAGAATTCTGCTGTGTTAGTCTCTGCTCAAAATCAGAAGTACTGTAGCACAGGCAATATTAAACGTTTTATCTGTTTCTGTCCTTAAGTATTCAACAACACAAAGACTGAAATGAAACCCAGAGCATCTGTAGAAGCACAGATAAGGGCTGTGATGATGCCTTATTCTAATGTATGTTGATTTTTGAAGAAGTGGGAGTAATTTGTGTCTGAACTGAAGCTCGTGATGAAACCTACATGATTTAGTTTAAATTACTGGTATGCTTTTGATCATATGGCTATTAAATTCTTCATATGTATATTCAATACATACTGAGAGGTGCACAATGAATAGTCTGTCTTTCTTCTTCAAAACAGTGACCCAAATTTGTTAGTAGATTTGTTAGCTAGGTGAAATGGAAGAAGTGTTCTCTTCAGTATTCCAAGGGATATCTCTATGGCAGGTTTAATTTTTCAGTCTTTAGCCACAGGGCTTTTATCTTAAAATCAGAATGACTTTATTTTTAACTAGCTATTTGTCCATAAGGAAAAAATGAGCCATTTGTCCTTAATCTTTCAAGTATTTCTATTTGCCCTACAAACTTTCAGTTGTAAATGATTAACGTAATGAATTTGCAGTGGAAATGTTTCATCAGTCCCAGTTAAATCTGTCCGTAGTCCTTCAGCTAGAGCTCATCAGTGGCTTAGCTCAATGTTTTCCTGTAACACCCTCTACCACACCAAGTGCTGCACAATGCCTACGTTATGCTCTAAGGGTCATGCAAGTTCTAGATTCTGTCGAATGATTCCTTTAGTAATAAACACGAGACTCGTCAGTGTAGAATAATAACATAACATTTTGTTTCAGAAATATTGACTATATCATTCATGCTTCATGATGCCTGCGTCGTGTTTTTAACAATCTGGATAGACAGGAACTACATTAGGGAAATGGGCAGAGTGACAACACTGAGGAAACGAGTATTTATTTAAACATATATAAGCTAAATTAATTTTCAAATGTAATCTGTATGTTCAGTTTTAGCTGATTTTAAAATGGTTTTGCCAGGAAAGATACTACCAATGAGGAGAGAGCAGCTAGTTGTGTCATTCGGGAGGTTTTAGTGGGGTATATGCTGGTATCGTTGCAAGGTGCTGCTCTAACCGATAAACAAGAGGCAATTCCTAAGTGCTTCATTTCACTGTCAGTTGTTGGTAGCACAGAGCAATTATTTAAATTGGAAACATTTTAGACATGGTCATGTAAAATTACAAAATCATCATATCTTCATCATATCTTCTATCGTGGGGGAGACCCACGATAACTCTTCAGTGTTCTGGACTAAGTCATGCAAAATGAAATGCTCGTTACAGTGACTGCTAAAAGACAGTTACGTGACCTGAAGACTGTTTTCCAGTCTTCTGATGTTACCTGTACTTACACGAGAATATATTGGGAAGCAGATTGTTCTTAACCAACGATCACATTGTCTTGTCAATGGAAACAGACGTCACTGTCGCCTAAATGAAGAAATGATAAGTAATGATAGCCACAGTTCTGTCAGGGACCTGGTAATCTCCTTAACTTTATACCACACAGCGCCAAACAGCACTAAGTCCTGTCATAGTGAATGGAAGTTACAACCATAGCCCAACAATTTTGCATTCTTCTTTAGGAAGACTGTGCTACGAAACCATTGGCCATTTAAAGTCTCGTGTAGCCCTCTCTTCCTAGAATTAGCCCTTGCAAGACTTAACACTGATTATCCTCAGCTCATCACTGACCAAATTATCTGTAAACTAAAACTTTCAGCTTAAGCATAATTATAACAACGGTTGTGCTCATTTGACTATCAGATTTAGAGAAAAATACTTCATGTCACTGTTGTCATTTGAAAGGACAACTTTGAACTAACTCTGGTTTTTCTATGACTGCACTGAGAAAAGAGTTTCATCTCAACTTGCCAGAATCTGAGCTGATCAGTATCACAGATTTTACACAAATACACTGGCAACCCTACGTGCTGGTTTCCATCGTCAGCTCTGAGTATGATTTCTTCCAAATAGTAATGGAAGGCAACAATGATGGTAGGAAATCTAATACCTTTCTCTAAGGTAGTTATTACTAGATGTGAGTCCACATTGCAAAAACGGCATCATAATTGATGCAAATCACTTATGACAGAGTCATAATCACTTGAGGTCTGAACTGCTGTACAACTGGACAGTGGTAAAATCTCTTCTTTCACCACTCTTTGCGAACAGTCGCAACGACAGAATTTGAGGCACCACAATACTTAGATATTGCTTTGGCAAATATCTGTGTTTATTTAATAGAAAAAGAAACTGGAATGTGAAAAGGTGAATTCATGTCTCACTATTTACCTCTAGTGCTGGACAGATCAAAATATTTCAGACATTTGTCTGGGATTTAGAAGGAGATAAGAATTCACATAAGATTAATAGTTACTGCTCAGAGCAGATCTTTGTCACTTTAACAATATATGTATTTTTGAACCCTGGAATAGCTTCTGAGAGGTTCATACAATGATAGACCTGAATACCAGCTGTAACTACTTGCCTCCTCAGAAGTCATCATGCTCTCTCGTTTTTGCCAAAAGCCAAGGAGTTAACTGACACTCATCCCTGACTGCTCTGGTTTTGTTAAGGGCTGTCAGCTTTGCTGCAAAAACATTAGCAACACGGAGAGACAGAAAGAGTTGTGATCTGGCTAAATAGAGAAAATTTATTTCCCAGTCCTTTCGTTTCAGATCTTACCTGGTCAGTAAGTTGATTCAAGGAAATGTTAAAATTGAGGAGATAGCCTGTTCTAAAGCCCGAATTTGCATTCCACTGTGGCTTGCATCGTAAGGAGGAGTCTCTGACGCTAGTTAGGTCTGTGGAAGCTTGGGTTTCAGCAATTAAAAAAGGCACATGCAGAGAAAGATCATGGTGCAGCATCCCTGATTTTAATGTTCTGAGAACAATTTCCAGACTGAAGAATTTATCATTAAATCAATGTTGTTGCTCAGCCACAGAGCGCACAAGTTTAAATCAATGATCTGAAAAAACCCGAAGAAATCATACGCAGGCACAAAGTAATCACAGCCTCCCTAGAAGATGCGTGGTGAGATCCAGTTAGCTTAAATCACTAACTAGGCTAGGGCTAACAGCATTGCTTCCAGTGGTGCTGAGAAATACCTTTTTATTCTGACTGTAGAGAACACTAAATGACTCGTTGACAAAGACTGCTTCGTTAGGCACCCAAAATACAGCTATGCCTACTGGGAGTGCCTTTTGTTTCTTCATCTAGACGAAGCTGAGAGATCAGATATTTAGAGGCAAAACAGACTATGTATCAAAGAACCATTATGGCTGGAAAGGACCTCTGGAATCACCAAGTCCAGCCCTCATCCCAACATCTCCCTAAACCCTAGACCACGCCTCAAGAGCTCTAGCTTTTCGGTCTTTAAACACCTCCAGGGATGGGGATCCCACCACCTCCCGGGGCAGCCTGTTCCAATACCTGACCAATCTCTCAGGAAAGGACATCTTCCTACGATCCGATCTAAACCTCCCCTGATGCAACTCGAGGACATTTCCTCTTTTCCTATCACTAGTAATTTGAGAGAAGAGACCAGCCCCAGCCTTGCTACAACCTCCTTTTAGATAGCTGTAGAGAGCAGTAAGGTGTCCTCTCAGCCTCCTTTTCTCTAGACTAAGTAACCCCAGTTCCTGAACCCACTCCTCAAAGGGCCTGTTTTCCAGAACTCTCCCCAGTCTCATTGTCCTTCTCTGGACCTGCTCGAGCACGTCAATGTCCTTCTCATACTGTGGCAAAACATCTCCATGACATTTCAGTGGTGAAGGCTGAAAATAAAGCAGAATGGTTTGTTTCTTTAGAGCTTACTTAGTATTTTATCTTGTTGCTGTCTACAACTACCTGAAAGCAGGCTGTAGATAGGCTGAGGTTGGTCTCTTCACACAAGTAACAGGACAGGAGGAAATGGCCTCAAGTTGCACCTAGGGAAGTTTAGTTTGGCCACTAGGAAAAACTTCATTGAAAGGCTGATCAGGCCTTGGAACAGACTGCCCAGGGAGGGGGCTGAGTCCCAATCCCTGCATGTGTTTAAAAATAATGTAGGATGTGGTTTGGCAGTGTGCTTGGTATAGTTAGGTTAATGGTTTGACTTGTTGATCTCGAAGGTCTTTTCTAACCTAAACAATTCCATGATTCCACGTACTTATATGAGCATTGTTGATGTTTATTATATCATTGGTATCCAGTGAATGCACAAATGGCAATGGGCACAAATTAAGCACAAGAAATTGTATTTATACAAAAGAAAAAAATTATTTAAAGTTAGGTTGGTCAAACACTGAAAGAAAGTATCCAGGGAGGCTGCTCAAAATCCATCTGGACCTGCCTCTGAGCAACCTACCCTAGCTATGCTTGCTTTAAGTAGAGGAGTTGTACTATATGATCTTGATAAGTTCTTCCAGTCTCAGCTATTCTATGAAGTATTTTGTGTCTGTGTTTAGTTGATGTTTTTATTAGTATTTTTGGGGTAACTGATTGGTATTTATAGATCTGCATAGAACTGCAGGAAAGGTGAAAACTCAGGATAATGCAATTTCATATTAGACTTCAGGAATATCTCATACTGCAGCACTCACAGAAGGTCGTTCCAAATTTGAAAGTGCTGCAGATCTGTACATTTAATGACACTGAGTTTATTTTATACCTTGATGAGAAAACTCTCCCTCATTTTGATGTAGCAAGAAAGCAAAATCAATTTTCAACTACAACTAGGGAGGGCTACACAGAGAAAATGCAAGTGTGGATTTGCATCAAAAAAAGCTTCCAAACAAAAGGGGGAGGAAACATGTAGTCTAGAGCACGTATAGTCTTGACGTAGGAGGCGTCTGGATAATATGAATAAGTGATTTCTTTCAAGATAGGTCTCCAGACTAATTAGTCCCATTTCCAGCATTTGTACCTGGGGTCAAGGTTTGTCACTTTTCAAGAGTGCTCAGGTTTGGATAGGATGGCAGAATGCACATGCAGTCTTGACGGTCTGCCGGTCGGAAGTCACTGAGGTGTCTAAGGGGGCTGTCAGTTCCTGTTGTGCTCTTCCACCACAGCTCTTGGCTGTCTGTTCGTGGCTGTTGAAGAGTCAAATATTTCCTGTTCAGTGACCAGATGGAGAGGAAGTTCCATCTGCTTCCTGGTGCTGTAGGTGGCACAGAGAGCAGGGCAGCCAGTAAAAGCAAATGTACAAAGTGAGACAGGATTTGGTGACCTATGCCAGTGAAGTTTTGTGTCATTCTGCTGGAAAGCGTTTGCTGTTTCTGTATGCAATTAATTGTATGACTAAAACTAGATCCACGGCCTCGGGACAAGGAGGATTAGAGGGTTTAAAAGTTTAAAGACATTATTCTTTATGTAAACAATTTCCAAGTGAAGCTACTCATCACTAATGGAGGCAGATCTGGCAATAAAAAAATCACATCTTATTGCCATCAAAATTTACTCCCTAAATTTTATTCCCCTTTACTTTCAGCTCTCTGAAATTGAAGTACCACTGGGAAGCTCAGAGTAGTGTTTGCTAACCTCAGACTCAGCAATCAGAGCACAAGCAATGAAAAGGTTGTGTTCAGTCCCTTGGAAAGACACCTCTGGGAAATTAACCTCTGAAAAACTTAATGTCCTGAACACGGGTGAAATTCATTCCAAACCCCACCAACAGTGTGAAATTTATCAAATTTGATCATAGTTATCATAGAATCATTATGGATTGCAAGGGACCTGGAAAGATCATCTAGTCCAATCCCTCTGCCACAGCAGGATCACCTAGACCAAGTTGCATAGGAAAACATCCAGGTGGGTCTTAAACGTCTCCAGTGAAGGAGACTCCACAGCTCTGTCAACCTCACTGAGAAGAAGTTCCACCTCAGATTGACGTGGAACCTCCTGTGTTCCAGCTTACAGCCATTGCCCCTTGTCCTATCACTAGGTGACATTGAGAAGAGCCTAGTTCCATCCTCCTGACACCCAAATATTTATAGACATTAATGAGGTCAACCCTCAGTCTCCTCTTCTCCAAGCTAAAGAGACCCAGCTCCCTCAACCTCTCCTCATAAGGGAGGTGTTCCACCTCTCTTATCATCTTTGTTGCCCTACGCTGAACTCTCTCCAGCAGCTCCACATCCCTCTTGTACTGAGGAGCCCAGAACTGGACACAATACTCCAGGTGTGGTCTCACCAGGGCAGAGTAGAGGGGGAGAAGAACCTCTCTTGATCTGCTAACCACCCCTCTTCTGATCCACCCCAAGATGCTGTTGGCCCTCTTGGCCACAAGAACACACTGCTGGCTCATAGTCATCGGCCACCAGGACCTCTGGTACCTCTCTCCTACACTACTCTCCAACAGGTCAGTCCCCAGCCTACACTGGTACCTAGGGTTGTTCTTGCCCAGATGCAAGACTCTACACTTACCCTTGTTATAGCTCATTAGATTTTTCTCTGCCCAGCTCTCCAGCCTGTCCAGATCTCGCTGAATGGCAGCACAGTCTGCAGGGGTGTCGGCGACACCACCCAGCTTTGTGTCATCAGCAAACTTGCTGACAGTGCATGCCAATCCCTCATTCAAGTCATCAATGAGTAGATTGAACAGGACCGGTCCCAGCACCAATCCCTGGGGCACTCCACTAGAGACAGGCCTCCAACCAGACTATGTCCCATTGAAAACTAATCTCTGCGGTCTACCCTGGAGCCAGCTCACGATCCACCTCACTACCCGAAAATCTAGACCTCAGTTTGTCTGCAAGGATGCTGTGAGAGACCGTGTCAAACGCCTTACTCAAGTCGAGATAGACCACATCCACTGCTCTGCCATCATCCATCCACCTGGTTACGCCCTCATCAAAGGCTATCAGGTTGGTCAAGCATGACTTTCCCTTTGTGAAGCCATGCTGACTGTCCCTAATGACCCTCCTGTCCTTGATGTGCCTGGAGACAGCCTCTAGAACAAATTGTTCCATCACCTTTCCTGGGATGGAGGTGAGACTGACCGCTCTATTATTATCTGGGTTTTCCTTCTTTCCCTTTTTTAAGACTGGATTGACATTTGCTATCCTCCAGTCTCTAGGCACCTCTCCTGATTGCCAGGACCTAGCAAAGATGATGGAGAGTGTCTTAGAGACAGAGTTTGTTCAACTTATCTCTAACCCATCCCTCATCAACCAAGAGAAGTTTCTCTCTTGCCTCCACTTCCCTTGGAGCCTCAGCAGTCTGGGGCTTGATATCAAAGCAACCCCCAAAGTATAGACAGAGGCAAAGAAGTTGTTCAGTATCTCTGCTTTCTTTGCCTCCTCTGTCTCCAGGGCACCCACCTCATTGAGCAGGGGCCCTGTGTTGCCTCTAGTGTTAGTTTTACCTGCAATGTATTTGAAGAAGCCCTTTTTGTTGCCCTTGGCCTCCATTGCAAGGTTTAATTGCAACGAGACACTGGCTTTTCTAGTTGCATCCCTACCTTCTCTCACCAGAGCCTTACAATCACAGCACGTGGCCATCTCCTCCTTCCATGACCTATAGACTTCTTCTTCTTCAGTTTCCCCAGCAGCTCCCTGTTTAACACAGGTCTTCTGTCTCAGTTCCTTCCAGCAAATATCAGGACCCGTAGCTATGAGACTGCTGCCAGCTGCCTGTAGAAGACCTCATTAACGTCCTCATTCTGATCTGGTGGCCTGTAATAGACACCCACAACAGTGTCACCCATGCCAGCCTGCCCATTAATCCACACCCACAAACTCTCTACTCTCTCTTCATCTACCCCTGGACATTCCAAGTGCTCTCTGACGCTGAGAGCAACTCCTCCACCCCGCCTTGCTGACCTGTCCCTTCTAAAAAGAACATAGCCGTCCATGACTCCTCAGTACAAGAGGGATGTGGAGCTGCTGGAGAGAGTTCAGTGTAGGGCAACAAAGATGATAAGAGAGGTGGAACACCTCCCTTATGAGGAGAGGTTGAGGGAGCTGGGTCTCTTTAGCTTGGAGAAGAGGAGACTGAGGGGTGACCTCATTAATGTCTACAAATATTTGAGGGGTGGGTGTCAGGAGGATGGCACTGGGCTGTTCTCGGTGTCATGTAGTGATAGGACAAGGGGCAATGGTTGTAAGCTGGAGCATAGGAGGTTCCACATCAACCTGAGAAGGAACTTCTTCACGGTGAGGGTGACAGAGCACTGGAACAGGCTGCCCAGGGGGGTTGTGGAGTCTCCTTCTCTGGAGATGTTCAAGACACGACTGGATGGGTTCCTGTGTGACTTGGTTTAGGTGATCCTGCTGTTGCAGGTGGATTGGACTAGATGATCTTTCGAGGTCCCTTCCTATCCGAAATGATTCTATGATTTTATGATTCTATGACCACATTCCAGTCATGTGAGCTGTCCCACCAGGTCTCCATAATTGCCACCAGATCATAATCACCTGACTGGACACAGGCTCCTAACTCCTCCTGCTTATTCCCCATGCTGTGTGCATTGCTGTACAGGCATTTCAGGGAGTGAGCTGAGGGCTCCTATTTCACCCTAGGACAGCGAGAGGCCACCTGGTTTTCATTAAGACCAGAGCTCTGCCCCACTGGTGCTCGCCCATCAACTATCCCACCCCACCTCAAATCTAGTTTAAAGTCTTCTGAATGAGCCCTGCCAACTCCTGACCCAGAACTCTTTTTCCCCTCTGAGATAAACCCCTCCCATTTGTATCTGCAAGGTCTGGCACCTGATAAAACAAGTTATTATCAAAGAACCCAAAGCCCTGCCTGTAACACCAGTCTCATAGCCAGGCATTAATGGACTGGGTCCCTCTATTCCGGCCAGTGTCCTCATCCCAAAATGGAGGAAATGATGAGAACACAGTTTTTGCCCCAGAATCTTTCACCAAACATCCTAATGCCTTAAGATCTTTCTTCATTCCCCTCAGGCTATGGAATACAGCTTCCTCCCCACCTGTCTGGAAGATCAGCAGTGGGTTATAGTCAGCTGATCTCACCGGGTTAGGGACCAACCTAGTGATGTCCCTGGTTTGGGGTCCAGGTAAACTGCTGACTTCCCAGTGATGAGGGTCAACCCTGTATATTGGGCCCTCAGTCCCTTTCAGGAGTGAGTCTCCAATAAGCAGGACCCTTCTCTTCTTTGTGGAGGAGGTTGTCATATTACTGGAAGACTTCCTGGATTTATGCGACCTTGCCACGCCCTCCTGTACAGGTTCTCTATCCTCTATATCCTTATTAGACTGGCTGTCTTCCAGTAGGGGCTTATATCTATTACTCAGTGACAACAGGGGAGGTGAGGCAGGCAAGGGTGGTACTCTCCTTTGCCGTGACCCTGCACTTGGCTCCATTCACCCCATCTACTTGGGCTTCTATCCTCCATCTGAGAACTATAGGATAAAGGCCCCCCCCGAATCTGGCTCTTATTTACCTGGTGTCCAGACTGCTGAGCCTGGCTCCACCAGTCTATCTCTATTTCAGCCTCTCTAATTCTCCTGAGCCTTTCTAGTTCAGCTTGCAGCTTTTCAACCTCATATCAACTCAGGTCAGATTTAAGAGGAATGACAAAAAGCCCATCCTGGTTACACAGTGGGTTTTTCTTTTGGTCCAACGTGCCATGAAGGGTTAAATGCCATTTAGGTCATTGGAACTGGTCAGTGTCGTTTAAACAGCTGAGTTTTGACATGGTATTGCCCATGTTCTGCAGCTACTGACTAACTTCAGATTCCTCAGGCTCTGAACACCTCTTAAGTGTTTATTTCCAAAACCACCGAAGGGATATTTTTTCATTCCAAAAAAAGAAAAACAGAAAAAGGGAATAAACAAACCCATTATTATAAAAAAATTACAAGAAAAGAAAAATCATATCCTGGTCTACATGTGGTAGGAGGAAGGCTGCACCTTGAAAAAATACCCACAATGATCCTGTTGCACAAAATTTTATTGCTTTTTTTTAATTTGAGAAACCTGTGAACATGGGAAATTATCATTTACTCATGGGATCCCAGCACGTGGTATTCCAGTTAAACCAGACATAAATGATAATGTAAATTGGGAATCCAGATGTAATTGGACTGCTTCTGCAGAATTCACAGGACGTTCACATTGTCTCAATTTCTTTCAGCCAAGATCCATAACATTTTTTGTATTGCCTCAAATCCTTTCGTATCTCAAAAGGATTAAATTTTGGGTTTTTTTTAATGTTGGGGATTTTTTCCCTGTCAGATGGCCATCTGTGCATATATCATGGTTACTTACATTCATTTTCAATATTCAGGCATGAAATGAAGATGCTGAACTTTAAACAGGTCCCTTTCCTTTGTCTGCCAAACAAACTAAAGCAGCCCAAATAAAAGATTTTCTTAACTCCGAAGGAACATCGTCTGCCTCTGCAGCTCAATATTGACATTTCCCATGTCACCTCTCCCTGGGCAGAAACGGCCCCTGAAATGTGTAAACAGAGGCAGAGGTTTCTGCTGGCAGCAGAGAATTTGTTTGCATCTCAGCAGAGTTTGCTGGAAGTGCAGAGAAATGAGCATACTACCCAAACGACGCTACCCCTAAACCGCTTAAAGCTGGTCTAATGATCAGCTAAATTAGTGTTACTGACAACAAGGAGCTTGTGTGCTTTGTGGCCTTGCTGGTGTTGAGTGGTGGGGAAGGGTCTCAGTGTTTGCCCGGTGCTCGTGGCTTTGCTTTCCATCAATATTCCGTCACAGGGATCCCAAAACCATTCAACAGCCATTCAGTTCGGCTGCATTCAACCCTGGAGCAGACGGAGTCTCATGATCTCCCTTACCACAGGAGCACTGCGATCGTTTCACGAACCCCGTCATCATGAAACGTTCCTCTGGCAGGAACGAGCAGGTTTATGTGCGAAGCATTTCACGTGTTTTGGGACTTTGTTGTGTGTGATAGGGCAGAGGGTGACACAGATAAAGGTCAGTTTGCCAAGATAAACAGTAACACCAAGGAGCCCTTCAGAAATACTTTTCCTGGGTCCAATACCATCAGAAATGTTTATTTTGGATTTTGGGACATTTGAAAATGGATCTCCCCTTTGCAGCAAGAAATCTGAGCGTGGCATACATGACTGTGCCAGCAGTCGGGAGTCCAGTGTACTCTCTCTGACAGGGACCTCGATCAGCTGCTTCAGAAAATCATACAGAGTCAACTGGCCATAGAAATGTTCTTTTTAACCCATGGTGGTTTGATGTCGATATCTGCCTTAAAGTCTAAGTCCTCCACAAAATCCTGTGGGCTTTCAGAAATGCTTATTTTGGATGTTCTTATTTCAACACACATCTGAGGCTTTTTTTTTACATTCTGCTGGACTCTTGACCTAAATGATACCTCATGGCATGAGTCCCAGGCTGATTGCATGTTCTGGATAATTATTTCATTCATGCCCTGCTCCCCACACCACCACTGAGAAGCAAAGTTGAGGTTAGGCAGCCAGCTCTGTATGCCAGCTCTGCACGCTGCTTCGTATGGGTGGTAATGTGAAAAAGAACCACCAAGGTCGGCCGTACAGAGAAGATTAACCTAATAAAGCTCATTTCATAGGGAATAAAACAAGCAAGATTTCTTGAATGACAGTGACAGCCTTCTAACATAATGAGTGGAGAAAGGGAGGTATCTGGGTAGTGAGTGTGACAAAGCAGCAAACACGCTGCCCCTCTCTTCCTTGTTTTGCACTGGCAGTGCCAGCATCTGCTATTTAATGGTTGGCTTGTGTCACTTGGGTTAAAAGGAAAAATCACCAGCGCACAGACCCCCTCTGTTCTGGGAGCTTTGAAATCTTCATGCCCAGATCAAATGTTTTCCACCCACAATGAATCCCTTGAGGTCACAGCACTGCACCGGGTTGCAAGAGGAAAAGCTAAAGGTAGATGCGCACGACACAGTAAATGAACACACACATGCACTTCTGTTGTGCCTGCAGATTCCTGTAAATGTCTGTTAGAGTCTTCCTGCCTAGCAAGTGCTGAAAACCCACGGCTCAGGATGACGACGACGCACACACCCTGCGCTACTGCCGCAGTCATCCCAACACAGCGCGGAGCATGGGAGAACTGTTTGCTGCAGTGATCTGGTGCGCTCACATATTTGTTTCTTGTTTGATTTGGAGACTGATGCTTCCTCAACACCTGTAGAATGAAAACTGCTCATATGGTTACTAGGGGCTCTAGGGGCATTTGCACTAGAGATACTAAGGCCTGTGTAACATCTCCTCAGAGTTGCACAAGCACGTAGAATCAGAGTCGACATTAGGAAAAACTTAGTGGTGGGGGCTTGGAACCGGCTGCCCAGGGAGGGGGTGGAGGCACTGTCCCTGGAGGGATTCCAAAAACGGGTAGACATGGTGTTTCAGGAGGTGCTTTAGTGGTTAGGTGTTGTAGGGCAGGTGGTTGGACTTGATGATCCTGAAGGTCTTTTCCAAACTTGATTGGAAATGATTCTATTATTCTATGATTTGTCATGGGGAAGAAATACAAGTGTCACCTACTGGTGACTCGGCAGGGCCAAGCAGCTGACTCATTTCTGGAGGAGTTATCTGGCAGCGCCTGTCTTCTCCCATGCCTGGCCACTTGTTCAGATCCTCTAACTGCTTACCTGCAGCTCCCACCATTCCTGGCTCTTTTTTGCCTTATGTTTTTCAAACTTACCCTCTTCTAAAATAACCACAATTTGAAACATCTTGTGAAGCAGACGTGACTGAATTAACCTCAGCTTTACAAAGCACCTGATGGTTTCTCTCTTACTTTGCTCTATTACTTGATCTTGTTCTGTGCTAAGATCTTGTTCAGACACTACAATTCACCACCACTGTGGCTAATCAAACATAAGATAGGGCTCATTAATTGTTCAAAAATGGAGAAAAGCAGCAAAAAAGTGTTCTAATAAGAAAAAGGATGTTCCAGGGTTCCAATATGCATCTGAAGAGTCTTTAAAGTTGTGGATGCTGTAGAAGCGCCCCCCAGAAACATTGATGCTGCCTGGATTTCTGCCTTTGCTCAGTTTTGCATTACCCTTGAAATGCAGACAATGACATCAAAAGAAGCTCAATAAAGGCTCTTGAAAAGAACCAAACCAAACCGAACCAAATAGTGGTGATGCATCTCAAATGGTTATGCAACTTCAAAGCTGCTAACATCCATGTTGGTAGTGAGCAGCTTCCTCCAAACTAGCTTAACAGTGCGTACATCTGGCTGTAGAAGGAGGAGAGTGGCTTTAGGGTGAGCTAAATGTTGGGCTAAATGTATAAGGAGAGTGTTGAAGACGGATTCAAACCACTGCTTATGTTTTCCAACTACGTCTGTAGGACCAATATTTAATGTAATTTGTTTTGTTTCAATGACTTGTTTTCCCTCCAAAATGTTTGCATTAGTGCAGCTTTCAGGAAACACACTGGTTTGGCTTTCAGAGCACTGAGGAGATTGACTCCCAGCACAAATACCTCAAGGGCACAAGAGATCAAAATGCTTCCTAGGCCATCCTCACAGTCCACAGAATGAGAATCTGTTGTCCCTCTTTTGGCAAATACGCACAAAATCCTTTGAAGCCCTCAGACTGTCCATTGTCTAAGGGAGTAAAAATCTGACAACAGAGGAGTCTTTCCTAAGAGGGAAAATGCTGATCCTTTGCTCCACCCTTGGTATTTTGGACAGCACACCTCTCAGTCGTGCTAACTGTGGTGATTGTTGTTCTCATGATGTTGAAACTGTTGGCAAAAGCCTCCATCTGCGTAATTCAGTATTTGATTTTTCATCTGGAGGAAGGAGAGGAAGGAAGCAAGGGCAGTCTGAGTTTTTTCTACAGCTGAAGTTTTGTTTTCACAACTAATAGCAAGCGCGTTAGCTAAAGGACTAAAGAAATGACATTGGAGATGAAGGTTACCGTCAGAGCGTTTTAACGGCATGCTGCCATGAAAAGCAAGGAGGACTACGCACGGAGTTAGTCTGGTCTGTGCTGATATAAACATACACAAGGTCAGTGGGAACTCTTTCTCTATGCGAATGGAGAAGCAGATCAGGCACACTAGGAAAATATTTGTTTGCTGAGTACACGCTGCTTTTTCTCAGAACAGGCTCTTGTCTCTCTGTGGTTAGCCAGACTGGATTCATGGCTCACGCAGCTTAAGGATTACTTAATTTAACAAACCTCTGTCCGTTGTACTTCTCATTCACGTTGCTGGCACATCGCACCAATGGCCGGATATGCATTACAAGCACTGTGGGTTTGGTTTTGCCGGCTTCATCGGGATCATATGTTGAGCACTGGATTTTTGCTAGGCTTGTAGACGTGCAGAAGAAAAACATTGTTGTGAGGACAATACTAGCGAAAATAGTGCCAAAGTAGTTCAGCAACGACATCAACGCAATAGAGTCTGTTCATCATCCCAAGTTCTGCCTTTTCGATCTCATGAGAGGTAGTGGAACTGAGTTTGCTGACAGGAACTGCAACACTGCCAACAAGTTCATCTTTCCTATAGTCAATGGCAAGGCAAGATCTACATGGCTAAGTGTGGCAGAAGTGGTTGAAGTTGTTCTTTTTTTCCCCTGAGCATGATGCAGTTTATGAATTGATACCAAAACTGAATTGGTTTCAAAACCAAACTGATAGCAGAAGTTGCAGTACTCTTCAGTATGCGAAAGGAAGGAATGAGCAGGTTGGGATAATAACAATAGGGAGCCCCTTAAAATAGCTATGTTATTGGAATAAAACATGCCTAGAACCAAACCCTGAGTCTCACAGATTCCTTTGTCTTTATCCCCACCACCAATTTCCCTGTCCCTAGACATTGACATGTCTAGGGATGCTGATGTCAAAAATGTTTATGAAGCAGCTGTTTAAGATTCCTTTCTTGTTTATCTGCTGTATCCACACTGACTCCACTTGCTGTGTCTGTTCATGCTTCAGCCCCACAGGGCTTCCATTTATTGAGATCTTAACTTTAGTGTTAGCCTGGTAGGGAAAAAGCCACGAGGCAGACATAGTGGAAAAATTATTTACTTGGAGCAACTGGAATTAGATTGACCTTAGGGGACACTGAACTGATACAACAGCAGATTTAATGGAAGTGCTGTGGAAACATAAGTACATTGATAGAGGCATTTGTGGGAAGTAAGAAAAGGCTTTTAAAAGCGTGTGAGAGAGTGGATTGCTCTGCTAACTAGGTTTGGCAGTAGTTGTGTGTTCATATACCCGTTATTTAGAAAGGCAGGTACAGCAAAAGGCTACAGAGTCTCTGAGCTGGATGTATTCTACCCATGAACTGGCTTTATCCATCTCATTTGTGAGGCCTTCAAAAAAAACATATCTTCCACAAAGAGACTCACTGCATAACCTCTCAGGAAGTTCTTCCTTGAGTATGTCATGCCAGTGATCATATCCTGTGGCCAAGTCTCTGATTACGGTCAGCTTCAGATTTATTCTGAGTGTCCATAGGTGGTCACCAACTCTTGTTCTCCACAAATCCCAGGAAGTTGCTGGGCACATGCCACTTATCCACCTTTCTGGTTGTTAAGTTGCTCAAGGGCATGGGAGTTCAGAGGAGAACTATGTGTGGACCAGCATTCTTGGGACACTAGGGAACAGGAAGAGACTATTAATATCAGGAAAGCAAACACTGATTTGCAGATCATCAGCTGTCGTGTAGCTCGCGTGATGCTAAGCCTGAAAGTTACAAATATCTGATCTAGTTTCCTAGGACTGGTCTTCATTACCACTGTCTGACTAAATCTCTGGAGAATTTACCTTCAGGAGAAGCAAACCATGGGTGTGGGAAGAGGAATAGAAAAGAGAGCTGTCTGCAGTGAAGATGAAAGGAAGGACTGAGAGGCCTTCTCCACTAAGGGGATGCGATATGGCTGAGATCAGTCTAAGGAAACAAATCCAGGAGCACACTGCACAGGCGACACAATGGTTGGAAAGGTATCACAGTATCACAGTATTATCAAGGTTGGAAGAGACCTCATAGATCATCAAGTCCAACCTGTCACCACAGAGCTCAAGGCTAGACCATGGCACCAAGTGCCACGTCCAATCCTGCCTTGAACAGCCCCAGAGTTGGCGACTCCACCACCTCCCTGGGCAGGCCATTCCAGTGGCCAATGACTCTCTCGGTGAAGAACTTTCTCCTCCCCTCAAGCCTAAATTTCCCCTGGCGCAGCTTGAGGCTGTGTCCTCTTGTTCTGGTGCTGGCTGCCTGAGAGAAGAGAGCAACCTCCTCCTGGCCACAACCACCCCTCAGGTAGTTGTAGACAGCAATAAGGTCTCCCCTGAGCCTCCTCTTCTCAAGGCTAAACAATCCCAGCTCCCTCAGCCTCTCCTCATAGGGCTTGTGCTCAAGGCCCCTCACCAGCCTCGTTGCCCTTCTCTGGAGACGCTCAAGCACCTCAATGTCCTTCCTAAATTGAGGGGCCCAGAACTGGACACAGTACTCAAGGTGCGGCCTAACCAGGTGGAACAACCTCTTTGTGATGGCTGCTGTTGTACAAGGATTTGATGAGAAAAACTTTTCAGTAAGAGTAAGGAAGATTTTTCATGTGACTAAAATACTAACAAACTGGTAATTAAAAAGACAGCCTGGCTTACTACAAAAATGAGTATTTAGATGTGATGAAAGTTGTCATAAGAACATCAAGGTTGCCCTGAAACTGTGTCAGAAGAAGCTGATAGTCAGACTATCAGCTATTGATACTATTGATACTATTGATACTATTGATACTATTGATACTATTGATAGTACCTCCTGCTTTTGCTCCCTTCATCAGTGACCAATTTAATATGACATTACTGACAGCTATCCCACCAGATTTTTACATGAGCAGGACTCAAGATTCATAGAATCAAAGCTGCCATGCCATCAGCACTGCAGCAGCCTTGATGGTGCAGGGATCTAAGAGGCTAAGCTAATCGTGAAAGACACGCCGTTTCCTCAGATAGGTTAGAAAAACAGACAGGCTTTACAGTTCACATGCCTTTCCCAGTCAGCACTCCAGTACTCAAACTGGGTGATGGTGGCTCAAGCATTCAGTTCATATCGATGCCTGAAATTGCTAAGCAGAATCCAAGAGCCTGATTGCTTGCCACACTGGCTCCCTCCACCTGCTGCTTGCTCTTTCCCCTGAAGTGACAAGATAAGCCACCACTGAAGTGCATGTTCACGTGAGCAAGGGGCAAATCTGGCAGCCAGGGCACGTCTTTCGCTGCAGAATGCATTCAAATCCATGAAAGACCACTCCAAAAGATGCTGGTATGTGTTTTATGGCATTGCTAGTACAGCAGTTGCTGAATGGTTTGTGTCTTCATTTGAAATGTTCTCAGGGAAATGAGCTATTTGTTCTAGGCACTGACTGCTTGAAACGCTGGTGTGTCCCCTTCAGTCTGGGCAATAGTCCTTGTTCTATCGTCAGTTTAGACAGAGCTATGAGGTCTGTTAATAAACTTTCTTAAAGATTTCAGGTCTAATAAATTGGCCAGGTAGTTGGACTTGAAAATAAACCAAAGTGAATAAAACAGTTTGAGTAATTTGCATGTTAATTATAATGAAAACATAGAATCACAGAATCATTACGGATTGGAAGGGACCTCGAAAAATCATCCAGTCCAATCCCTCTGCCACAGCAGGATCACCTAAACCAAGTCACACAGGAACTTATCCAGTCGGGTCTTGAATATCTCCAGTGAGGGAGACTCCACAACCCCCCTGGGCAGCCTGTTCCAGTGCTCCGTCACCCTCACCGTGAAGAAGTTCCTTCTCAGGTTGATGTGGAACCTTCTGTGTTCCAGATTACAACCATTACCCCTTGTCCTACCACTAGATGACACTGAGGACATCCCAGTCCCATCCTCCTGACACCCACCCCTCAAATATTTGTAGACATTAATGAGGTCACCCCTCAGTCTCCTCTTCTCCAAGCTAAAGAGACCCAGCTCCCTCAACCTCTCCTCATCAGGGAGGTGCTCCACGTCTCTCATCATCTTTGTTGCCCTATGCTGAACTCTCTCCAGCAGCTCCAAATCCCTCTTGAACTGAGGAGCCCAGAACTGGACACAATACTCCAGGTGTGGTCTCACCAGGGCAGAGTAGAGGGGGAGAAGAACCTCTCTTGATCTGCTAACCACCCCTCTTCTAATCCACCCCAGGATGCTGTTGGCCCTCTTGGCCACAAGAGCACATTGCTGGCTCATAGTCATCTTGTTGTCCACCAGGACCCCCAAGTCCCTTTCCCCTACACTACACTCCAACAGGTCAGTCCCCAGCCTATACTGGTACCTGGGGTTGTTCTTGCCCAGATGCAAGACTCTACGTTTCTTATACTTCATTAAATTTCTCCCTACCCAGCTGTCCAGCTTGTCCAGGTCTCCCTGAATGGCAGCACAGTCTGCAGGGGTGTTGGTGACACCACCCAGCTTTGTGTCGTCAGCAAACCTGCTGACAGTGCATGCCAATCCCTCATCCAAGTCATCAATGAATAGATTGAACAGGACTGGTCCCAGCACCGATCCCTGGGGCACTCCACTAGATACAGGCCTGAGGAGCTTTACTGGCCCTGACAAGCTGCACAAAGGACTCCACTCCACCACTGCCCTTATTCTTAGGATCCTCATTTCATTTAGGCCCTGGGCCTTCAGTCCTACTGCTGCTCTGCTGGAGGACAGTCTCAAGCTCAAGCATAGAGGTTGTCAATCTGGTCACTGATCTGTAGACTGGCCTTGTACCTGTCTTGTCACTGTCAAATTCCCACTGATACCGTGGCTGTGTCACACCTAGACAACTGACTCGTTGGCCTGACCTTGGACCTTGCCCCAGCATGAAGTGGCTTGACGAGCAGCAGTCTCTCTGTCAATGTGAGAGTCCAAAGTTGAGTACAGATGGTCTCAGAAATAGCCATACGTAGATGTAGATCTGTGCACTTGTGTGTGTAAGGGCACACACATGTGTGATCAGCTGTGAGTGCACATATGTACTGCATCCGCAGTACAGAGACGTCATTAGAGCTGTGCAGCAAGATGGAGAGAGGCTTCCTGAGACTTTCTGAGTTCCACTAAAACACATTGAACTGGAGGGCTTAGGACTGGAAAGAGTGAAGGAGTTGACAAGCTAAAGTAAACATACACAGCAATGTCTGCAAATCATGTTACCATATCCCTGAACAGGGTTGTGATTCATGAGTGCTGGAGCTCACTACATTGATGATTGGAAGTTGGCAAATGTGACCCCCATACACAAGAAAGGTCGGAAGGACGATCCAGGAAACTACAGACCTGTTAGCCTCACCTCAGTTCTGGGCAAAGTTATGGAACAGCTAGTGCAGAGTGCTATCATGCAGCATCTGTGTGACGGCCAAGAGATTAAGCCCAGTCAACATGGATTTAGGAGGGGCAGGTCTTGCTTGACCCACCTGATCTCCTTTTATGATCAAGTAACTCGACTGGTCGATGAGAGGAAGGCTGTGGATGTGGTGTACCTGGATTTCAGGGAAGCATTCGACACAGTCTCCCATGATATACTCCTGGTGAAGGTGGCAGCAAGGGGCTTTGACAGGAATAGTCTGTGCTGGGTCAGGAACTGGTTGGATGGACGAGCCCTGAGAGTGGTAGTAAATNGGCACTGGTTAGACCACACCTGGAGTGTTGTGTTCAGTTCTGGGCCCCTCAGTTTAAGAGGGATGTTGAGGTGCTGGAATGAGTCCAGAGGAGGGCAACTTGATTGGTTAAGGGGCTGCAAGAGAAGCCCTACGAGGAGAGGCTGAGGGATCTGGGTTTGTTTAGTCTGGAAAAGAGGAGGCTCAGGGGTGATCTTATCGCTGTCTGTAACTATCTGAAAGGTGGTTGTAGTCAGGCGGGGGTCGGTCTTTTCTCCCTGGCCACTGGAGACAAGACAAGGGGTCATAGTCTTAAGGTCCATCAGGGGAGGTTTAGACTTGACACTAGGAAAAGATTTTTCACTGAAAGAGTGATCCGGTCTTGGAATGGGCTGCCCACAGAGGTGGTTGAGTCACCGTCCCTGGAGGTGTTCAAGGTTAGGCTGGATGAGTTGCTGAGTGGCATGATCTAGATGTTAGATGTTAGGATTACTGGGTTTATTTGGATTTAGGTTGGACTGGATGACCTTTAAGGTCTTTTCCAACCTTATCACTGCTGCGATACTGTAATACTGTGATCTGCAGGTGATGCGATATTCCCTAGCCAGGAGGGGCTAAGGGATGCAGAGTGATAGGAGATTGTATCTGGAAGGGTCTAGATGTTGGTTTATGCATCAGTTGCATTCCTTTGTGTCCGTTACACATACAAATAATTCACATTTTTTGAGTGGGGTAAAGACTGGTGATCTGGCACCAGTGAGGACAGAGGTTGGATTTTCAACACTAAATAATTTTGCCCTCTCTAAAGTACATTATACACTTACTATGAGATGGCACTACACAGTAGGTTTGGATGGGGTTTACAGTGATTTGCTTCTTTTGCTCACTCTTCTTGATGGTTTACTCTGTAATCAGGAGGAAACTTATCTTTAGTCAGTAGTGATGCTGAGAATATTTTCATTTTTTGAGAAATATCTGTTAGTACACCCAGTCTAAGCTAATTCAAAGGCTCTTCTACACTAAAAATGAATAAGTAGAACCTTGCTGAGTTAGATGAGAATCCTCCTAAATTAAGAAGTTAAGATGAATTCAAAATCTAAGTCTCTTCAATTGAGAAATTAATGCAGGGAAGCTCATGTGCTGTAAATTCACAAACTCACTCTCCATGCAGCAGTTTCCTGCTGCAGACAAGTCTGCAGATACTCTTCTTGATTTCCTCTAATGGTAAATGGACTGTATTTATTTCAAGGAATGCTAGGGTCTATATCGTTCCATCTCAAGATACAACTTCTTTATTTGTATTTTTAATTCAATGGTTTCCATAATCTGGATAGTTTTCCCCTGTCTAAAATTTCTACATGTGCAGTTTCTGCACTCCTTTCCTGGCAGCCTTCACTCTGACTCTCTTCTGCTACTCTGCTACAGCAATAAAAGACGAAAAGGAGTTTGTTCTCTACAGACTTGTGCCTGAGAGAGTCTGAAGGAAGCAATGGGCTGACAGAACCTAGCAGGAATCCAGTGACTGTTTTACTTGCCATCTTGTTAGGCTGTTAATGTTGCAGCCATCTCTTTTTTTATTCCTTATCCTCAGGTTTCTGTTTCTGTCCCCAGTTTGTGTTTGCACTCCTTGCCGGCTATTTGTCGTTACAACATTCCGACACGAACATCCAACAGAAAAACCCCTGGGATTCATTTCCTGAAGCTGAAATCTCTACCTCAGTCAGACAAGCACTCAGTTTAGAGCAGTTGGTACATGCTTCCTTTTTCTGTCTAGATCTTGCAAGTCGTGTTAAACAAATGAGTGACAAGGCAGGGTTCTGGAAGTTAATACCTGGCCTTGGCAAACAGACTTTATCTCCAACTTAAGCACTGTCTTGAGAACTTGGGTTTACAGCTCGGTGCCCCAGTTTCATCACCTTTAAAATCAAACTAAAGCAGTTCTCTTAACAGCTGAGATGGATGCACAGGCCAAAGATGCTGGAGACAGAGATGAAGATGTTACATTCTAATCCAACAGTGTTAGTATGTTGAGGATTTTGACTTTTTTTAAACATCCTTAAAAATTCTGAGTAATTTCACTGACTGAAGCTGTGTGACACATGTAAAGTAGTTATTTAATTTCATTTTTTCTCTCCCTCTTCATCCTTTCTGTCTGACTATTCCTGACTTTGGTTTGTTGGCTGCACAGTTCATTGTATTTGATGTGAAGAGAGAACTTCAGAGATTCACAGAATCACAGAACATTAGGGAAATTGAAGCGACCTCGAAAGATCATGCAGTCCAATCCCCCTACCACAGCAGGGTCACCTAGACCAAGTCGCACAGGAACAGCGCGGTGTAGTGTGGCATAGCATCATAATGGAAAATAATCTAGAGCAAGGGTTTTGCTACCTTAATTATTTGTTTTAAACCCTGGTGTGCATTTGAACAAAGTTCAACCAGGAAAGATTTCTGAAACTGAACAAAATGGAGATTCCTAGAAGAGAATGAACATTCTGAAATGGCTTGGGATGGATATAATCCTTGTAGTGCTATGGGAAGGGCTGCTACCAAAGCCAGAACACTTTTGTACCACTGATATATGACTGTTATCTTGTTCACTGCAGAGCGAGAAGGGTGGCTGAATGAGTGAGAAATGCTTTTGCTGCAGTTCCACAATTAAATTTCAGGTCTAGATGTAGAATCTCTGGCACAGCATCTTATAGCCTAGATAGCTGCTAAAAGCTTAAGACTTCCTACCACGGGCTGATTTCAGGGAGCTCTGTTAGTTTAACACCTCAGAATTTTAGGTTGTTGTGGAGTGCGATAAAATAGAGATGGTGTTTGGAATTTTCTCCTGACGAAACCTTCGTGCCACACAACTATTACTCCAGTTTAAGTATTTGCCCATAAAAACAATACATTATGTGTCAGAAACCAGCTGCATATTTAAGCACTTGCCCCTTAATTTTTGTCCATTATTTGCAAGCAATCTTTGTTCCAGAGTGTTTGACTTTGTAACTTTGCTAGAATTCATGTTTGAAGCAATTAACAAATATTATGAATCAAACTGTGAATGTTCGTAACAGTGAGAACTCATCTTGATAGAAAATTTTCCTTTGGTGTCATCATTAAATCCATGAGTTAACTTCATGCGATGGAGAAATTGAACAAAAAAAAAAAACCCCTTACTTTAAAAAAAAATCTAGTTCTTTTCTCACGTGGAAAACGTAAGGCTGGTGTTTAAATCTCAGGGTCTGGAGCAGGTCTGGATCAGATTAGGAGGTGTCAAAGAAGAACAAACCCAAACACAATTGGTTCTTTCTTGACAAGTGGCAGCTCTTTAGCTGAAATGTCTGTGTTCCTGTCAGTCTGTGCACGAGGAAACGCTTCATGAACAAGCACGTTATGCTAAGAAATGACTTACGATTGCTCAGAAGTGCTTTCTTTTCCGAATGTCCAGTGGGTCTGCTTGTCTTTCAAAACAGCCATGCTACTACTGCCACTTTCCTTACTGCTTACTTTTTCTCCTCCAACTGGAGCCATGTACCTTCAAATGATCATCCACTGCACCAGCAGGAGTCTGGTCTGCCTTGTAAATTCTTCTTGTGAAGGACTAAAAGACTAGTTCTCTTCCCTTCTCCTTTTTATCTCAATTGTCAGTGAACTTAGGAGGAATTAGAAGGAAAACTAGTATCTTGATAAGACCCAAAGCTAGGTTTTAACTGGTGATTTTGAGTATATAGTACGTATATACTAATACTTCATGGATTAAATTTCAACTAGGTTTAACCAAGTTTTTCACTTTACTTTCTGAAAGAGCTGACATATATTTCGAATAAAAACTGTGTTATGTGAAGTGAAAATTGGTCTCACAGTAACTTCTAAATAATTCCTTGTTAGACAATGCTTATTTGAGCATAACATGTATGTGAACAAAAACATCATATTGAACAACAATTATTTAAGTTTCTTTGTAAAAAGTTTCCTCTGTCTACTAAAAGAGAAATTCTTATACAGAGTGATAGTTGTTTTCGAATTTATCAATAGGTCTGAAGAATGTGTCCTCAAAAGTAATCATCCAAATGCACATTTATGTGCAACTAGAGACATGTCATGGAGATAGTGCTTCAGGAGAGGTACCTCAGGACTGGAGGGAAGATAATATCACTCCAGTCTTCAAAAAGGATGAAAAGGAAGATCTGAGCAGATACAGACCAGTCAATTTCACCTCCATCCCTGGAAAAATGGTGGAGTGGTTCATTCTGGAGGTCATCTCTAAGAATATTGATGACAAGAATGTAATTGGAGGTAGTCAGCCAAGTTTACCAAGGGAAAAGAATGTTTGACTAACAGCCTTCTCTGATGTCATGACTAAATGGGTGGATGCTGAGACATCAGTGGACGTGGCCCACCTCGATGGTAGTAAGGTCTTTGACACATCCCCCATAACATCCTCCTTGTGAGTAAGCTTAGGAAGTGTTGGACAGAAGAACAGACTGTGACTTGGATTAAGAACTGGCTGTATAGCAGAGCTCAAAGAATGGTGATTAATGGCACAGAGTCTACCTGGAGACCTGTAACTAGTGGTGTCCCCCAAGTATCTGCGCTGGGTCTGGCTTTGTTCAATATCTTTATTAATGACCTTATGATGGGACAGTGTCTCCTCGGCAAGTTTGCTGATGACAATAAGCTGGGTGATCTGGCTGATTCACCTGATGGCTGTGCAGCCATTCAGGAAGACTTGGGCAGACTTCAGGGATGGATTAAGAGATTCCTGTTGATGAGGAATCATTCTTGATGAGGCTTAATAAGAAGCAGTGTGGAGTCCTTCACTTGGGAAGGAGCAATGCAATACATCAGCACAGGCTGGGGGACGATCTACTGGAGAGCAACTCCATGGAGAGTGATCTTGGAATTCTTGTGGACAACAAGTTCTCCATGGAACAGCCATGTGCTCTTCTGGACAAGAAGGCCAATGGAATCCTGGGATGGATCAAGAATAGTGTGTCCAGCAGATCAAGGGAGGTTCTCTTCCCCTTCTATTCTGCCCTAGTGAGGCCGCATCTGGAATATTGTGTCCAGTTCTGGGCTTCCCAGTTCAAGAGGGAGAGATGGGGATAGACACCTGATCAAGACACTTCAACAGAGAGCCACGAGGATGATTAGAGGAACTGGAGCACTTGTCTCATGAGGAGAGATTGAAAGACCTGTGACTTTTTAGTCTGGAGAGCAGAAGGTTACAAGGGGACTTAATCACTCTCTATAAATACATGAGAATTGGCTGTCAAGAAGAAAGAGACCATCTCTTTTCACTTGCACCCTGTGATAGGACAAGAAGCACTTGGTGTTATGTCAGTTGGAGCAGAAGAAGTTATATCTCAATATGAGAAAACACTTCTTCACTGTAAGGGTGACAGAGTACTGGAACGGGCTGCTCAGGGAGGTGGTGGAGTCTCCTCCACTGGAGATTTTAAGACCATCTGGATGTATTTCTGTGTAACCTGACCTAGATTCTATGATCCTGCTCAAGCAGGGGGGTTGTACCCGATGACCTCTGGAGGTCCCTTCCAACCCCTAATGATCTGTGTGTCTCTGTGTATCTGTGTATCATGTTTCATCTTATTATCATTTAAATTTTGTTCTCTGTCGAAAGGGTTTTTGGTGGAAAATGCAACAAATATAAGGAGTTTTCAGCACTTCATGGAAGGGACTTCAAATCCCACATGCGCTACCAAAACAGATAAGAAAATGGTATGTGAGGATTTTCTAAGAATTAAGAATCTATTATAGGGACAAGAAATACTCTCTAGAGGTCTCGGATAGCAATACTGCAGAAGCTTGGTTTGTCACACATGCAGAATGAATAACCAGGAAGCATCTTCTCTGGATGCTACAGGAAAAAAGCGTCCTTCTTGTAAATTAGGCATAGGTTTGTTTATGCCTGCTAAAAATATAAGCTAGAGAGGAAGAAACCTCCTATGTGTTCAACATTGTCCACATTCCCCTGCAGAACTTCTACCGTGCACACAGGCTTGCACTGAAAAGAAATGAGTTCTTTTATTGACCTGGGATTTCCACACCTGTGGATGTCCAGCTGTGCGAAGAATATTCTCTGTTGGCCCAACTCAATTTGATAAGTGAATACATGAAAAGTTTAAAAAAAAGTGGTTTAAGTAGAGTAAACAGCAAGTTTTCCATCCGGAATCCTGTTTGTAATGCTATCTTTGATGTCAAGATGCTGAACATCCCTGCTTCTGTTTCTCTATGAAGTCTTTCCTGTTAATGCAGGGTTTTTTGATGAGCCAAGAATTAGATGAATTTAAAATGGAATGAAATGTATTAGTAGAAATCATAATTATTGTTAACAATGAGAATGTCTTTTGTGAAGCAGATATTCCCTAGCTGATAATATAAAAGGAGAGGAAAAGACCCAGCACAGCTTAGTTAACAAAGATGCCCAGAAGTGCCCTGCCTGTGGCTGTGAAGGAAAGGCAAAATCCATCCCAAAGTGACTCCAGAGAGGTATTTTTTAGAAATGATCAGGTAGGCTGTGAAACCTTCATCTAGAAAACTGTGTGCAGCTCTACTCATTGTTGAAGTGCTTCTATTCCAAAGGAATACAGATCTTGGGGAGGTCTGCAGCGGCTCTCAAGGAAATAGAGAGACTGGCAGACTAGATGAGAAACAGAGCTGCATTTGTTTGTCCTTACAAAGTGAAAGCTGAAAAGAAATAACACTTGTTTGCCATAAATCCATTGAGGTCCTACATTTCTAGCAGAAAAATAGAATAACTGTGAAACTTGTCAGAAATAAACTTGGGTGGGATCTTGGAATAATATTTCTAACCACCAAAGGAACAAGACTCTAAAAGAGGATCCCTGTAGGAGTAGTGTAGGTAGGCACCCTAAACACTTTTTGATTCCTCTGTGGGAAGGTCTGTGTGACACACAACAGCAAGAGATTGATAGGCTTTTATGTTGTCAGATATGTAAATCCAACATTAGCATTCCACCTAAGTTATGAGAATGACTTTTAGTGAGAGACAAGAACATCCCTGCTTGGATAATGGAGGAAAATCTGAGAAAGCACGTGGTTTATGGGGGAAATATGAAGCTCGTTGGTTTTGTATGTTTTCAGTGAAGTGATGAACCAGATGGAGACTAGGAAAGCAGTAGGGTCACCATCCCTGGAAGTGTTTTAAAAATGAGATGATACAGCACTTGAGGCTCTGGTCCAGTGTTTAGGGAAGTGTTGGGATGAAGGCTTGACTTCCCGATCCTAGAGGTCCTTTCCAGCCATAATGATTCTCTGATTCTATGACTATGATTATTGTAATCCTTGGACAATATCTTGGAACAAAACATTATTGAATCAATTCATGTAATTCTGGATTGGCTTCTTCAAGGACTTACCCATTGGGATAGATTCCTGGAGTGGCTGGATGCCCAAGTAAGCTGGTTAACATTCAAAAGTCACCTCCTCCAAGCTCAGGAGCCCTGCATCCCTACAAAAATCAGGTTGGGCAAAAATGCCAGGAGGCCTGACTGAATTAGCAAGGACCTCCTGGACAAACTTAAGCAAAAGAAGGAAACCTCCAGAGGGTGAGAGTGAGCACAGGTGGCCTGGGAGGAGCAGAGGTGAATTGTCTGCACACCCAGGGACTGCGTTAGGAAAGCCAAAGCCCAAACAGAATGAAATTTGGCCAGAAATATTAGCAGAAACAAGAAAAGCTTTCATAGGTGCATCAGTGAGGCAAAGAAAACTAAGGACACTGTGGGCTCCCTCTGGAAGGAAATGGGTGGACTGGAATGCTCAGTATGAGGACATAGAGCTGTGGGACTGAGCCTAGAGGATGTCACAGAAGGCTGGAGCACCTCTCCTAGAAGACAGGCTGAGGAAATTTGGCTGCTTATCCTGGAGAATGCTCTGGGGAAAGCTTATAGCAGCTTTCCAACACCTGAAGGGGGTCTACAGGAACGCCAGAGAGGGACTTTTATTAGGGACCTCAGTGATATTGCAAAAGGGAAGGATTTCAAACTAAAAGAGGTCAGATTTAGATTGAATCTTCATTAGAAATTCCTCACTGTGAGGGTGCTGAAGCACTGGACCAGGTTGCCCAGGACGAATGTGGCTGCTTCATCCTTAGAAGTGTTCAAAGCCAGGTTGGATGGGGCTCTAGGCACCCTGGTTTTGTTAGGAGTGTCCCTGTCCATGGCAGGGGGTTGGAATCAGCTAGTCTTTCTGGTCCTTTCCAACCTAAACCGTTCTATTCTTTTTGGGATTTTTCTGAAATTAGCTGTAAGGTAGCAAGAAATTAGTTCAATTTCACTCTCTGTCTGCAATGTTTGAGAGTGATCCTGTCTGTCCTCGAGAACAAACTGAGCATGGACATTAATTACTTGATTGGCATTCTGTCCAGGGAGCCTGAGCTGTTCTGGGTGAGCTACAGGGGGTGATGCAGAGACTGGGGCCAGTTCCTCCTGTCGACCGTTTCTCTTTTTCATAGCTTGTGTGCAGCAAACACTCTCGTGTTGATCCTAGGGTGCTGTAACAGCCTCACATTCTGGTGCTGCTGTGGAGAGCTCTTCTGCTTCTTCAGATTGCAAGTGGCTGTGGCCTGCCCTGAAAGCAGACCAGGGCTGTTTCCATTCTGCAGTTAGACCATTTGCCCATATTATGAGGGACTGAACTTTAAATCAGACCAGGAACCATAGCTGGTGCAGAATGTGACTCCTGACACTCTGGCACTGCAAGTTTAGCAGCA
The DNA here is from genome assembly GCA_013400115.1 of Rhinopomastus cyanomelas. Classification (NCBI taxonomy): domain Eukaryota; kingdom Metazoa; phylum Chordata; class Aves; order Bucerotiformes; family Rhinopomastidae; genus Rhinopomastus; species Rhinopomastus cyanomelas. The sequence continues at coordinate 19,453 of VXBP01007165.1, read as the reverse complement.
CAGAGGGCGGAATGAATTCTCACAAACATCCACGTGAGTTCCCAGATGCTATTGAATATATGGGTTATTTTTCAAGAATTAATTAGAACCTCCATGTTTCAGAAAACAGCTGTGTGCCCTGTGCCTTTCTGCCCCTGATCTGCTCAGCAGAAGCATTTGAGCCGGCTCAAGAAAACAGCAAAAAAGCAAAAAGCCAAGCAAAAAGCAACCAAAGCTAACATTTTTCTTTTGGGGACATTCCGCTCTGAATATAGTTTTCTGCCTCTTGCTTGGTCTGACGTCACTGAAATTTAACCTTCGCTGGTGCTCAAGAGACAATTAGCCTCTTTGCATGGACTGTGACCCAAATCAAACCAGAGGAAAGGGTCCTTTGCACGAGAGGACAACACTGCTGAATTCATTTTTATTGTCGAGTCGTTTGATTGGCATGAGAGTGTAGAACCAGCCTTGAAAGATCGGGCTAAGGATTAGGACACACACTCTCCTGTTGTATGTTAGATTTTACAACGTAAAAACATGGGGTTGCTTGCACTTCATTAGGTTAACGCGTGACTGAATCTCCGGAGACACCAGCATTCGCTTGTGTTCTCCAGAAGATGTGCCTTCAGTCGTGACTTCTTTCCTTTAAGATCTCAGACATCAGTGCTTAAAACATCTGTTTATTACACTCAGGATATGAAAGATGTGTCTAAAAATCAAACGTCAAGGTTTCTTCTGTTTGTTTTTAATAGCAAAGGAAGACTCTTATCCTCTCTTGCAAGGGGATTTTGAGGAAGATGACAAATAAATTACAAAGCTTGAGAAAATTGCTTCCAGATGTCCTGGTTTTGATTTCCCAGGGTCTTCAAAAGACAGTAAAACTGAGGACAATATTATAGGAACAAAAAATTCCAACAAGTTGTATTAACAGAGAACAAGAGACAGTTAGAAAAAGGGGAGGAAAGAAACCTGTAAACTGCTGGCAAAACAGACCTGTCCTTCTCCCATCGCAATCACCACAAGGAAATGGCTGTCTAACCTTCCCGAGACAAATCCAAAACAACCTCCCTTCCACTCCTACACACACCTTACAAATGCCAAATGTGGGAATAAAGAGGGAATCAAAAAGGGAAAAATAAAGGTGTAGTAGAGGAGAAATTTTGATGGCTGGGGGGAAAGGAAGAAGGGAAAAAGAAACATAAGCAAATGGGTACGGGGATAAAACAATGATACTAAAATGGAAGGAAGGAAAGGGTGATGGAGCACTGGAACAGGCTGCCCAGGGGGGTTGTGGAGTCTCCCTCACTGGAGATATTCAAGACCCGACTGGATAAGTTCCTGTGTGACTTGGTCTAGGTGATCCTGCTGTTGCAGGAGGATTGGACTAGATGATCTTTCGAGGTCCCTTCCAATCCATAGTGGTTCTATGATTCTATCATTTTATGAAAGTTAGAAGCCATCAGGGAAAAGGATGGAAGAGGATTATCTTTTCACCAGGTCCACGTGGCCTTTTTGGGAGAAGGCAATGGCACCAGCTATTGCACGGAGAAGGGATAAAACAGCAGCAGTTACAGCGCCGTGGAGAAGGGATATCGCTGAATCTCATGTTGGCCATGTCACAGGATCTGGTGAGTTCCTTAGGCTGCCACGTCGTGTCAGAGGTCAGGAATTTTCACAGGACACCAGACAACATTAGAAAAGAACAATAAGCCACTGAAAACATTGTGCTCAGCGTTGCTTTCTTCCAATGAATAACGGAAAAAAGAACCATCTGGTTTCAGAAGCAGAAGAATTAAATCTCAGGATGGTATGAGATTGTAATGAGAAAAATCTATGCTAAATGAAGAGGTTTTGCTTGTGTGCCCACACAACGGGAATATTCCTGCTTGTTCCAGGGGAATATTGGTGTTGCTTCCTTTAAACAATTTTTATAATCAGCTCTTACAAGACAATATTTAGAAAAAAGACACCATGGTTGCTCAGTGCTCTGCATGTAGAGAGTTGTGTTAGCATCTCCCACATCTCCCATATGTCTACTCATATGATGTGTGCTTGTAGTTCTGCATTGGCAAAACATGCTGAAGCACATCAGGGCCTCATTAGATCGTGTAATGAACGCACCAAAACAAGCCATAGGGGAAGGGCTGCACATCTTCCTGCTGCATTTCTGTCCTTGGCTTCTCCTGCTGTGGCCTAAAATACCGGATGTGTCTGCTTAGCAGGTTGCTTGGCCAACACTACAGAGATGCTTCAGAACCTTGGTAATACTGTGATACTGTGTGATACTGCGGAGCATAGTGGCAGCCTATGACTATGGTTAGTAAGAGACTTCATGGGAGACAATTCATAGAACCATGATGATTCATGGTGATCGTATCAAGAAAAGTATTCATATGTTCACTGGTTCAGCAAGAGATTCTTCAGAGGAACAATACCACCACGTCATACAAAAGCACCGAGATGTTTTAACTGTAACTGTACTGAGCACAGTGTGTTTAAAGATCCTTTAGATCCTTTATGCTTAAAGATCTGGCCTGGTGGCAACCTTCGTACAGTAGGGTTATTGGTTGGGTTTGATGATCACAGTATCACAGTATCACAGTGTTACCAAGGTTGGAAGATACCTCATAGATCATCAAGTCCAACCCGTTACCACAGAGCTCAAGGCTAGACCATGGCACCAAGTGCCACATCCAATCCTGCCTTGAACAGCTCCAGGGATGGCAACTCCACCACCTCCCCAGGCAGGCCATTCCAGTGGCCAGTGACTCTGTCAGTGAAGAACTTTCTCCTCACCTCAAGCCTAAATGATCTCAAGGGTCTTCTCCAACCTGGATGATTCTATGATTCTATGTAAAATTTTTTCAATACATGGGAAAAAGTAGAAAATGTAGATTGAAGAGAAATTACCCACCCTGCCCACTGCTTGGCATTGCTTCCGACAGATGCATGTAACTCTTGGAAAGTGGGCGCACAACAAAGTGACAGGACTTGCCCAAACATCTGGTTAGTGATGCCACCAGGAATACAACGGGCTAATGCCACTCTGTAGCCCCCCAGCTACTGAAATAAGGGACAAAGAGTAGAGCTACAGTGTGTTCTTACTCATTGATGACATGGTAAGAAGCTGTCTTACCCAAAACATGTTCCAGTTTATGAAAACACTGATATGTCTTGGGGGATTTAACTGTGACTTTCAAGCATAAAATTCAAACTATTTCTATATTTAAAATAAATGAAGCCAAAAATGAAAAAATACATGTTCTCTCCTTACTAAGCTACAAAGGCAACTGAAGAATAGAAGGTTTTCCTTTTAGCCAAGTCATCTCAAACCAGGAATAAGTTCCAAAAAGAAACAGCAGGGCTGGATCCTTCAGAAGCAAGGGCCTGAGGCAAAGCAAGGTCCTGGTAGTGCTGCCTTCATCTGGTTCAGCTCAAGCAAACAGATGAACTCCTCGTTTGAGGAATGCAAGCCATTGCCACCGGCTCATGTCCTGGGAGAGGAGCATGGGCAGTGCCCTTTCTCCCTACTTTTACAATGTGGTTAGGAAAAAAAAGCCATGCACCCGTGTCTTTGCGTGCACGTGCCCGCTCACACGCAGGCACGAACAGTATCGGTGCACACGCGCTCTCTTCAGTGTCTACCGAGCTGCCTCAGCCAATTCACTTTCCTCTTCCTTTTTGGTTTTTTGTGAAGCAGCTAAGGCAAACCCCAGAGCTGGAGTGGAAATGTCAATAAGAACCAGAGCTTCTCCCTCAGTGGAACAGCACCTGGCTGCTTTGTATGCATCGTCCATGCTTCAGGGCAGCTGCTATTCGTTCACGAGTGGACTTTTCTGTCGCTGTCTCCATTGTTAGGGGCTTTGCCATCCTAGTCACTATGTTAAGTGAACAGACACCAATTTTGGCAGAGGAAAGAAATCAGGGCAGAGAAAAGCAGCTCAAATAAACCTACATGGACCTTCAAAAACATGGGAGATGCATTATCAAGATAGAAAAGCAGCTGCAAGAAAATGTGTAATCAGAGACACACGGTCCATAGGTCACTGAAACTGCAAGGTCAGCAGGGCAAGGGCAGTGCCCAATGACACTGGGATGCTTGTTAATCACAGCTCTCGTCCAAGCTTACGGCTATTTTAGAGCTGTGTGATTTACCCTGAAAGACTCCTTAAATCAGGTTATTTATCTGAATTCCATGAGGTGAACAAGTGCAACAGGACACTGAGAAACCTGGTCCCACACACTGCTGCAAAGTCTCATTGCTTTCCAACCAAGAATTCTTGGGGGCAAACCCTGAAGGACTCTGCTTCTGGTTATCTGCAAATGAAAGGTCAGGAAGATGAGATTTGGATTTTGGCAAGTTTAAGAACTGATTCAGTGAAATCTTCTTTTTTGCAAAGCAAATACTCACATTTATTTCCTTGGAAGAACCATAACCTCTCAGCACTCCTCTTTTATTTCACCTGTGCTTGTGGAGTCTCAGCAATGCGTACGATGTCCTTCATTACTACGACTCCCTCTAAACCATGAAAACTTTCCCTTATTTTGGTTATCCCGAAAAGCGACCGAGTTCAAACCTGATGCTAAGAGAGAGGGACCTTAGAGCTGCCTTCCAGTACCTGAAGGGAACCTACAGGAAGGCTGCAGAGGGACTTTTCCCAAGGGGATCTATTGATAGGACAAGGGGAAATGGTTTGAAACTGAAGGAGAGGAGGTTCAGACTAGATCTTAGAAAGAAGTTCTTTAGTCCAAGGGTGGAGAGACTCTGGAATCAATTGCCCGGAGAGGCTGTGACAGCCCTCTCCCTGGAGGTGTTCAAAGCCAAGTTGGATGAGGACTTGATCAGCCAAGTGTGATTGAGAGGCTGGGGTAGATGATCTCTAAAGTCCCATCCAACCTGAGCTGTTCTATGATTCTGTGATTTCAGGTGAACTGATAATGACCTCTAAAAAGCCGTGGTAAGTCCAGGACAGAGTGTACACTCTTCTAAACCAAAGAGACACGTGTCTGTCATTCATTTTGTTAGGATAATGGAGAAATGCTTGAATAATAGAAGTCTCTGAATTTAGGTTTTGCTTATAGTCACTGGCTCATATAGTCAAGACTTTCACAATGGTTTAGTGGTGGCCTTGGGACAGTTGACTTAATGGTTGGACTTGGTGATTGCAAAGGTCTTTTCCAACCTAAACAATTCTATGATTCTATTATTCTATGATTCTACACTTGAGAGCATATTCCTGACTAAACAAACCTGGGTTTTGTGTCATCTGGTTATCACAGCTTGTAGGTTTCTTTCACTTCTAACTTGCATTTAACAGATTTTTACATCAGCTAGTGCCACAAAGTCCTCTTGTTTGACTTCCTGCATGAGCCACACAACTTCATTCTCCAACTCCAGCACTAATTTGGTGTTGTGGTAAAGTGTGCATTCTTAAAAAGATACCCAGATATGGTTTGAAGACATCACGACAGAATTATTCAAATACTTTCAACAGTTGCTGCACGATTCAGTAATTACTGCAATACCTACGAAAGTTTGGCTGGGGCTCAGAACCCATCACGCCAAGTTTCACAGGCACATAGAACGCAGACGGGATGAGTTGCCCGTCTATATGATTATTCAGAAAAATGCTGATCCCTTCCTTTTGGCCAGACTTCTATCCAACTGAACTCTGAATTCTCTTGCAGGCTCAGCTTATTTCTGTTGAGTTGCTCCATAAATTCAAGTTTTAGCAATGTGTTGTTATGTAGCCCAATTGCTGTGGAAGAGTCCTGATTAACCACACTGGTATAACGAGGTTTGCTCAGAGATAGAGGATGCAGGCTAGGTGAACCGAACCGTAATGTGGGGTACCTTTCCGGAGAGATACTTACACATACGGGTCTGCAGAGGCCGACACTGCCAAGGATTTCGAAGAATGGATATAGGTGGTTATGTTGTTTAGAATCTAGATGACTCAAATCTCAGTAGCACACTCAGCTAATGAGTTGAGTGTGCAGGTCAGCCAGTGCCACTAGCACTTAAGAAACCCTTTCAGGTTCTTTGGGACAGAATGCATCTGTGTTTGCATGGAGCCATAAGTGGGAGAAAAAGATAAAATCTAGTGAAGCTGCAGTGTGCTTGTCCTTTGTTCACCTGTCAACACCCAGTTATCGAACACTACAAGGACTTTTACCTCTTTTCCACAACAAACTCTGTAATTTGAATATAGAGTCACCCACCACCCACTCATGTGCTGCTGGTGTTTCTTAGGTCTGATTTCATTGCTACTTACATGATCTGTTCGTGACTGTTAAATTACCTTTTGCAAGTGGAGAAAGCAAGACAATGAAAACTCGAGGAACAATACATTTTCTTCAGAATTTAGAAAAATCATGGGTTTTTTTTTTTAGTCAAAAGAAGATTGGTATAACTTTAGTATTGCAAAAGGGACTAATTTGATCTTGGGATAATTAATAAATTAAATAGACTACACTCTGCTGTTAAAATTGTAAAGCTAAATGTGTATGCTAGGTAAAATATGATGGTAGTATGTAATTCTTGGAAACTGCCTATCACAGTCACTCTAGAATATAATTTACAATATAATGCAGAATATATGTATGGAATATCTAGAAAATGTAGAATATAGATGGGATAATACGTATTAGAAACCATCTAGAGGCAAGCATTATGAGAACATTGCACATGCTCTCTGGCGTAACTTGTTTGACTTCCCAGGTATGGTAGGCTTGTATGTCTGCAGGACTTCCAGCATTTGGGATTGTACTCTTTAATGCAGCAGCTCTATTATTGGTTTATTTGTTTGTTCTTATTCCTGGGCTTCAATATATAAGATCAAAGAAAATGATACAGTGAAGCATAATTGCAATAAAAACCTCTAAACAAAAGAGGGTTTGGTCTTTCATCTCTTATCTGAAACTTGTAGACCTTCCAGTGTTGCCTTTCAGCATTGGTCATAGAATCACAGAATGTCCAGAGTTGGAAGGGACCTTAAAGATCATCCAGTTCCAATCCCCCCTTCATGGGCAGGGACACTTTCACTAGATCAGATTACTGAGGGCTCCAGCTAACCTGGCCTTCAACACTTCCAGGGCAACCTGTTCCAGCATCTCACCAGCCTCACAGCAAAGAATTTGTTTGTCATGGCAACCTCAATCGCCCCTATATACCCATGTCAAAAGCCCTCCTCCAGCTTTCTTGTAGCCCCCTTCAGATGTTGGAAAGCTGCTAGAATGTCACTTGGGAGCCTCCTCTTCTCCATTCTGAACAATCCCAACTTGCTCAGCCTGTGCTCATAGGGAAGGTTCTCCAGCACTAGTAAATATTGGCCCAGAATGTCAGACCCACTAGACCACTTTCTAGTTTTGAATAATCTAGATTCTAAAACCTCAGAATGCTTCATGTTAAAACGAAATCAGGTTTCAGTACAGGTTACTGTGAAAGAAAAATTTTACCAAATGCCTCCTCTTTTTCCCATTCAGCTCCTTAGTCTGTGTTTTTTGTTCAGTGCTGTGGGCTACCCTCAACCTTCTCTTTGCTTTGAATTCTGAAAAGAAGAACGGATTTAGATGTACGGGAAGCAATTACTGCTGGAGATCAGAGTTAGCAAAGCTTTCAATCCTACTGGGGCAAGACTCTAGTCAACAATATTGGCATTAAGAAATAGTTAGTAATACTCTTTTTCAAGTACAACTGGCAGTTGTAAAGCAGACTTCAGCACTTAAAAGTCTAAGTTATGCTGTAAGTTAGGCTTAGGACATGTTCTATCAGTCAAATTGGAAATAAGTTTATGAGACTCCTCAGCTGAAAGATGCAGTGGAAAACAGTATCTTTTGAGTGTTGTCTACATTCATATTCACATCGTGATGTATTTTATATTGCAGGTGCTTAAGTCAGACTCAGGTTTGCCTTAGCTAAGCCTAGAAGGTGCCCTTCCTCCACATGGCCATGCCCCTTCTGTCATCCCAGGGGCTCAAGTGTATCTGAGCACTTAACCAGTGAAGAGAAGCGTTTTGCCAAAACAGAAAACTCTGTGTATAGTACTTTATCAACAGCTTTAAAGGGAGAGTTTGTTTAGTTCTCACCCATATTCATTTCTCCAGCTCTGTAAAACAACACAGCGGTCACACTCAGCTCTGACCACACAGCACCTCTTTGTGGTACCTTGGAATTTCCATCCAGGTTAAGTGTTATTTCACCTTCACAGTCTTCTTCCAGCTCCTGCAGGTAGTTCTGTCTCTCATCACTGCTGTCTTTCAGCAAGCAAAGGTTTTGCCATATGCACCCATGTTTAGGGTTTGAACAGATGCTGCAGTTGCTGTTCTTTCGGTTCCTGAGCACAGAGTGCCAATCGGACTTGCATAAGTACTTCTTGGCTAGACAGTGGCTTCTTTTTGAATCCAGAGAGTCAAGAGGCTTTCAAACAGTCAAGATGTTGTGTCACCAGTAATCCACCTCCGCTGCCAATTCTGGGGAAGGCAGATGACCTCTGCCCTGAGACCTTCCTCTGAACTGACATTTAAAATACTCTTGCAACTTCACTGTGCTCAGTTGGAGGCTTTCTGATCTTCAGCACCTGATAGTCACTAGCAAGGCTTGATAAAGGCAGGATTCTCAGGTTCTCCCTTAGAACAGGTTCACTTTGGGCTTTTTCTGTTATCTGTGAGTTTGCACTGTCGTGAAATTAAACAGCCATAGCCACCTCTGTTAAGTGATTGCCCAGATCATTATTTTTTGTTCTGAGAGCACCCAGGCCGTGTCTGAGAGAAAAGTGCGCCGCAGTAAGGTGTAGCCTTGCTGAAGATGCAATTGCAACATCAATTGCAGCTGCAACACCTGCAGTGCACATACAGTGACGCTGTCTAGAAACTACATGTCTGCAGGACTGCTGTTGTGTATATGATGAAATAAGAATATAAGAGAGAAAAGTTTTGTAGGGTAATATCCTTTTGAACACAGGAGCACCTGCAGGTGAGGTTTGGACAGAGTGCAGAAGAACAGGGAAGAACCACAGTCACTGGGAGTAACTTTTCTTTCTCCTTCAGTACTCATCCATATGCATTAACCCCGTGGGTGATCCCATGCGCTTCATGTACTCACTAATTACCTAAAGGTAAAACTCCTCTCATAACTTCTTCTGAAAGACAGGGTGGGAGGACTGAAGTCAACACAGTCATTATTGCATCGATCCTTCTGATAACGACGCTAGGGAATGGAAAGAGGGCTAAGATTCTCTTCTGACTACATGGAGAAAATTAACCGTAAAAGCGCTTGGTGAACTCTAGCAGTCTGGGAACTGATGGAGGTCTTCAAATTAGTTCTAACCACTACCAAGAGGAGCAGCATGGATGGTCATGGAGTCCTACGAGCTGAGCTGTTCTCTCAGTAAGAGTGTTTGGCACAATGTGTAATACTGTCAGGAACAATCCTATTTTGGTGGTTTCCTTCATTCCTTACATGACTATGTAGTTCACATGTTCTGTAAAACCTCCTGGTAACAAGTTCTGTTCTTGTATTTTTGGTGTCGAATGGTTCGTTTGTCATTGGAACCCCAGATGCAATGAATGCAGTACCTCACTACCACTCCTCCTAAAATATCTGTCACCAGAAAGGCAAATGAGCTGATTCCTGAGTGCTAAACTCTTCTTAAGTTTTATATGCCTTTAAGAGAGAACTTAGCTGTGAATGCATTGCTACTCTGGTTAGGATTTCTTCCTCTACCCTTACTTGGCTGAAAAACTTGCTAGACTGATGCAACGAGTGATGTAATACCTCTGACCACCAAGCTGAAGGTCAGCTTTACAGATGGGATCAAATCTTATGAAAGCGATGAGCACATTCTTTAATGTCTGTTGCACAAGACTTTTAAATCCATGTAAGAATGCAGCTGTAATATCTATCTAGTTCTTCTGGCTGATACGTATAGACTAATTTAATTTCAGCTAATCACATGGAAAATCCTCAACTGGGTAGTTTTGTCTACAGTCTGATCAGAAAAACATAGTTGGCCAAAGTAAAAGAGAAATAATTCTTTAAGTAAATTAAAGAATAAAGACATTTCTTCTAAAAGTAGAAGAAATTCTTTCTTTCTGCCCTTTCCCCAAGGAAGCAAATGTAAATGTGTCATGTTTTAAAAATGAGTTTAATTGAACTGGAATGGTTGTAAACCTAATGGCTTCTTCACGTACAGACGCTTAATACTGGGCAACCTAGAGACTCTAGTAAAAAATACTCTTTCCCAGATCCAGTCAGCCACCACAACACTTTTGTCACACTGAGCATGACAAACATGGCTTTAAGCACTTCACAGGTTAGTTATCCATAAGAACTTCAGATTTCATGCTTCTGGATGGTGGGCAATCTTCAGCAGAGCCTGTGGAAGCTGCAGTTTGATACAGCTGCTTAGTGTCATCATTTCCTATTCCTGGAATCCTATAATCCTTGTCAGGTGAAGAGCAGCTTAGTGACAAGTGCCCAGTGGCTATCTGGGTCCTGACACTCCAGCCTTGGGTTACTTTGTACTTGTATCTGTCTGCTCTCTGCCTGCTCAATTTGCCCAGATCTTGAAGCAGAACCACTTCACTCTCCTCCTGTCACACATCCATTTATGTAAGCTAGAAAAGACTCCAAACTCTAATGCTCCTCATGATGTTAGCACAAAAGCAAACGTAGCTGAAGATGGCTCAGGAAGTAGGCAACATCCCTACTGAATGAGCAAAGCACAAAAAGTCAGTGCCCACCGCTGTTTCTTACAGGACGGGTGTTCGTTCTCCAAGTCATACCAAGGTCAGCAGCTGGCAGTGACTTTCTGGGTGGAAATAAGCACTGAAGTCTTCTCTGCATTCTTAGGGATGGCGGTTCTTTCGTGTTTTCTCCGGAGTTCAGCTGTGAGTCAACTCCACACAAGCAAACAAGCAGCCTGGTCCTCCCAGGAATACTCCAGTCTGTACTCATGCTGCTGTTTCTCACAGTCCTTCTCCATTCAGTGTCTGCAAGTTCCAAAGAGCTGAGCATGCCCTTGGGGAAAGGAGCAGTTTCCCTCTTCCTTCTGCTTTTGAGAAATTTCAATCAGAATACAGCAGCCAGAGGGAGGTTGACATACAGCCACATGCTTCATTGCTACCCACAAGACAGAGGTTGCCTAACCTCTTTCAGATAACAAGACCACATTCTGGTCTCCAAGCTGGTGGAACTTGGCTTTGATGGGTGGACCAATAGATGGGTAAGAAACTGGATTGATGGCCTCACCCAGAGAGTGGTTGTTGATGGATGCATGTCCAAGTGGAGGCCAGTGACAGGCAGAGTCCCTCAGGGATCGGTCCTGGGACCAGTCTTGTTCAACACCCTTGTCAGTGACATGGACAGAGACATTGAGTGAATGCTCAGCAAGTTTGCTGAGGACACCAAGCTGTGTGGTGCAGCAGACACGCTGGAGGGCAAGGATGCCATCCAGAGGGACCTGGACAGGCTGGAGAGGTGGGCACAAGCCNTGACCTTATTGTGACCTTCCAGTATCTGAAGGGGGCCTACAAAAAGGCTGGGGAGGGGCTTTTTAGGATGTCAGGTAGCGACAGGACTGGGGGGAATGGAGCAAAGGTGGAGATGGGTAGATTTAGAGTGGAGGTGAGGAAGAAGTTCTTCACCATGAGAGTGGTGAGAGCCTGGAATGGGTTGCCCAGGGAGGTGGTTGGGGCCCCATCCCTGGAGGTGTTTAAGGCCAGGCTGGATGGGGCTCTGGCCAGCCTGGTCTAGGGTGGAGTGTCCCTGGCCTATCCCTCGGGAGTTGGAACTGGATGATCCTGTGGTCCCTTCCAACCCTGAGTGATTCTGATTCCATAACTTCTCCAGTGAAGTGATCCTGCTGTGGCAGGGGGATTGGACTAGATGATTTTCAGGGTCCCTTCCAATCCCTAATGATTCTATGATTTTACGATTCTAGGAAGCATACACTGGATTCATAGAGCAAATGAGGCAAATCTATCATTGGCAAACAACACTATAGGAACAAAGTTCTCCAAAGTAAGGCCCTTCCTTGGACATGAGAAGACTTTATTACACTATGTAGAAGTTGAGTTTTGCCCACTATTATTTCACCTGCTCCAGGAAAGATTGGTTTGTGCTTTAGCACATGCAGTTCATCTCTTCTCATATCTACATACTTTCTTCTCAGGATTCAGAGTGGACAGAGCTGTTATCAAATAAAAACCCTTCCATTTAGATTCCTGACAGCATCACTGGCCATGTGGTCATATGAGCTTGATTTATACGGGTTGGCCTAAACGCATTTTCTGATGTGGGCAGCTCCTTGAAATTGTGTGAACAATTTCCATTTAACAATACTTCTCTAATTACTTCAAATCACTGGAGGTTTATAAAGCTCAGGGAATTCCTATGCAAGCCATTGGACCAATGTGATACTAGGGAAATTGTTCTTCTAGTCACTGTCTCTGATATTCTCTACTGGTCTGTAAGTTGTTTTACCCAGATTCTATCACTTTGCAGGTGCTTCTACAGTATCTGGTTCCTACTTGCACTAGGAGGTTTAAATACCAAGGTCATGAGACAAAAATTCATTCAGTTTGAAGTATTTTATTATGGAACTGCAGAATCTTGATAGAAGGACTACAATTGCTTCTGTTTACAAGTCTGGATTTAAGGGAGCAGAAACAATATGGGAAGCAGGGTCAGCTGCTCTTAATAAATTGAACTGCAGTAGCCACTTGTAAGAAATGTGTTTCTATGACATCTTTAGGCAGAATCTTCTGCATCTCTACAAAGAAGTTAATGAATTGAACTGTTCACACCTATTTCTGTGGTGGATACATGAATATGAATACAACTACCAGTACCTTCCAATATGAAATAAGTGTTCAGCAGTTTTATAATCCCACAGAAATTAGAAAACTAATGTCTTCAAACTAACTTCTCCTCAGTAAGGACTTTAGAAAAGTCTCAATGTAACTACAAAACTGATGAGACGCTGCTGTTGGTAGAAGCAAATACTCCCCCAATACAGAATTGTATGGCTGTATGTTTCCTGGTGAAGAGCTAAACAAGAAAAGTCTGCCTCAGTGTCATTCTCCTATTACACTGTGTGGAAATTCTTAAATGAAATAGACTTATTAGTGTGATAAGGTTTGTTTTATTGAACAGGGAATGAATTGATACAGCCTAGAAAACTCTGTACCTCCTTTCAACCAAATGTGAGAAGTTTAGCCTGTTCAGTAGCCCGTCAAAACTGACAGCATGGGCAAAGCAAGTCAGTACTCTACCAGAGCAAGAGAGAGAGAATGCTTTAGAAAACTTGTTTCATCTTGAACACCCCTGGTCCTCCAATGTCATCTGAGGTCATCCAATGTACCTGCAAATTAAGGATAGGCAAGGAAATGCTTCAGCTAGTCAACACCTCTGCCTACTTACTGGGTGAGGAAGTGTGCACGTTGATGGAGCACAGAACCCTCATCACAGAGCTGGGAGCTGCCTGTCTGCCCTTGGCTGGTCACAGGCAGTATTTTGCATGGACCCAGCTTGGATTAAGTCTGATCTTTTTTTCAGAGTATTTTGAGTCCCTTGATGCTATTGATTACCCAAATGGTATGAGAACAAGAATAAATAAATATGTGAAAAAGGCCCTTAAAGTTGACTCAAATTTTACTTGATTTCTTCTCCCAGATGTGTACTGGGGGGATGTGGGGAGCAGGGAAGAAGCAGCCCTCTCAAACATATCCAGTACCTCTTACTGGAGAAATTAGTCTACTTGCAGCGCTCAAGCCTGCAACTCCTTGTTATTTAACTGTGCTTACACTGCTCTCCAAAATCGGCTCCTGGTCTCCTTAGCAACAAAGACTGCGAAGAGCTCACCAGCCTGGTGTTCTGCCTCATGTGCAAGCTTCCAATTCAACTGGAAGATTTTTGGTTTAGGATTTAAAACTTCCCTGTGAAGATGTCAGGCTACTGGTGAAAAGTTTCTTCTCTTGCAGACAGTCATGTAAAAACTGCAGTTCCCTGACATGTATGAGCAATGAATCAGCAGGTGCTTCTGAGAAAAAGTGAGATTTCGTGGCTGAAGACTGGGCAATTCGTTCCCTTCCTAGTCCCTGCCCCCTGCCTCACCACCGTAGAACAAAATACTTCCATCCTGAAACTAACTTCTTTATCATAGCTCCCCTTAATAACTTGTTCACATAACAACACGAGAATGTATGTAAGAACAATCCCATGTCTTTCCCAAATCTTCTAGAAAGTAATGCACTTCTCTTGTATGACAAGACAGAAACATGAGAAATCTGAACGGTTATTACAGCTGCCAGTGCTCATGAAGTGTTCTTGCAACTCGCGGTTACCCAACGCTATCACACCTGGCTTTACCCATTGAATCACACAATCATTGAGGCTGGAAAAGACCCTTAAGATCATCAAGCCCAGCCTAGGACCTAACATCAGGACAATCACGTAGACCAGGGCACTAAGTGCCACATCCAACCTGTTCTTAAACACCTCCAGGAATGGACCCCAGGCAGTCCATTTCAATGTTTAATTATCTTTTCCATGAGGAGGGGCTTCCTAACATTCAACTTGCCCCTCCCCTGGAGCAGCTTCAGGCCCTGCCCTCTCATCCTGCCACTAGTTGCCTGTGGGAAGAGCCTGACCCCCACCAGACTACAACTTCCCTTCAGGTAGTTATAGAAAGGGATAAGGACCCTCCTGAGTCTCCTCTTCTTCGGGCTAAACAACCCCAGGTCACTCAGCCTCCGTTCATCAGACCTACCCTCTAGCTCCTTCACAGCCTCGTTGTTCCTCTGGACCCACTCCAGCCCCTCAATCTCTTTCTTGAAGTGAGGAGCCCAGAACTGCCCCCAGTTCAGGAGTTGAGGTCTCCCCACTGCCCAGTACAGGGGGAGAATTATGTCCCTAGTCCTTCTGGCCTCACTATTCCTGATACCAGATTTAAACTGGTTCTGGAAATGAAAATCTCCTTTTAAATAATTCATTCCCCAATCCCTTCCAGTTAGCTTGAGGTTTTGTTTGTGTTTTTATCTTGTTTTAAAACTAGTTTTCATGCTATTTCCATCCATCCATACGGTGCCCGTAACTTCATTTAGATTTCGGACCGAGATTGTTCCATTTCATCAGTTGTCACTGCACCCCACTGCGTTCCCTGGTGTCACCAAATTGATGAGGAAATCACTAATTAAGGTAACATTAGCATCCGGATATTTTGTTATTCACAACATTTACAGGATTCCTGGTCCATTTGCTGAGAACTCAGCGAAGGGTGATCAGTCTTTGAGGTCAGGTGGCTTTCAGCTGCAAGCTCCCTCTGCCTCCAAAACAGGCTGGTGCGAAGCCGCTGCAGCAAGGAGACCACTCTGTGCCTCTAGACAATTTCCTTTTTCCAAGGTGCTTAAATACACTGGGAATAATCCCCGTGTTGAAGTGAGGCTTGCTGTATGAAGGTGGGCAAAGGTTCAACAGAAAGGAGAGAAAAAGATGTTGTTGTACCAGGACATTGTCCTGCCTTGACAAGAGGTGAACAGCTTCGTGGCTTGTCTGCTGGAAACTCTGGGAGCTGCGAGAACGGGTACGCGTGTGTCAAACTCACCTACCCCAATCACGGACTTCCCTCAACAAAGGAAGGCTGGAGAGTTTTGTTTTCCTTCATGGGTTTAAATTCCAGGAACAAAGCTTGAAGGTCTGTGATCAAAGCGTTCAAGCGCAGCAGTTACTCTACCTAACTGCTGGTAGTGCCAGCTGGTTACACACGTCTCCACGTCAAGGTCTGGGAGCTGTTGTGTTGTACTCTCTGTACTCTGACTTCTCAGCAGCAAAACATGCCTGGGTCCATCACTGCAGTTCTACTCCACAGCAAAGCAAAACGAGACTGAGGGAGCTGGGTCTCTTTAGCTTGGAGAAGAGGAGACTGAGGGGTGACCTCGTTCATGTTTCTAAATATGGAAAGGGTGGGTGTCAGGAGAATGGAGCCAGGCTCTTCTCAATGTCATCTAGTGATAGAACAAGGGGCAATGGGTGTAAGTTGGAATGTAGGAGATTCCACATCAATATAAGAAACTTTTTCACAGTGAGGGTGATGGAGCACTGGAAGGGGCTGCCCAGGGGGTTGGTGGAGTCTACTTCTCTGGAGAGATTTAAGACCTGCCTGGATGTGTTCCTGTGTGACTTGGTCTAGGTGGTTCCTGCTGTGTCAGGGGGATTGGACTGGATGATCTTTCAAAGTCCCTTCCAATCCCTAATGTCCTGTGATTCTGTGATTGGCTGCAGGAAAAAACCAACCCTATGTTTAATTAGATTTCCACACTACATCCACTAGGATGCTGCTTCCAGGTGATATAGGAGGACTGCTCCAGTCTTAAACAATCTCCTGACACAGAGGTTTACTCACGTTGTTGTAACTCTTAGTAGAGTAAAATTAAGTCTGATACAAAGCAGCTGCACGTGAACAACAATTGGTTTGTGATGGAAACTTGAACGACTGAGTTGTGGTGGGTATGGTTTTAAACAAAAGTATGGAATCACTGAATCATTAAAGTTGGAAGAGACCTACAAGACCATCAAGTCAACCCAGTGTTTGTTACTAAGTTTACTTATAGCAAAACCGTAGATGTAATCATTGTGTTGAGGTTACAGATGGATCTTACAGCTGTGTTTGAGGCTGTGTACTGTCCTGAATCTAGCAGCACACGCTTAGCTTTTCATTGTTAATCTACAAAAAAAAAATCTTAGTTAGAAAATCATAAATTGGAACAAGTAAGATCTCTGATTCTCATTTCCCCTTCTTCTTGTCACAATGAATTCAGAAGAGGAGAAGTTTTTTCCAGAGCTGTCATTACAAGCGGAATAAAAACTAGAAGTTAGAAATGCAGGAAGACTTTCCTTTCTGGATGCTGTTTGTTTCTCAGTTTCTATTAGCAACTTCTTGACCTGAAAGTAATTGGTTTTGGTGAGAAGTTGCACCAGTCCAAAACGCATAGACATTTTGAGATGCAGCAGGATAAACCTTTAATCAGCATTGCCTTATTGATCCTTTGTTCGTACAATAACAGCACAGCAGAGAGGTCTGATGGTTTTCATTTAATGCTTTGTGTTTGTGCTGGTGATTGTAACTCATAACTTCATTCACTCCAGGCAGTCCTGTGGTTATGGAGGGAGGCGAGTCCTGATTTAATACTCTTTGCCTATGCAAAATCCCAGCTATGAATTGTTGTTTGGCTTGGGTAGCAAGTGGTGGCTAAACGCATTATTCTACCAAATAATCTATTAATTAAAGATCAGAGTATTCATAGGATGTTAGGATGTTAGGGGTTGGAAGGGACCCAAGAGATCATCGAGTCCAACCCCCAGATCATTGAGTCCAACCCCCGAACAATTCCAACTGGGTTTGTGCGTTCAGTCTGTTTATGAATTGATTTAATTGGCATCTTCTGAAACCAACAGATGGGTTGGTTTCAATAACAAAAATGAGGAAAGCACCTGAAATTATTCGGGTGAGTTTACTCTAGAGAACAGGGTCAGACAAATCTTTACCTATGGCTAAGTACCTGAAGTGGGGAGCACCACTGGACCATGCAGGAAGTAACGACGCTTTCCTCTGTGTCATTACTGCAGTCTGCAGAGCGAATGCAGAAACACATGGGATTAGAGACACATTTCCATGCGAAACGTGACCTCTGGCACTCTGTGCCTTTGGGATCCTTTGACTGCACAGTAGGCGTGTTCTCCTCGCTCGGTGTTTCTGCTCTTTCAATGGAATGTTTATTTGTGCTGAAGTCGGACAACGATCAAACATTAGCATTAGCCTGTGGATACACAGAACGTGTACCAGTCAACTGCTTGCAGGTTTCACCAGAGGAGGAACACCCACTTTTGGGATTCAGAAGCATCAGCCCCTCTTCAACTACAGCAGCTGTTTATTCATGAATAGCCTATATTCCTTCCAGCAGGTGGCAGTGAAATGGCAGATGGACGTCTACGAAACAGCATTTTAAAGGACTTTAGGGAGGAAATTCACATAATCCTTGGGAAAAAAGGTTGAAATTAAATAGACAAGAAGCAAGAGATGTTATTTGCATTCCCCTTCAGGCATGGTGTGATTTTGCTTTGGCTTTATTCCAAGAAATACAAAGGAGACTTTTCGACTCACAATGGCATGCCAGTGTGAGAAACACTCCCGTGCTTAATAATTAATAAAATGTGAATTTCTGAGCTAGGAGAAAACCTGCCTTCAGGATGCCTCGATTGTAACAGGTCTCGTTTTCACTCAGCCCCGTTTAAGGTCCGGCTTTCTGACAAAAGTTTTTTCTCTTGAAAACCAGATTAATTTTTTCTGTCCAAGGACTAGCACCCATGACGATGTCTGCCACATACTGTTTGTACCAAGAAGCTGCAGACACGTGGAGGGGCATGTCTTGAACTACATACTGTGAGAGGTAATGTTACAGTTCAGACTTTTGACTCTTGCAAAGCTGAAAACGCACCCAACATTGTAAAACCCTGTGGCAGGTTGGAAACCCAATGACTTAAGACTGGAATTGCATGCCTGAGAGTAAGGAAGGTTCAGGGCCTGTATTAACAGCTATGAATTAGCCGTCTTGGTTGCCTTTTTGTGTAGAACATCCACTGTGAGGGTTTGATGCTTGATGTCTGAAGTTTAGTATCTTTCGTGGAATGTGCTTAAAGCCAGAAGAGAATGTTCGGTGAACATGTTTCTTATTCTCATGCTAGCTGGGCTTCTGTTCTTTCCAAGCTTCAAGAAATCAGTTAAAATAAATTGCTCCTTATTATAGCTATCTTTACTTAAGCAAATAACAGCAGACTTTTCAGTGCATTGCAGAGCAGCATTCAAGTGGAGCAGTGCCATGAGCAACACCAGTGCTTGAGGGCAATGATTGAAAACAAAGTAAATGTAGCCATTGATTGAATCCCCACGTTCTGGTCTGTCTCCTAGATTGTGGATGCCTGATTTAATGCCCATTTAAATGGTTTCTAAAACCAGAATCTTCTTGTCTTAAACACTTTTTATTGACTAAATTTAATCCAGACATTTTAGGCAGTAAAATCTTCTAGATAATGCAGTCATCCTGAAATTAATGATAATAAGTAGACAAAACAAAACATCAACAAAAAAACCCCCACAACTGAAAAAGGAAGAAGGGTAGGAAAAAATGAGAACTTTTAATCTGAAGTTAAAAGCTTGTCATGGGTTAATCTCTGACCCCTTGACATGACATAACACCTTAGGGAACCATCACATCACCAATGTGAGAACCAGTGGATATCCTTTCTCCATGGCACTAAAAATGGCAGTGAGAGGTCTCAAATGTCTCTTTCGTTTCTGGCTGGAGCCACACAGAAGCATCTGGCTCTCTCTACTCTCCTGCCATGTGGATATGGAGAAAGATTATCCTCCTCCACGTTCTTTTTCCTTCCTTCCTGCCTTCCTGCCTTCCTGCCTTC
>VXBP01007164.1:409680-469548 GCA_013400115.1 Rhinopomastus cyanomelas | reverse complement strand
ATCTGTAATGATTCTATGATTCTACGATTCTATGACTCTATGATCAGAACTACTGTTAAGACAGAAGGTAGCTTTTCCAGGTTTTCATGTTTGGTTAAACACCAACAATGGGAGAAGCCAGGTGATTGTTAAATAAATTATTTTAGAAGTTATTCATCAACTTTTTCTTCTTTCTAGTTATAATCTGAGGACAAGTGTTTCCTCTCTTTTGTTCCTGGTCATATATTTTGCCACATAATATGAACCTTTTGAAATTTCAAACTCCTTATAACACTTCTTTTCAAAATTTGTTTCTCCAGAAAAAATAAAAAAAACAGCTGTTTTGGTTCCTAGATATGTAATATTGCCTTTGGAAAAGGTAAAATAATCTATAATAAAGCAAGTGCAGTTTACTGTAGTATCTAGGCTGTTCATCAGGTCTATATTCTCATTATTGATCACTGCTTTGTTTAGGTGTGAGCAAATCTAAATATGACTGATTTTTACGATGTTTTGCACAATGCTGGTCAGGTTGTGAATTGAATCAGGCCAGAAGGAAGCAAATAGGAAAACACAGGTGGATTATTTTTTCATTACAATATTTATTTTAAAAAGCTAGAAATGGTTAGAAAGGTTTTAGTGAATTCACTGTCTGTAGATCTTTTAAAATCATAATAGAATTAAGTACCTTACAGAAATCTTTGTCAGTGGAATCATAATTTCAACCAAAACAAGCAAGTTCATTTGACAAATCTTTTAATCAATCTGTGTTGGGTGGCAGTGGTTTTATTGTTGTTTTTCTGTTCTTTGATTTCATCTCATGTATCCTCAACTTAGTTGCTGTATGTCCTTTAAGCAGACAACAGCTTAAAGTAGTGTTTGTCCTTAAATACAGGTGCAACAGTTTTTTCCAGAGCCCCAGAGTTTTTTCACTCTTCCAAGATTTAGCCAACAGTCTGACAGTCCTTTGGGCATTTTTGCGACTTAGTTAATCACATTTAAATTTAACTTTTGTTTGTTAAGACTGCTATTTTGTTCCTTTCTTTTTAGTACCACTGGAACAAAACCAGTTTTATTGTTGTTGTAAACATCACCCTTCTTTCTAAGAACAGATGCAAAATATACACTAGAGAATTCTTCTTTTCTTTCAGGTTACTGACATTTATATTGTCCTCATTTGGTAAACTTGCCCCAGAATGTGCCCCCAGGACACTTGTTGGGAGTGGAGAGAGGTGGAAAATCCAAGGCAGGGAATTGAGAAGACTGCAGCTGTTTAATCACTTCTTTTATTACCAGGAATATACAGCAGGTTATATGGTAGTTGGAGGCTTCTCAGCAGTATCCTCCTTCTTCTCTTTCACACTCATGTCGCAACTGCCCCTGCACTAGTCCATCCAGGAATCATTTTGGCCTCCACGCAATAGTAACAGGAGAGTAAATTATCTCTTTTGCTGTTCACTGCTGACTTCTCTGATCTCAAGAACTGCCAAATGTCTGAAACTGGCACACAGTTCAGGAAAATATTTTAATTTTTTTTAATTGATCTGACACTTAAAAACATTTGCTTCAAAAGGTTAAAATCTGTTCCTATAATTAATCTTATCTTCTCTAAAGGCCCTTTTCTCTAGTGAATGGCTGGTTTGGCGTCTGCCTGACTTTGTCTTCACAAGTTTCTCTAAAAATCTCTATCCTCTCACCTCTTGTTCCGCTGAGGGTGGCTGGGAAGACTCCTATGAATCCATCACTGAGAATGGTAACCAGGGAAAGCAGCCATTTCCCGCTCCTATAGAAGAAAACATTCCTGCCACATTCTTTTAAAGTATATTCTCATCCCAAGGCAAGAACATGGATCCCATCAAGGCTGAAGCACACACAGAGGTGAATATTCCCATTTGTGAGGTACTGTAATTGAACCACCATTAGCTTCAGCTCCTGGCATTGTTCAGAATGAGTAGAGTCCTATTGCTTCTTCTTTCGAGAATGCAATAAACAACAGTTAAACTGTTTAAAGGCAGCTTTCTTCTTCTGTCAGACACCTACTGAACGTTTGTTTAAAATATAACAACACCAAAGAGGTATTGGAGTCTGGCAAAGACAAAGGCCTGAATGACCATTACCTACAGAGTGGCTATTAATGCCTCTGTCTCAGCTATTTCAGAGTCCCCTTTTTGTGTGCCTATGGAGCAGTTGTAATATTACTTATCCAAATTTACCTCTGAGTTGTTTGTACATTTTCCTAGCATTTATGTGGAAGAAGTTAAAAGGAAGCAGGATTGTCACTTCACTTCCAACATTTTCACAGATAGCAGTGATGAAGGAATACTCCATGGATAAGTGATGGTTGCTTGATTTATCCCCCCCCCCCCAGAAAATAGAGCATTCCTAAAAAAACTTCACGGATTTATACACACACAAAAAAGAAAGAAACAAAAATGTACTTTTATGAAAGCTATCCATCAATTGTCAAGGATAATAATCAATTTTTTTGTCAGAATGAACTGATAAAAGCTTTCAGTAATAATGTCATGGAGAAAAAAATTTGTGTTGGAACTCGTAACGCTCAGCCCTGATATCAAACGAATTCATAAAAGCTCAATACCACTGTAGACCTCCGAGGCATGACAAAACACAATTTCTCATCCACAGGATATGGAATAATTCCCTCTCTTTATTTTTTTTTTTCCTCAGAGAGAGAAGCAAAAGGAAAAAAATCTGAATTTCAAAAAAAAAAATATTACACAATCCTGCTTATGCAGGTGAACATTAGTGATCATTTTGGTTGCCGATATCACAAACCGTTATGGTGATTTCTCTCACATCATGCAAATGGCTGCATAATGCCTACTCCTCTTGGAATGTAAAATCAAATCAGCATTCTAATGATACAACCCCGTGATGAGCTTGGAAATAAATATGCAGAAGCACATAAAAAAAAAAATCAAGGCAATCAAGGAGAGCCAGCATCCTAGCTTGGACTATAAATCTTTGTCTGTTTCAATCGTAAAGCTGGCCGAATCAGTGTAAAATTCGAGCGGGGATGTCATCAATTTCTGTTAACCTCTCTATTCTTCTTTGTGTTGGTGGTGCAGTGATGGATTGGTTTTGTCACTTGTGCTCAGTTCACAGTATGTTAACATGGAAGGGTGCAGTCAGGTTATGAAGAAGGGTTATTACTGTTCCAGCTCTGACCTGGACTTACTATCTTTTCTAGTATCGCAACCCTTACTGTCTTTAGGACTGAGAAGGAGCATCCTTGGAGATGCCTAATATTAAACAGAGCAGCCACAATATTTTCCTCTTGCGGATTTGCTGTAGTTCTTTCTAGCTGTTTTTATCCAGTTCCTAGTCCTATTCTTTCCTTCTATTTTTAAAACAATAAATGAATGAAGGATAAACTTATTAATCTAACTACCAGTGCAGGAGAAAAATAATTAATTACTAGATTACATTAGAGAAATCTATGATTTGCAAATAAAAATAATAAAATTCATAATTTTACGGTCTCCAAATAGTAAAACACTGCTAGTAAAACAGAGGCAATAACAAACTCTTGCTGGCATGTGGTGAATACATAAATGTTTCAAGGCATGGACTAACAAGACCTACTTCGTGTTGTCTCGAACTCGTGTTCGGTAAGGGTGTTTAAATTGTGCTACCTAATTTCAGCAGCGGATTTGATGAGTTAGGGTGTTCTTCATTTCTTGTTTTCTGGTTTTCTATGCTTTGCCAGTGCACTTGCTGCAATCTGTACTCACGGCGTTGAGGCACCTGACTCTACTTCAAAAACTCACAGGCTCAACTTTAAACAACTTCAAGCTCTATTAATATAAATGGAACTGCTCAAGTGCTTAAGTTAAGCATGTTCCTAAATGCTTTGATGGAAGATTGTAATAAATCCTAATCCAGAGCCCAATGAAATCTTTAGGAGTCTTTATATTGACTTCAGTGGGTATTGTATCAGGCTAATAGAGCTCAACACCTTGCAGAACTGAGCCCTTAAACAGTTGGCTCATTTCACCACATAAGTGGTTGTTTTAGTGGTGGGTGAAGTGATCCCTCTGTGTAGCATTTAATATAGTGTGTTTCAGCTTGTTAAGTTAGTAAAGTGCTTTGGGATCACTTGAGATGAAAGGTACAATACCCATGCAAGTTATTATTATATATTATTATGCTGTCAAAAGTATCATTTTTTGTCAGTGAAAAATCACATTAAAATAGTTGTTTTAAAATGAAGGAAGTAGAACATTAATCTATAAAAATTTCTTATCAATAAAGAGAAACCAAGTGGAGAAAAACAGTTCTAGCAATAGGTAACACAGTTTCTCCAAAAAAGATGAACAACTGAGAGTCCATGGCATTTTGTAAGTGATGCTTTTGCTCTTGACAAATTGGACCCAGGGTGTAGGAGTAAATCTGGTCACAAATGTCTGCCACTTGTCAGAGCTATGTTGGCTGCTCAAAAGCAATTAAGTGAAGTGGGTGCTCAAGTCCCACTGAATGTCCCAATTAACAATTAGCAGGACTTGTGCTTTTATAGAGTTTTGAAGATCTTACACAATACAGCACTAAGAAAGTCACATGAAGTCCACATCCTTTCTATAGGAGCTATTTTTAAAGTAATCTAAAAAAAAATCCTGAATTAAGTATAGTATAGAACCAAGAAGGAAGCAATTGCTATGTCGTAGCTTATATTGCAATTCAGCACTAATTTCAGGAATGTAGCAGAAGCCTAGCCAGACAGCAGGCTAGGCAATCTGACCAAATCCAGGCTGATAGAAGTTTCACAAGCAATTTTTTTCCATTAAAAATGTATTCCCAAACCCTGGTACTTTTAAGATACCTTGGAATACTATACCGTCGTATATTAACGACAAAACTCAAGATATGGTTGGCTTTATAAAGGCCATTTTAGCTTTTTTGTCCCAATAAGATTGTTTATTTTTCTTTTTTTCCTGAATTTAAACAAAGCAACGTGTTCACTGGTAACTACAGAGCCTCCAGTAAATGTCATTAAGAAAGGATCCCAAAGTGGCTATAGTGAACTTACTATGAAAGAGCTGGAAGCAGCATTGAACCCAGGAAGAACTGTGTTTGCCCATGCTACTCATGCTTTATGAAAAGGAGTTGTACCTCCAAAAGCAAGTATTTCTGGACTTCTACCAGCTCAAATCATGTACCCTCACCCACTGAGTGCTCCCCCTTACACACGTAAACACAGCAAATGCAAAACACCACAGAAAAAGGCCTTGTTACAGTCTCCAGAGATGTTAATCTCATTGAGTTAGTTTTTAGTTAGTGCATTGTAAATATTTTTAGCAGGATGCCCGTTTCCTGCTGTATTTGCCTTACAGGTTCATGTTCTTAATTACATAATGATTTACAAATTAAATGCAATTTCAAATTTTAACCTACACAGGTGTCAGTTATTGAGTTCCACTGCTAGTCCCATGAGGCTGCCCGCAGCACTGCTGGAAAGTGCATGACGGTGCAGGCATTACACCACTTACTTCAGGAAGCTCCTGTTGAAGGAGTAAGTGCTAATAGTACTTATTTATTTTTGACATTACAGGGTCCAGTAACTTCAGATCTGAAACTGGGCCTAATGTAATAATCGCTGGGCCAAGTGGAAGAATTACCAGGACTACATTTCTCTGCTAAATTTTAAGGAGAGATGGAATGGGTTTTGTCATATTAGACTGACTTGCAAAACAATGAATCCTACTCTGCTGCATCACAGTGGGTGACTTGGACAGCGGCATTGAGTGCACCCTCGGCAAGTTTGCAAATGGCAGGAAGCTGGGTGCTGTGGTTGACACATTGGAGGGAAAGGTAGTCATACAGAGGGACCTTTATGGGCTTGAGACCTGGGCCCGTAAAAACTGCATGAGGCTTAACAAGACCAAGTGTAAGGTCCTACATCTGGGTCAGGATAATTTTAAGCACAAATATATAATGTGTAGTGAGTCAACTGAAAGGAGTCCCAAGAAGGACTTGCAGGTGTTGGTAGGTGACAAGTTCAACATGAGCCAGCAATGTGTAAGTGCAGCCCAGGAGGCCAACCACAAACTAGACTGTATCAAAAGAAGTGTCACCATCAGGACAAGAAAGGTGATTCTCCCACACTGCTCTGCTCTGCTCCTGTGAGGTCCCTCCTGGAGTACTATGCCTAGGCCAGTTCTAGAGTCCCCAGTACAAGAACAACATGGAACTGTTGGAGTGAACCCAGAGAAGGGCTATAAGAATGATCAGAGGGCTGGATCACCAATCCTGTAAGGACAGACAGATAACTGGGGCCATTCTGCCTGGACAAGATAAGACACCAAGGGGACCTCAGAGCGTCCTTCCAGCATCTGAAGAGGGGCCTACAGGAAATCTGGAGAGGTATTTTCCATGAGAGACTCTCATGAGAGCATAAGGATGATTTCAAACTGAAAGAAGGTAGATTCAGGTTAAATCTTAGGAAGAAATTTCTCTCTATGAGGGGGGTGAGGCACTGGGATAGACTGTCCAGAGAAGTTTTGAGTGTCCCCTCCCTGCAAGAGTATGAGGCCAGGTTGGATGGGGGTCTTGGCAGTCTGGTCTAGCGAGAAGTGTCCTTGCCTATGGCAGGGGGATTGGAACTAGGTGATCTCTGAGGCCACTTCCAACCTAAGCCATTCTATGTTTCTACGAATTCAAACATGGATATACAGAATATCTAATGAACAAAGTTTCTTCCCAATAATGCAGAATGACTTTAAAATACAGTTTAATGCATGTTGAATTCTATCCCCACCTTTCAGTTTTCCTTTTCTGTATAAAAATGTGCTGACCTTGAGCTGATTCTGTAATCAAGGTGTTTGATAAGTCAAATCCTTCAGAGATGTAGGTAAAAAGCACTGTTCAGAATGTTAAACCTGCAACACACAGGATGCAGTTATTGCTTTAAAGAAATGTCATAGATGTCCTCTAACCCTTTTTTTAAGGAATGTATTTCTTGGATGATTTTTTCAAGGACTCAGGTCAGGAAGAATCTACCCCAAGGGTAGTTGGAGGGAAGAAAAAATAACAAGGCACGGTGGCACCTGGGGACCACAACATTGTTCACATCCCCTGTAATCATCAGTGCACTGCTCAGCTGCTTTGGTAATTTACATAATACCGTCCTGACACATTCACTTCAGTTATCCATCACCATTGGGATGGTGTTGCTGTTTTCCTGCTTTATTTTCTTTCTCTGTATCTCACGGTCTCTGTGCTTTTCTTTCTCTGATTGTGTCTTATGTTTATCTGGCCAAGCAAAAAAGATTGATTTCACATTGTTTCTGCCCTCCTTGTTCAAGAAATGTGAATTTGGCAAATGATGAGGCACTGAGCGCAGCTAATAAGCAAAAATGCACATATGGAGATTTTATTCTGTACATTTTAATGATGGCATCATTGGGGAAACTGAAGAGGAGAAGAAGAGCAATAATTTAATGGATTCAGAGATGGAGGAGAGCTAAATTCTAAGTGTGTGACAGATGTAATGATGGCTGAATCTACAAGGTAGGGCTGGACATTAGGCTTCACAAAAATTCTTAAAGCTTTTGCCACTTGAGTTACAATTCCTCAACAATTAAAACAGGAAAGATAATATTTGGTATTTTCAAATTCTTTTTCTTATTGTCAGCTAACAGATGAGCTGGCAAAGTGAAAACATTATTAATGTCTAGCGAGACCTAACTACAGACTTGTTCTCCCCTCTTTGGCTTTAGACAAGTTGTTCTTGATGTGCATCACTGTAACTGAACTGGTATTGTCAGTTTAAAACCATGTGTACAAGGATAATATAGTCACCTTCCCATCATAAAGAAAAACTGGAAGACTGAAGAAAGGACCACTCAAATGGGGACCTGAAAAACTTGTTTGCTGTTACTTTCTCTAGCTATTTGGGGTGAATTTCTTACACTTTTAGACACTAATCCTCTGGTAGTGAAAGCCCCATGTTCTACCAGGACTTCCCACTGCAGGAAGATAAAGGTCAATATTCAAGTCGACATGGTCCTTGGGGCTGAAAAGAACAGCAGAATGTTTGTATCATGCACTCATATTGGTGTCCCTGAATGAGTGTGGGAAATTATTCTTTGTGTCTGTAAAATGACACTCCTGATAAATCATTTCAGGCAAAAAGATCAAGCCATTCTAAAGAAAATATGATAATGTTTAAAGCCAGTGCCACCAACTCACAGAAAGCCAGTCTCAGACACCTCAAACTTTCAGAATCCTCCCTTTTTGAAAAAAAATAAAGGGTTTTCTGTATAAAAGAGTTAATGACTCAGTTTTTAAACAGCTTTGCTATTATTAATCTAATTACTAGTCAGTTTAGCGCCCCAGGTTAGGTGGGAAGAACCTGAGCATCAGTGTCTGCTATACAAAGGTATGGATTCAGTCCCTTCTATGTTTAATGTTGAACATGGTGAGACAGATGCATATTTGCATATTTGCAGATGCGGAGATACAGGAAAGGCTAACGATCTTAGACAGATCTCAACAGTTTGTATTCTTAATCACTGTTTTTTATGCAAGGGTTATGAATTTGCTTGGTGATCAAACTCTGAAAAACGGTGATCCTCTGTAAGGTCATGGTTTTTTGCAATGAAAGACTGCATAAACTTATGGCTTAACTGCATCAGATCCATGTTATGAATGAATTTATAAAATCCAATAAAAAATGTAAAATAAAATTAAAAAAAAATTAATGAGCAAAACCCTCAAAAACCTTCCCATTAAATGTAAAAAGTATTTACCATGGGCTATAGTCACATTTATTACAGACTATAATTGCTCACGGCTCCTTATATTCTTTGATTCTTCTTTTTTACAAAGTTTATTCTGATAAAGAAATACAGGACTTATTGAAGACTTCCCAGAGTTATTTCAATTAAATCCTGTCTTCTTATATATCAACTTTGTGTGGCAGAAAAAAATTCAAGGCCCTGTCCTGCAAACACTATTACAATAAGATAACTCAAGAGAGCACTTGAATGATCTCAAGTGTAGGCTCCACAAGACAAATTTAGCCTTGGCAAAACCAATTTATTTCATGTGTATTAACACTGCCTTATGCTACAGATGAATTTGTTGAGGTTTTTCGAGGGGAACAAGGACTTCATTTGGTACAAAAAATATGCTATCCAAACCACTTTGTTTGGAAAAGCCAGAATTTTTCTGTGTAGATAACATACACAAGAAACTCCATCACCTCAGTAGTTTGGGAAAATTCAAGAACATAGGAAGATTCTTCTGCAGTCTTATAGAAAGACTGTGAAGTTCAGTGATCATATTAACTCTAGGGACCGTGAAACAAGATTTTATAGCAACTGGACAAAAAGCTTTGAGCTATACATGGGTACTATGATCCTTTAACCTTCATAATATTAATAATCTGTTGTTATCTGATGGGCACTGGCATTTCACTAACAGAAGACAAAGATGGTGTAATGAGATATAAGTAGTGATCAGAGATCTACTATTCTGAGCTCTTCATGCTAGTGCTAAACTTACAGGGTTGTAGCAGACTCTTCAGCAAACTTTTATTCTTGGTGCAACTTACTCTTGCTGTGTCTTTAGCAAGACAAAAAACCTTTCAGTCTGTTAATGGGATCTTTTTCAAACTGCCCCCATTTGATGGGCTTTGTCGAGTGATGCTATTTATGGAAAAAATGCTGTGAAACAGGAGGCTGTCATGCTCTTATTTTGGCTTCTCCAACACCAGTCTGGAGCTGTTTGTTTCCAGTACAGCACATGTTAATACTGCTGTCATCACTGCCTCTGGAATAGCTTCTGAGGGGCTTAGTTCAGGCGGCAATTTACAGTGGTACTGAGTACAGCCAGCACAATTAAAGGAGACCTCCTGAGCTCTGGTGCCCTAAATCTTCAGCCAGTTGACATTAGTGAACAACATCAACTCTGATCCCATTTTCGACAAGAGTTTGAAAAAAAAATAGACTTTTTAAAAATTTTTCCTTTATTTTCTAAGGCTGCAAAGAAGACATGTTGGCAACTGATACCTGAGTGACCTATCTCTGACTGACAGAAGGTTCATCACTGAACACTATACCTGTCACCTCAGTAATGTATGTAGTCTCAGCTGCCCAGTGATTTCAAAGTGAAAATTCCCATCACTGACCTGTAAGTTGTAACCTCTGGGTGCACTGCATGAAAAGCACCTTTGCTGATGAGCTATGCAGATGTTGACAAGGTGTGGAAAATTAATATGAAAGATAAGTTTTCCAGCCTCTGATCTGACTGTCCATTTAGGAAAAAAATATACAGATAAAATAAAGGAGATAAAGAGATCCTTTCTTCCAGATGATAATCTGCAAGGAATAAATTTCTAATGGGATCCTTTTCCGGGTCTGGATACCAAAGATTTCAGATGCATTCTGTGTCTTACAAGTTATTGTAAGACAGTTAAAATTATATGAAAATGTCTTTATTTTCTAGATGGTTTAACATTCCCAATAAATTACTTTACTAAATCTTTTAACATTCATGGTCTAATTGTGTATAGAATATATTATTTTTTAATAAATTTACAAAGCCTGAGAAAGTCCATGTGGAATTTGTAGCCATAGAGGACTTCTCATCAAACAACTAATATTGTGTTTTTGTCAGCTGAAAGTTGGAATGGTTCCTATGTATTATCACTTGATTAAAGTACACAGATACTGAATTCCCAAAGAAAAACAGAAATCACGTGAGCATTTTGTACTGTTTCATTCTGTGCTCACAAGGATACGGGTAATGAACTCAATGAGCTACAGATTTACTGAGACTAGATGCCCATATATTAAAAACAAGCAACAAACAAAAAAATCCCAGATCAATTCTCTCAGTATCTAATATTATAAAGTTACTTTATTTGGTCTGGATTTTGTGATATAAATTGAATTAAGGTGTACATACATACAGTCTGTTTCTGTCTTTTGAGGGGAACCCTTCTAACTTTCTGTTGTGATGAAGCAAACCATTAGATTCTGACAAGGTGAGGAGGAGGCAAACTATTTTTATTGAAATAAGAACAAAATGATAGTATCAGACACTGAACCAGCAGATAAAATATTACATCTAATAAACCTGTTACATATGGGATTAGACATGGGCTCCTTCAACTGCAAACCAATATTCTTCTTACAGAACAAAGAAGTTGTAGCAAAACAAGGACAATAGTATTGAAAAATAATGACTAGTCTTGCTATCATGGTTAAGAATAAAAAAACCTGCATTCTTGTTAGAGGAACCTAAAGAGAAGGAAATAACTTACTATGCTGGACTCCCAGAGTTTTTGGTACAGGTCTAAGTCTGTAAGCCTTGCTCCTGCCTGTTATTTCATTGAGGGCATTGGAGCTGTTCATTTTGGAGAAGAAGGGAACCGCACAGACGCTGACCAGTGCTTGAAGGGGGGTACAGGAAAGCTGGAGAGGGGCTTTTCATAAGGGACTTTAGGGATAGGACAAATGGGTAAACGACTTCAAATTGAAAGAATGTAGGTTTAGATTAGACCTTAGGAAGAAATTCCTCACTGTGAGGGTGGTGAGCACAGGAACAGATTGCCCAGAGAAGCTGTAGATGCCCCCTTCTTGGAAGTATTCAAACTCAGGTTGTATGGGGCTCTCAGCAACCTGTTCTAGTGAGAACATGGCAGGAAGGTTGGAAATTAGGTCCCTTCCAACCTGAGCCATTCTATGTTTCTTTGAGTCTGATTCATTTACCTAATGGTGAATGAACATTACCTGACTGGATCACTTGGTGAATCACGATCTTAACTGATAGTAAGTAGTCTTCAAAGGTGAAAAAATAGGTATCCACCCGGCTCTCCCGGATTGTCAACATTTCTGCCTTTGAAAATCTCTCCTCCTCACTGTCCTTTCAGAGGCAGGTAGTGAATGGATTGCCTGGGACTGAAAACATGCTACAAATGTACACACACTTCTCTACAATTTGATGTGGCCAACATTGCTTAATTAAATACATAATCAACACTCATGTCTGCTCCTCCCTCTTGCATCTCCCCTTATCACTTTGTAATTTTCTTATCCATGTCAACACAGGGTAAAAAACCAGCATATAAACATCCACCCCCTCTTTCATCAGCCCAGCATTGTGATGGTTGTTTGTGCAATCACTGTAAAAATTTTGAAAGTGTGTATGGAAGACAACTTGAAATGTTACTTGCAAAGAAGCTGCCATTGAGTTCAATAGAGTCCTTCCACTACTGGAATTCCCCACCCTGGCCCACCGTCTGAGCGGTCATTCAGGTGTCCAATACTGAGTTTGGCTTCCTGTAACTCACCTGCTCCTCCATCCAACATTGCAGGACCTTCAAGAGAAAAACTCAGACAAAGTTATCTGACCAGTACTAAGAAGATGGTGTCAGCATGACAGCACATGTGGCCATTCCTCAAACTGAGTAGACCAAAGCACCCCTGTTCCTAGTTGACTATGTTGCAGATAAGTCTGTAGCTGGGGAAAAGGCAAACTCAAGGATGCCTTTCGCACTGTTATCAGCACTCTCACAAAGCCAATGGGAGCCTAAACAAGGGCTTGTTTGCAAACTCTTTGGATGCAAGGTGGGTTTGCACTCCAAATTGCTTTGCACCTATGCTTACAATATAACAAAAATGTAATCTCCAAACATAACTATGATAACAAACCTTTATTTCTCCCCCTCTTTACCTGTAATTATCTATTTAGCATTCAAAATTTTTGGCTCTTCTCATATTTTCCAGAGCATAGCAAAATTTGAACTTGATCACAGTCAGGATCTCTGGACACCACTCTAATGCAAACAATTCTCATGATAAGAGTAATACCCCAAGGGTGTTGCGAAGCTATCCTAATATCCAAACCTGATTGTAATTTTATTTAGATTTTATATTACTGACTAAGAGCGTTTATCTTCTCGCCGTGTGCGAACATGTAGTTACTGCACATTGCTTATGGGTTTTCAAGATAATGTAATGCAAACAAATCATATATCGTCTGAGAGTGAGTCAGGCCCACATTTCAACTTGATTTGATTTACCATCACCTGTGTTGCAATGACTATTAGTCTGTTGAAATAATGAAAGAAAGGGAATAAGGGCTTTTAAGGACAGTGTGGGAAAGTACCCTGTTATATAAGCATCTCTAAAATGCACAAGGAATAAAAAAATCGTTAGAAGACTTAGAGAACTGGTAATTAAATACATGATACCTTCTCTGAAAAAGTAATATACTTGCCTTGATGGATGCCAGGGTGGATTCATCTGATAAATCCGAGCTGACTTTAGTTTTGTCCATACTCAAGGCTGACTCAGATGTGTGGAAATCAGATTCAGATCGGTCTTCCCTGTACACATCTCAGCACTATAGGAAAAAACCTCCAAATTTGGATGTGGATTAATGTTTCTCAGCAATTAACATTGAGAGGTAAACTGAAAGGAATGATTCAAATCCATGTGACTAGCGATGGAACTATCCCTCTTCTTTGTCTGTTGTGGTCAGGCTTTGATGCAGGCTGTAATACTGAGGAAGTGTGATAACCTTCTGTACAAAGACACACTGTGAACCCAGATTAGGAAACAGAGGTGGTTTTCCAGGATGGATAATAAATATCTATTTTCATAACTAATTGCTTTGGCAAAAATGTTGCCTTCATACTCTGCCACACACACATCCCCAAAACTTTCAGCTCTGCCACTGCTCTCTCCATATAGCTGTTTTGTGTTTTACCAACTGGAGCTGGAACTGAAAGCTGTATCTACTGGCATTCTATTTTGCTGGGTGTTTTTGCTGTAGATACACTCTGAACTGCTGGAATACCTGCTGCTCTTGAGCACAGATAACAAGGTAATGTAAGAAAAGATTTCAAAGGAGAAACATAGACATGTTGTCTCATATCTTTTCTGCTCCTCATTATTTAAAGTCTGAGAGAGAGATGTGGGGGAAAAAAGAGCTCTTCACAGGTCCCATGGGGCTGCGAAGACATCAGCTCGTGAATATTTCACAAGTGTATCTCTGTCCTGTAACATCGCTGTGCAGTTCAAAGGTAAGGACAACAAGAAGTGCTTTATATTTCATTTCTGGGCCAAGCACGAGAGCTTAATTTTTACATTTGTAAAATTCTGTGGTTTTTTTCTGTTGAAAAATTAACTTTTCAGTGATTACGAGATCCATTTTAAAGCTAAATAGAAATTTATTCTTCCAATATGTTGCATCTTCTCCATATCTGGTGAACATCTCACTTGTCAGATATGCCAAAAACTATAAGACTTTTTTTTAAAGTGCCTCTAAATGGCAACTGGCAAGGCTCCTTGCTCTTGCTCTGTTTTACAGTCCTAGTTTCAGCATATCTAAATTGATTGTGCTTGTCATATTAGCTATTGAAACACGTCTCAAAGAGGCAGCCCTGTTGCAAACTGTACTGCAGTTGTGTACATGAAAACTCTTTTTAATGGGGTGGTGGAAGACACTGTTCAGAATATGTTTGCAGTGGTGACCTTGACTGTGTAAGCTCCAAAGTTTGAGAAACTTTAGTTATTTCTGTTGACAAGACTGTATTGTCCATCTCAGTTCCTTTCGCTTTTCCATCTGGCCCCTTGCATACCCCAAAAAGATTTTCTTCCTCCTTTCAACTGATTCTGCTTTCATTAACTAGTTCTGATAGCGAAAAATTGACAGTAAATGGGGCTTTGTATATTTCCCCTTATGACAGAGAACAAAAAGCAGGAGGAAGTACACACAGGAAAAGTGCAATAATGAGCATAATGCAAAATATTAATTGCTCGTAACCATCCTGACTGGGAAACAAAGCAAACCAGCATCAATATGTGTTGGAGTGCTTTGTAAGATACGTGTTGTTAGAGAGCCTTGTGTTTTTACTTAGCTGATTCTGTAATAAAAATTGTTGGTACTGGCAGCAATACATCATTGTTCTTAGCAAGAAAAAGCAATTTGGCCTATTGTTTCCAGAAACAGTTTTCTCTTATGAAAACAATATAATTGCTTAACCTAAATACAAACTCATATGATGTTAATTATTTTATATACATTACAGACTGATACATGGTTTTTAACAACTGTCAGTGCTGATAGATAAATTCTACATGGCAGGATTTTTTCATCTATTACCAAACTTTAAAGGTGTCATGACTGCTGTTGTCTTTCTGTGCTCTCTGCTACAGTACATCTTGCTCTCTACATGCACCAAAGTCTGGCCTTTGAAAGGCAGAAACTTGCCTCCATAGGACTAAATGCTCAGTTGCTGCTACTGCTTTCTTTCAGTCTGTCTGCCTGCAGCTCAGTGATTTCAGGGAGTACATAATGAGTGCAGTAAGGGCTGGAATAAACTACGAACCAAACAAGGGACTTATTCTCATCGGTGCTCTGAAAGTGATGCCCTCAGTGGTCTCAGTCAAGATTCTTTATGCTCCTGTTCTGATCTGTGGAACAGTGATTGTAAATTTTCATTTCTGTCACAAGGAAGACTTTGGTAATGGGTTAATTTATGTGATAGCTGTAGAGATCTCCAACTTAGCTGTCAGCTGGAGTTCAGTATCCTCCAGATCATCAAATTTTTTGGATAGTTATTATTTGGATGGTAAATGCACTGATGACCTTGTTTCATATCTGCAGCATTATTCAAATGTGACTAGAGTCAGTTACGGGGAATTTGCCTTCCTGGCATCTTCATACTCCTCGCTCTCTCCTGCCCTTCATCCTGCTGCGTGGTCTCACCAGGGACCACACAGATTCTGGCTATGCCTTGGGAAGTGAGTTGAAAAATGCTTTAGTAGGCTAAGTGAAGTAAGCTCTGAATAAGCAGTGCACACAGCAGATTTATTCAAGTGAGCTGGAATCCATAAGCACTTCCTGAAGGGAAGTATACAAAGCCTAGTGCCCCAGGATGGAAAAGAGAAGCCTTATTAGGGTTAAAGCACAGACACTTGTGCAAGTCCTGTGGCACTCAGCGCCTAGTCCTATGGAGTTAGTACTGGCATCTCAGGGTTCTTTAAAATTTGCATTGTCCCATACTGCCTTGTTGAGGTGTCGAAGATTCTTGTTTCTGAGTGTGGATGCAGTTGCAGCACACATTTGCGTGAGTCACTGCTTAATGACTACCCAGAAAATGCAGCACACCTGACCTTTTAGCAAGCTGACTTTAGTTGATAAAACAATGTCAAAATGGTACATTTCTGATGATACCTCTGTGTTTTAGGAAGAAAATCGAGCCTCTGAAGAGTGTCCAACCACACATGTACCAAGCCAGCACTGCAATTTAGCATGGTGGCTGGAGTCAGATCACAGAAGATGAGCCATGTGCAGCTGACCAAAGGGTTCCTGACACATTGGACTACTTCAGTTCAAATTCCCTGGGGGCTGTTGTCATAATAGCAAATGATGGGACACCAAATACTCTTACTTGTAGAGCTGACTGAGTGATCATGTGCTTAGGCCTCCAAGAACAAGAGCACATCATTCTAGTAAAAGCATAGGAAATTATTCTGAAGTATGCTCATAAACTTGTCACAGTTTGATCCTCTCCTCCTCCTTCTCCCATCCAACTTTTTCTCAGGTTGCTTTNTTGTACTGAGGAGCCCAGAACTGGACACAATACTCCAGGTGTGGTCTCACCAGGGCAGAGTAGAGGGGGAGAAGAACCTCTCTTGATCTGCTAACCACCCCTCTTCTAATCCACCCCAGGATGCTGTTGGCCTTCTTGGCCACAAGAGCACATTGCTGGCTCATAGTCATCTTGTTGTCCACCAGGACCCCCAAGTCCCTTTCCCCTACACTAAACTCCAACCGGTCAGTCCCCAGCCTATACTGGTACCTGGGGTTGTTCTTGCCCAGATGCAAGACTCTGCACTTACTCTTGTTATAGCTCATCAAAACCCACAAAACTTCAGCTCTTTTAATACATTAAAAAGAGCATTGGATATTCTTTGTGATTTCTACTTAGATTAGTAAGGCTAAAATTAGCTAAAAGAAGAACTCCCGTATTGCAACTAAACCTGGATTAAATCAGGAGACTGTGCTGAGGGTGTGAGGGAAATTTACAGCTTCTTTAAAATACTTCATTTATATATCACACAAGAGCGAGGCTTGGTAGGAGTTAAAATATCGTTCTACAGAGAAGATAAGAGTTGACTGTTTAATAGTTTCTGCTTAGTGCTAGGCCACACAGACAAATGTTTCTCTGAATTATCTAGAGAGATGTTAGGGAAGGAAAAATATTAATTGGTCTGATGCAAAGTGGGAGGGACATGTAAGAACGGGAAAATGAAAGAGGAGCACAGAAAACCACAGTTCTAACAGTCTGGTTGATGTGAGCCTTATTTGGATGACTCATCATTGCAAAATCTTAGTTTATTGGTTGAAATGTGTTTGGGAGTGTTATTGATTTTTTGGGAAAAGGATTGTTTGTCCTTAATTATAAATTCTAGATTTATACTACTCTCGGTTCATTAGTTACTGGGGGAGAGTGTTGACTAGATTGAGATCTAGGTTCTTTTTTCCTTTGTTTGGGTCTTTTTG
This sequence comes from Rhinopomastus cyanomelas, assembly GCA_013400115.1. Taxonomy (NCBI): domain Eukaryota; kingdom Metazoa; phylum Chordata; class Aves; order Bucerotiformes; family Rhinopomastidae; genus Rhinopomastus; species Rhinopomastus cyanomelas. The sequence goes on along the minus strand of VXBP01007164.1, from coordinate 452,028 downwards.
TTGTTGTTTGTGGTGTCTTTTTTTCTTTTTAGTTCTTCCTTTCGTTCCTATTTGTTTTTCTTTTATTTTTTTGTTTTCAATCTTGTTTGTCTGATATAATCAATGAAGGGATTTTGAAAGCTCCTATTCAAGGTATTTCAATATTATCTAGCTTTTATATATGCCATTTAAATAAAAAAAAAACAAACAAGTTTTTATCTGTGGTCAATACTTGAGAAGCTGAGTCTTTATCTTCCAAGCATGTTTGTATTTCACAAAACCCTAACCATTACAAGGAGATAATGCCAAGTTTACAGAACGTAAATAATCCCAACTATCTGGTGTCAGAGTCATACAATTTGTGTCCCATCTTTAAAGAACAATTTTTAAATAGATGGGTAGATAGGCAGATAGATAAATAAAATCCTAATGTTTTATCCAAAGTAGTTCTAAATTTGATAGAATATCTAAGGCCCTGGTAGCACATTTTTCACCTTCAAAATAAGCTTTTCCTCTGATTCTTAACAGCTGTTGTAGTAAAAATGAAAAGTCCTCTCCACACTCTCACTGGAAACTCTCACTTCAGTGCATTTCATAAGAAGAGTAATTTTCTATAGTTTCTTAAAAAAAAAGGCAGAGATCTCAGGTGAATATGGCCAAAAGCATGATGTTAGTGTCAGCAGTCTCAGTGTGCTGTGCTCCATTTAGTGGTCACTGTGAGCAGTGATAGCAGTAAACTGGCACAAGTTCCAATGTTGAATTGTGACAAAGATGATGAGTTAGTTTAGTGAAACGCCTTGCAATGATTAGCAGACCATTGGTCCTAATGATTGTAGGCCCATAGTGTACAGGTTATTCCTGGGGCTTTGTTCCTCTTTTCACTGGCATTCTTTTTTCTGGAGTAACTAGGAAAAGGAGTGAAGAGAAATTATTTCTCCAACAGTACCAACACCAAATCAAGCAGAATAACAATGTAGGCCCTTCTGAGATGCATCACCCTATTTCCTTTCATTCTGATAGTCTTATTAGCAATGTTGCCATTTCTGTGTAATTTATTTAGGGGCTTTTTGTTTGCAGTTGAGCTGTGCAGCATGCAGCTTGCTATGATCTATATTAAGGCATATGGTTGAGTACCTATGAATAGTATAACCCTATGGAATCTAAAAGAAATATGCTGTAACTTACAGAACTTCTTCTGGACATTTATATTTCTATTCAATTTGATGTTGATGTTTAAAACGAGACAATTAAAAAGGGGGGAATCTGCAGCTGTTGGCTTTTCAGAAAAGATCGACTGTTTCTGTAATTAATATGAAAGATAAGATTCATAACGTGTTTCAAAAAAGTGGCTTGCTTCTATAATTAGAACTAGAACCAAATTGTTTTGATGGTAAACACCATTTATTGTACCTCCTGAGTGAGTAGATTCAGCAAGCAAACAACACAAGTATAAAAATACCAGAAACAAGTATGTTACATGGAAGAATGAGGTTGATGGCAAAACACCATGTTTTATCTTCCTGAGGTTCTGTCTTTCAAAGAATGAAGCATGCAGGACAGTGGGCTGGTGAACTGAAGCATGTTGGTGTTTATGACAGAGAACATGAATCCTGATATAGTGACAGATTTCAGATGGGGGCTCATCAGGACATTGTATTTTGTCCTTTCTACTGCAGTACTGGTATATAAGGTGAAAATGTGTCTTCCCTCTGTGTCATTCCGTATTGTTTTAGTCTGCCTTGGGGAGCAAAGGCAACTAGCCTGCTTTCCCAGCTAATGTTTCTTCCAGCAATTTCTTTTGTGGCCCTTTGCAAAAGTTGGTTATTTACCATGTGTGAATCTCTGACAAGGGCCTTTTGCTTCTGGTGGATTTCAGTTGTTGACGGTGATTTTTAAAAACCAGTTAGTTTAATGATGAAGTCCACGGTATCTTGAGGTTTGCACCTGTTTTCTTTTCCTCAAGCTTTGGTTTCTGTGCCACTTCATGCTGTAGTACACACAAGAGCGTCTGCTGCTGTTCCAGACTGTAAAATCTGTGCTTATTCTGGCAACAAATCTGCATTTCACTGATCAAGAAATAAATGATCATAGAGGTGGAATAAATTCTGGGCCTTTGACTCTGACTGAACTGTGTCACTAGACAAGGAATTACGAGACCAAAAAGAGGTGGTCAGCAATTTCTGAGGAAGCGAAACAGGAAGCAAAAGAAACAAACCAAAACGCATTGATATGTTTCACTGCTTTGGTTTCACCTAAGTAAGAGCAAAACCCTTGTCTGAGATTGATAATAGAGCTCTTAGCATTTTAATGAGGAATATATATAAACATATCTCCCCCCTCTTATGTCATGTGAGTCTTAGGCATCAGGCAGTGCGAGCAGGGTGTAGAGACCTTGGTACCTTAGCCCATGTCTTCCTTCAAATAACCCTGTTCTGTTAAGGCAGGTCTAACCCTCGGTAGTATTAGAATCTGTGAAGAGCTGGGAAAAATTTGTTGCATTCATCAAAAGGGAAAATGTACGTTATACCACATGCTTGGCTGAAAGGAATTGCTTCACTGCAAATTTGTCGTGGCAGAATAATTGAACGTATTAATTCTTTCATGTATTTTAATAATTGTTTTTAGCACCATGAGTACTTTGGACAAGAACATTGCAACCAATACAGAAAGTTCATTAACGATAAGTGCGTTCTTATATTAACAAGAGCACATGTGCACTAGTACTGCTGAAGAAAAATACCTGCTTTGGCTCTCACAGACTATTTTGGTAATGCATTTTCCTTTCTTAACCACATTTGCCAGACTCAGCTTTGGATCTTAAACAGATTTTCATCTTTGTAAAAGGTTGGGAACACATAATTTTTAATGAAGTTGTTGCATGTTGCTACACTTTGCAGGAAGCTTCAGTTTCTTCTCAGGCACTTTGACAGCCAATATAACTGGACTCTGTTCAAAATGAAGCAGCAACATTCATAGAACTCCATCCTGCTAGGTAACACTGAAAACTCATGATCACTGAGAAAGAACAAGGTGCTTAAACCACAGGGCAGAGAAAACATATTGCAATGCTTATAAGAGAACAAATCAAACAGGTGGACCATCATCTTTTAAACAGCTTTCCAACTTCCTAGAGTACATGATAATAATTGATCATATGATAAACTTCTCAGACTTAGTCTGTTTGTCTTTTCACACTAAACTCTTTTTGATGTAAGGTGGTAACTGTAGCTGAATTCCTCCTGTTCCATCCAAGCATTTATTCCACAAATGGCCCTTGTCACCATGGCACTTGAATGCATCCATAAGCTCTCCAATGAGGGTATTTGTCCCGTTTCTACAAATGGGAAAAAAGGCAGAAGGAATACTCTTTTCTGTTCTCCGAGTGTATCTCGTAGAAATAACAGAAACTTCTGAATTAGACTTCACACCTAGACAGAAACTCAGGAAGGAGTGCTGTCATCACCACATCTTTAAAGGACAAATAGCCCTCATTGTGCATAGGGTAGAAATTTCTTTCCTGAGCTTATACTGGAAATCTGTGACCGAAGACAAAACTGAACCAAGGTCCCTGAAGTACTGTATTCAGTAAGATTATCTTTCTCTCTATAATTTCTATGTAGCCATTATTTGGTTAATAACATGATTTTATTTTTGTGCAGTGGCTGTTTGGATTCTTTTCTATTGTTTTTATTTTTTAAAGCATTTCATGCTCCAAATTCACTGTAGCTCAAGAAAGTCTAACATATATTTATTAAGCCAGACAATATATAATGATCCTGGGGACAATATTGTTGTCTATGATGTATGAAGCAGAAAAAACCAGAGTTTGATTTTCATAAGCTCTAATGACCCTCCTGGGCAGTTGGAAATGTACATTGTTTGAGATAATCAGACAAACTGATTCCATTATAAAAAGATGTATTGTTTCTATTTTATGTTTTCACAAGCATTTCTTCTAATTATTGCTGACATTTCAGACCATATTGTGAATTTTTTCAAGGGGAAAAGAAGGAGTTTATCTCCATTAAAACTGGAAACAAACTGATGCTAACTGTTCTTGTAAACTGGAAACACTAAAATAAAATGAAATGCATTAGAGCAATTAGGAAGAATTATAGCAAAGTGTGTCTTGCCTACTTATTCCTCATGAAAAAAACCCCCAACATTCTCCAAAGATTACCATCCAACAGGATGGTTCTGTTGTTCTTAAAAAGCACACTGAATGCTTTTCATTAAGTTATCTAGCACAGGAAATCTGCTGTTATTAACTCTTTCATATTCTTTGGTGTTGAAACATGTTTAAATGCTGAAATATGAACGCAGACAGCTTATGCACAATCACTTAGGATCCAATTATTATTCCTTTTCCAAGTTATTTTTAGAGATAGAGGCTTTTTTTTCTTGGGGTACAATACCACATAGCTCTGAAATACAGTGTTTTATTTAGCAGTAGTGGTTTGAAGTGACATTTTCCAAGTTGGATGCAATGATCCTTTCCTGGTGTGAAAGATGATTCCATAGTTATTGGCCAATCAGCATATTATTGGTTAATTCCATACAGTCTGTAAGTCATGTTGAGAGCTTAATCACAATGGTATTATGGCAGAGAAGAGCACTGTTGCTGGAGATTAATTTCTGTGCCTCAGAGGACGCATATCTTCCCACTGGTGCTGTCAAGCCTTTCTATGACACCAGTCTCCACTGTGTGAGAAAATGTGTTGCTATCACTGGCTCAAAAGGGAGCCTTATGCTACTGTGGCTTCAAAAATAAACAAATAAGTAAATAAACACAGACTGACCTCTTCTGAAGTTGTCAGGGACATATCAAGTTATATCCTCACATATTTTTGGTTGCTTGCAATCTCATCCCTCACCCTCTCTGGAGATCAGATCTTCTTATAAAGCATAATTTCTCCTTGTTTTTCTACTGTTTTTCTAGGAGAAAATTTGCTAACGAAAGTTGAGATAAGAGCAATTTACTACCTCCTCTACTCTGACTGAAGTAAGTCTGTAGAAATATGCATTGGAAATAATAATTGTTCTCGAAGTTAACTTTGACGCTTCCCATCTCCTTAAAAAGATCCTGTAAGTTTATTTTTCCAGAACACTTTGTAACTTCTCGGTCAAATGTAGCAGTAGAAAAAGGACTCTAACTGTATGTCTTGAGTGCTTTGCCATGCAGCCATAAACCGTGTGAAATTTCTGTATATCTGGGATGCACAGGACACAGCAGACAAAGAGCCTACACAGCTGAAAGGATTGTAGGGTCTGGTTAAAGATTAAGTACTTTAAATCAAAATCCAGTTGTTTAGGGTTTTTTTCCACAGTTAAAAGCTGACTGCGATTTCTTTTTCTACCAGGAGAATAAGAAACAGCGTAGTGTAATTTAATTAGTGTTATTAATCTTGGCACCTACCCAAGTCATTTCTGAGACTTCTGACAACTATAGTTCCAGGTCTTGGTCAGTCTGTCAGGTTCCTTTATGGGTGGCTCTAGAGATAATTCCTGTATAAATCATGATAGATAATTTTATACAAAATGTAACTGTGGATTTGAGCACTTCAGGCTGAATGATTTTTGTGAGAAGATATGAAAAAAAGGTTTCCTTTTATCCTATTTAAATAGAAATAATAGGAAAAATACTCCACAAAGTGTTGGACATGTTGAAGTTTTAGCGATTTATGACCAAATCAAGTGTAAAAAACATTAATTTACCATTTGGGATGTATATTTAAATTTTTATCACCTGAATTGTGAAAAGCTGAAAATGGGCTTGATTATTGAGAGTATTACTGATTTCTTTCTGTGTTCTTCAAGAATTATATTAAAAAAGAAACCCCACAGTTGGGAAAGAAAAGAAGTAGAATGCAAAATTACAAAAGTAGAAGGCTAATATTTTCTTCCATGTTTTTGTTTTCTGCCTCAGGAAATGTATTGCGTATGAAGCATAGGGTTTTTTTTTTTTAAAAAAAAAGGAGATTGTTTCTTTGAAGACAGAAGAGAACACAATTTTAGTAAATATAATATTTATAGGACCTTGCAATTAATTTACAAAAATTTTACATCAAAAATGTATGCCGATGATTTTAGTCTATAGGGACAACAATTGTCTCCTCAGCCATGTTTTCATACACTAAAGGCAATTATTGTTGCTTCTAGCTGTAATAAAAAAATAACCGAAACAGATAGAAGTGTCTTGGTAGAAATTGAGCTGAAACTCCCACTGTGGAAATAATCAGAAAATTAAAAGCTCTGCAATCTTGCAAATAACATTGCAACTTAATATTATTGGAACATAACATTATTATCTCTTTTTATAGGGAAAACAAATATAAATATGTTTTCAAACAACACTGGTGTTATGGTTCCACTTTATTGACTAACAGAGAAGAAAAAAAAATGGGAAAACCAATAATTTTTTTGAGTTGCCTATCAACTAACCAACTGGGAATTTGTGAGAAATGATCAACAGTGGCAAGATTATATTTCTGTTGCTGATAGGTCAGCGACTTCTCCACTGAACCCAGTATGCATAGTCACGGCTCCTTTTGCCGTCTGATGGGCTCTAAACTAAATGTTACTCATGTCCAGCTCACTTGCTTTGTTATCAGCTACCCTTAGCTTCACCATTTGAACAGGACGGTTGAAAAAAAACCAAGGAAGGCACCAAGCAATTTTTGTGTCCTAAACTTGCCTTCGTGTTTTGCCTTCATTTAGTCTTCATTTAATATATGGGGACAAATATATTTAATATATTTGTCTTTTTTCTTTCTTAGTGATAATCCTATGTGACTGGTGGGTGGCTGCCTATGCTCTCAAATAAAAAGAAATTTACATAACCAAAACTTTCTTTAAGGGTAAATGTACTTTTTGGCCCGTTTCTGCATTCACGCGCACTAAAATACCTTACCAATCGCAACGAGCCGAGCCGTGATCTCCCGGCTGTGAAGTCATACCGCGTCTCCATATCTCTGCTCCTGCCATATGTAATAACTGCTCAAAGTTCTAGGAGAAAGTTGCATCACCTTTTATGGTGGTGTCACAAAACAAATGACAGATTTGTGCCCCAAAGGAGAACTATGTGGGCTGTGGCCTTTCTCCTGGTGGTGGACTGATCCTATCTGGGTGGCAGGTGCTTGGCAAGGCCGCTTTGCCGCTCTTCTGTTGTACAGGGAAATGAAAATGTAACAAAACCCTCGTGGATTGAAGTAAAGACTGAGAGATCACCCACCGGTTGCCACTACCGTCAAAATGGGTGTGACGTGACAAAATTAGTTTATTACCAATCAGATCAGAGCAGGATAAAGAGAAATAAAAACTGAGTCTTAAAACACCTTCCCACAGCCCTGCCTTAACTTTTGTCCTGATTTCTCTCTTAGTGCAGTGGTTTGTGAGTAGGGATTGCAGTCAACATCACACATTCTCTCTGCTGCTCCTTCCTTCTAAACAAGATATCCTCACAGCCATCCCCTGCTCCATTATAGGGTCTGTTTTGTGGGGTGCTGTGAATTCACAAATCTTGCCAACAAATGTGCTTCAGTGTGGTCTTCCCATGTGGTCATATTTTCCTTCCAGCATCCTTCTGCTCTGCCATGGGGATAGCCTACCTTACCACGTTCTTCACCCCAAGCTGACGGGGAATTTCTGCTCTGGCATCTGGAGCATGTCCTCCTGCTTCTCCACTGGTCCTGGTGTTGTTTCTCTTATGTATTCTCAATCCTCTCTTTGGCTGAAGTTCCACAGTGTTTTTACCTTTCGTAAGTATGTTATCACAGATGGGCTTTGCCTTGGTCAGCAGCAGGTGTGTCGTGGAGCTGGCTGGCATGGGCTCTATAGGACATAAGGGAAGCTTCCAGAACCTACTCTTGGAAGTCACCCATGTAGACCCCTGCTACCAAAACTTTGCCATGCAAAACAAATACAGTTGCTACAGCTATTCTACAAGTCAATGCAGACTGAATTTCTTATATACTGATTAGTTATAAATGTCAAAGGTAATTTGTTTCACCTAAATCCCTATGTGGAGAATTGTTTTTAAAAAAGTTATGATTCTTCTTCCTTACAAAAACAGGCTAGTAGCAGAAATAGTGTAACTAAGTGTGGAAGGTGATGGGGAACTCCAGGCAATCAAAGCCATCCATTTGGCTGTAGTATTCTCAAGGTCCACATTGATGATCCAAAGGTGTGGAAAATTACAGGTGCAAAATACAGTTTGGGAGCTCTCACGGGGACATGCCATACTTTTGTCCCCACTTCTGTAAACCAAATGCACTGCTGCATGCACACACACACACACCGGTATGAAGACATGTACACACAGAGATACACAAACACATTTTATAGAGTTTTTATTCATTGGATCCTACTAAAACCCCCAAACCCAGACAGTGCCTGTCCACATAAGCTTATGCAAGAAAGAAAAAAACAGGTGGGAATGATAAACTGCAACACTGCTTTGAAGTGTTTAGATTGTGTGCTGGGCTAACGGCAGTCAGAGTGTCTTAAGGAGTTACCTTCTGTCAGCTAGAGGTTACCAGACTTCAGCTGAAACACAGTACATGGCTGAACACGTGCTTTCATTTTACAGTGTATGATGGCAAGGTTTGCTGTACTGCTGGGAGGGAAAAGTCAGTCCATGTGGCTTCCTTATCTCATCTTTCAGGGGTGTAACTTCTAGCACAAGGGACATTTTCCGAGAGTTAGAATTGGATTGAAATCCCTCTTATGTTAACTGCTTCTTTCCCTTGGAGAAACAGCATTTTCTGAAATATTTCTGAGGGAATTCTGTAGAATTGGCTATTTTTATTTACTCTAACCTTGAAAACACAGACTTTCTAAGAATTTCTACTAGTCAGGGAGGTTTCATACGTGAGGAGAGTTTAAACAAAATTTAGCAGTGTAAGTCTAAACCTACTACTCCTGAAATGATCTGGAACTGAGAGGAGTGCGAGTGTGTAAGCAAAAGAAAAGGTGCAGATGTGTGCTGCTGAGAGGCCATGGACAGAGCGAAGAAAACAAAATAAATCAGGTGCAAGTAATGAATGACAGAAATATAATCCTGTCACCTTTGTGTGGACATCAGCATTTTTTGAAGGATGTCCAAATGCAGACCTAAAGCAAAGTCAGTTTGGGAAAGGAAAAGAATATCTTCTATTCCAGGTTTAATTTCCTAGTAACTGGAAATACCTACAGGCATCGCTATCTAATATCTGACAGCATCTAGCATCTAAATATGATAGATAAGAGTCTGGCAGACAGGCAGGGGACTCCCTCCCTCTGTTTATTCATGTGAAATTGGGAGGAGAGAAAAACCTCCACAGGATTTCTGACCCCCTCTTTCAGCTCCACCCCTGTCAAAAGCTGAAACTAATGAGCTGGAAATAGGAAATGTGAAAAATAACTGACACTTCCCTATCTGAACTGCATTCCTTAAGAGTTGTTTTTTTATTACTAGATAAATGCTTTGACATGTGTATTTATGTGAAGTCTGAATGTGATTTAGATACCAACTACCTGCTGAGATACGAATATTTACTTCCTACTTAAACCAATATGTTTATTTAAGGGATTTTTAAGTTTTAAAATGCCCTTGGCTTCTAGCTCCATGAATGGGTAACCTCTGCATGTGGAATGCATTGTGCACTCCATTTGTTATTATTATAAATAATATTTTTCTTTTGCTCTGCTTGATTCTTTTCTTTAGGATTCCCTTTACTGTAGCAGACTCGTGAAGTATGTGATGTGCATGTTCGGAAGATGGAAGAGGTTGATTCTCAGAGCTGCTGCTTAGAGATGATGTCCACCAATCTTGCTTAAACAGCAAACAAAGGGTCTTTGTTGCTCTTGTTGCGAAGTACTCTGAGAGGTAGGACATTTCTTTTGTTCTGTGTTTTTGTGTGCAGCACAATAGGGCTAGAAGTTGTGGATGCTGCTTTAGTACAAAGAATAAATGGCAATGTCAATGTGCAGACACAACAATTGAATTCACGATTTTTTACTTAAAAGGGCCTGATAACTTATCTCCGTACTTTCATGGGTGAATTTCTTGACTCTCTACTTCTTGATTTCTCATGTTTAGCTTGACTATGGCGTTGCTCAGTTGAAGCTCTTTTAAAAAGCAATGGACAATTTGTGTAAAAGTATACAGGTTTGGCTGAAAATGCAAAAATGGTTTATTTTTACATTGAAAACTAAAGTACTATTTTATGGTCTTCTGATCAGGAAATGTTTGGAAAGCAGTCAGCACTTAGAAGACATGGTCATGATTTGAAATTTCCAGCCAAAACCAGGACACCTTTTTCATGAAAATTCCTCTTGTAAATAAAACCATCAATACAATACAGCCTAATCCCTCCTAGAATTAAGTCCTCTGAATACAGATGCACATAACAGGATATTTGGGTTCCTGTCAGCAACACCACTGACGCATGTGCTCCAAGGCTTTCACTTAATGTATAGAAGAGGCCAGCAATCTGCAATGCAAAGTTTTGAAGGCAATTACTCTTTCTTTTTAATTTGAATCCACATTCAATTAAGTGGAGCTGAATTGCTCACATCCTTTCAGCCAATTAGTCACAGGCTTAAGTTTTTGTTTTGTTTGTGATTCTGCCCCTCTCCTCCCCACCCCGCCAAGAAATATTCAGTCCTTGGACTCCCTAAGGAACATAAACCTAACTGTCAAAACAAGTTTCTGGATGTAAGGTTTCAGACAGCAAGCTCTAAGCACCAGATCCGTAGCAAAGCAGGTGCACCCTTTGGAAAACACATAGCATTTGGGTTTGGGATCCATTCTTGTGGGCGAACCATGCCACAGCCTTGAGGTGACAGAAAGTAGTATGGCAGTGAGCAGGATCATTGTGCCGAGGACACAGCGGCATTCACAGCTGAGCTGAATCAGATTGAAAAGGAACTGTCAAGTGCTGTGTGTGCCATAATTAACCTTTTTCAGGTTTTCTTCCCATCTTTCAACCAAGCTTCCTCACAGGCCATTATACCCTAAAGCCCATAATGATATAAAGCTGTGATGATGGAGCAGTGACCTCTCCACTCTACTTGGAGCGGACTCATAATATTTTGAGTAGTGGAGATCTGAGCATTTGCTAATATTTTCATACCTTTGTGGGAAGGAAAAAAAGAAAAATCCTCTTGACTCGTCTTACGCGTTTCCACAACAATGAATGTTAAATTATATTTATTGGGGTGGAGATGGAGTTCCAGGGCTCATTTTTAATACAATGGTTAGTCTAATAATTCTTTGAAACTTTTCCCTTTGGTAAAATAACAAAAAGTAACAGAAAAGATCTGTAAGAGCATCTTCTGAGTGAAGGATTATTTTGAAGTGTTTACCTTCTTGTATAGCTTCAAATATCTGTATAATAGTATTTGTTGCCCAGTCTAGAGTTATGATTTATAAACTGAGGTATAGAGTATCCTTGACTAAGAGCCTGGATGCTTTATGTACAGAGTCCACAGAAACAGCATGATACTGGGCAGGACATTAGTAGGAGATACTCACAGTAACTAAAAATGTTCGCTGGTATCTAGATCCATAAAGAGATGATTTGCAAAGATTGCAAATAGAGGGATTAAAATAAAACATGGAGGGGAGGTCAAATTTTGGTGGTTTTCTTCTTAATTTTTGTAAAGGAAAAAGAAAAACAAGCTGGATAACATGACAAGGTACTTACACGATTGTAAGCTGCTAATTCTAGAGAGACAAATCCATACTTCAAGTTAGCTGAACCACATTACTGAATTGAACTGAGAAAGCTCAAACATTTTGAAAACTCTTGGTCTGACCAAAAAGAATACTATAAAAATATATTTCAAACTAAACAAAAATATTTATCAGTTCCTCAGGGTTTTACTGTTGTTTAGAATATAATGTCCAATAATACTTGATTAAAAAGATCAGCAATTGTCATTGTAGTCTTGAAATTCACATAAACTCGCCAAAGCCATTACTGCCGTTATGCAATAAACCCTATTAGCTTTGTAGCAATTTTATTCTCATAAGCCTTTTCTGTAAGGCCAGCTCAGAAAAACACTGCTATAATCACATCACTACACTTTTTAAATCCCTTCCCCAACTGCATTTACCACTACATCAAATAAAACTGCTAGTCCTCATCGTAAGTGGAGCACACACTGGACTTCACATATGTGAGTAATCATACGCATGGGGCCATTCACATCCACATGGTTTTGCAAGTCTGGTGTGTCAGCTATTCATTAGCTCCTGACCTCACTTTGTGGCTCACCTTGAACTATTCCCCAGCCTTTCTTTTGGTTCCCTGTGTGCAGGCTGTCCACCCAGAATTAGCTGGGAAAAGCACTGTTGTAAGATTCTTTTTCTCAATCGACTCCTAGCACTATCTCTGTGTGCAACTGCCAGCTCATAATGTCTACATAAATGGCCAGGAGGAATTCGAGGATGAAGTCTTAGTTCCACTTAATTTACCAGGGCATCCACATCACTGTCACAAAGATTTTCTTCTTGATGTTATTGTCTTGTGTATGTGTATTTTAATTCCTTCACCCTCCTCCAGTCCCCCAGTACTGCTTCTTTTTGTGTGTGTGTGTGTGTGTTTTACAGCCACTTGCACTATCTAGATGCATTCAGCGTGGCTGAAACTGACTGTATTAGGTTCTTTCATGTCTTTCCCTCTCTCTGATGGATTTAATCATAAATAGCTATCTCAGGAAATATTTTCCCTAAGAAATGAACGTGTCTAAGGATAACGGTGTGGCTTTTGATAAAGGGACATTGCTGTGAACTGTAAAGTTTTCATGAAATCAGGAGGGTTGACAGCAAAGTCCTTTGTTTTATTCCAAGTATCTAAGACCACATAGCTGATATATGGCTGGCTTCACATATGGCTTGCCTTTCTTGCCAAGTCTACTGGAAGACAAGAAGGCTGATCCAAGAGTTATTTTTTGCATAGTCCTGATTGCAGATTCCTCCTACAGTAGGGGGACACTATTTCAGTATCAGTTTTGTTGCACCATGCAGAGATTTTACATCTTTAACCTTACGTGATGCAGCTAGCTTTAAACTGTAAGAATTTTTTGAAAGGGAAACAAAAAAGAGCCAAGTGAAACAGTTAAAAATATTTATTCTGCTTTTACTGTTACAGACAAAACTTCCACTCATTAGAAAGGGGCTGAGATTTCTCCACAGACTCTGAAGGGCAGTTAAAGATTACAACTTAGTTTGATAATGCTCTCTTTAAACTAGATGTGCCACAGTCTTCTCTGCTTTGCCTTTCCCGTTGACCCCATGAGCGCAGCTTCTGTTTCAGCCCATTAGTGAAACACCAGGTGATGAGGAAGATCTGATGGACTTTAATTCCTGGTGACAGCTCATGTTCTGAATATGGGAGACTCTTCCATTGTTCTAAGAAGAGGCTTTTCGGTATTATCCAGAGTGTGATAACTGTTCTCTGTTTCTCCATAGTCTGGGCTGCATGATGACAGTTTGAGAAACAAAGCAGTTCTGTTATGTTCTTTTTTTCTTCTCATTTTTGTTGGTTTCATTTTCATTTTTATTTTACTACACCTACATTGCTGAGTGAGTTTTGTTAATGTAATCTGGGTAGCAATTGCTTTAAGGCTGTCATGCCAAAGTGTGAGGTGTGAGAAAGAAAAGGAAAGATCTGTGAGTCAACAAATAACACGGAGTTGTAAAGAAAATATAAACCCCAAAGAATAATAATTTACTTCTTACAGGCAAGCTCTAAAGCAGAGTTTGAAGAATATGAGATAGACTGGGAAATACTTCATCAGATTTTTCAAATATTTTTCTTGGACTGGTGGAAATCTCACGGTGTGAGATCCTTAGCCAGTCTTTCAAGTAATTTAAACAGCCCACGTGTCAAGTGGGACACATGCTGAGCAACCTTCTTAAAGCCTGTGAATTGGAACAGCTCTCCAGACAAGTACACACACTATCTATTTTTTGCCTCCTTTCACCGATGGAAAAGTCAGATTTGTCCTACATCATACAGGGTTGCTTCTAAGTTCCAAAAGTCATCTTCTCTACTGGCTGTGCACTGTTGTCCTGAAGGAAATAACACACGCAGAGTGCATCACTTCACAGGGCTTCTTCACTACTTGTTGGTACGAGTGAAGGAGAAGATATCCCTAAGAAATGCATGGCTGTTAAGAATAGTGCTTGTTTATCTGTCTGGGCAGTGACAGCATTGAAGGATGCATGACCATGACCATGTGCTTTCATGTATAGCACTGTGCCACAGATCCAAAAGGCTTCATGTGTCTGATGTGAAAAGCCACAGTGTCAGTGTCAGATCCGGAATCAGAAGTCCAGAATCCAAGCAGACTTATACATGGAAATAGATATATTTAATTCTTTTTAATAGAGATAGTTACAAGAGGAAAGAGTCATATAAAGAAGAAGAAATTGAGAGAGATGAAGCTCACACTAATTACGGTCACAGGAGAACAGGAGAAGCAGGAAACATAGAAGAGATTTAATGTCAATTGCCATGGAAAAAGAAAACTACAGCCACTTGTGAAGAGAAGGACATGCAGCTATACTTGGCAACGTCTGTGAGAATTGCTAATACGTATAGCTGACTGAGATGAGAACGAACCATCTTCTTGGCACCTTTTCCGTCAAAGAAGGCATTAGGAGCCAATATAAGATGGATTATGGAGAATTAAATTACAAAAAAAACCCCTTGAAACGAACCACCAAACACCACAAATATGCACAAACAATAATTCAGAGGTACAAAAATTGAAATTTCTCTTTTAAATATTAAAATATCAATAGAAGAAGTCTAGAAGACAGATATTCTTGACTATGCAGCCCAGCAGAGAGGAAAGCGAATGGAGTCCTCTGTCAGACAGGATACCTGGTTGTTTGCCATCACCTTTTCATCTTTGAAAAGGAGTTAATAATTTTGTTGCCAGCATTTCACAGAATCACAGAACATCAGGGATTGGAAAGGACCTCGAAAGATCATCCAGTCCAATCCCCCTGCCAGAGCTGGGCCACCTAGATCAAGTCACACAGGAACATATCCAGGTGGGTTTTAAACATCTCCAGTGAAGGAGACTCCACAACTCCCCTGGGTAGCCCGTTCCAGTGCTCCGTCACCCTCACTGTGAAGAAGTTCCTTCTCATATTTATGTGGAACCTCCTATGCTCCAGCTGACACCCATTGCCCCTTGTCCTATCACTGGATGACACTGAGAAGAGCCTGGCTCCATCCTCCTCACACCCACCCTTCACATATTTGTAAACATTAATGAGGTTACCCCTCAGTCTTCTCTTCTCCAAGAGACACAACTCCCTCATTAGGGAGGTGTTCTAGTTCCTTCATCATCTTTGTTGCTCTAGAACTGAGGAACCCAGAACTGGACACAATATTCCAGATGTAGTCTCACCAGGGCACAGTAGAGGGGGAGAACCTGTCTCAATCTGCTAACTACCCCCATTCTGTTCCACCTCAGGATGTTGTTGGTCTTCTTGGCCACAAGATCACATTGCTGACTCATGGTCATCCTGCTGTCCACCAGGACTCCCAAGTCTCTTTCTCCTACATTGCTCTCCATCAGGTCAGTCCCCAAACCATATTGGTACAATGGAGTTGTTCTTGCCCAGATACAAGGCTCTACACTTTCCCTTGTTATTGTTCATTCATTCTCTCCTTTCCAGCTCTCCAGCCTGTCCAAGTCCGACTGAATGTCATCACAGTCTGCTGGGGTGTCAGCCACAAATACAGGCTTTGTGTCATCAGCAGTGCCACCTGAAGAACCTGAAAGTGTTCAGGTCCATGGGATCTGGTGGTATACACCCAGGCGTACTGAGAGAACTGGCAGATGAGGTTGCTAAACCCCTCTCTATGACACTCCAAAAGTCGTGGTGGTCTGCTGAAGTCCCCACTGACTGGAAAAGGGGAAACGTAATTCCTATTTTAAAAAAGGGTAGGAAGCAGGAGCCAGGGAACTACAGAACAGTCAGTCTCACCTCTGTGCCTGGTAAGATCACGGAGCAGATCCTCCTGGAGGCACTGCTGAGACAGGAGAATAGTGAAGAGTTGATTGGGTACAATCAGCATGGCTTCACCAAGGGCAAATCCTGCCTGACAAACCTGGTGGCCTTCTATGAACAGGTCACAACATGAATGGATGTCATTTACCTGGACCTGAGCAAAGCCTTTGACACTGTCCCACACCACATTCTGGTCTCCAAGCTGGTGGAACATGGCTTTGATGGCTTGACCACTAGATGGGTAAAGAACTGGCTTGATGGCCGCACCCAGAGAGTGGTTGTCGATGGATCCATGTCCAAATGCAGGCCAGTGACAAGCGGAGTCCCTCAGGGATCAGTCCTGGGACCACTCTTGTTCAACATCTTTGTAGGTGACATGGACAGAGGCATTGAGTGCACCCTCAGCAAGTTTGCTGACGACACCAAGCTGTGTGGTGCAGCAGACACACTGGAGGGCAGGGATGCCATCCAGGGGGACCTGGACAGGCTGGAGAGGTGGACATAAGCCAATTTGATAGGGTTCAACAAGACCAAGTGTAAGGTCCTTCATCGGGGTCAAGGCAATCCTATGCACAAGTACAGACTGGGCGGTGACTGGCTGGAGAGTAGCCCTGAGGAGAGGGACTTGGGGGCTGCTTGTGGACGAAAAGCTCAACATGAGCCAGCAGTGTGCACTCGTGGCCCAGAAGGCAAACCGGATCCTGGGCTGCATCAGGAGAAGTGTGGCCAGCAGGTCGAGGGAGGTGATTCTCCCCCTCTACTCTGCTCTGGTGAGACCCCATCTGGAGTACTGCATCCAGTTCTGCAGCCCTTATTACAGGAGGGATGTGGAGATGGTGGAGCAAGTGCAGAGGAGAGCCACGAGGATGATCAGAGGGCTGGAGCAGCTCTCCTATGAGGCCAGACTGAGAGAGTTGGGACTGTTCAGTCTGGAGAAGAGGAGGCTCCCAGGTGACATTATTGTGGCCTTCCAGTATCTCATGGGGGCCTACAAAAAGGCTGGGGAGGGACTTTTTAGGATGTCAGGTAGAGACAGGACTAGAAAGAATGGAGCAAAGCTGGAGCTGGGTAGATTTAGAGTGGATGTGAGGAGGAAGTTCTTCACTGTGAGAGTGGTGAAAGCCTGGAATGGGTTTCCCAGGGATGTGGTTGAATCCTCATCCTTAGAGGTGTTTAAGGCCAGGCTGGATGAGGCTGTGTCCAGCCTGATCGAGGAGGGGTGTCCCTGCCCATGACAGGGGATTTGGAACTAGATGATCCTGTGGTCCCTTTCAACCCTGACTGATTGTATGACTTGGTCTAGGTGATCCCACTGTGTCAGAGGGATTGGACTCGATGATCTTTTGAGGTCCCTTCCAATCCGTAATGATTCTATGATTCTATGACACTGCTCTCTAATCTGTCATCCAAATCATTCATGGATTGAATAGGACTAGTTCTATTAGTGACCCTTGGGGGACGCCGCTAGATACAGATCCCCAACTAGACTCTGTCCCATTTACCACCACTCTCTGGCTTCTATCCTGCATGCAGTTCACCATCCACCTCACTAACCTATTGTCCAGACCACTCTGCCTCAGTTTGGCTGCGAGGATGCTGTGGCACAATATGTCAAATGTTTTGCTGAAGTCAAGATAGACCACAGCCACCGTTCTGCTGCCATCATCTATCGACCTGGTTATGCCCTCATAAATGGCTATCAGGTTGCTCAAGCATGGCTTCCCTTTGGTGAAACCAAGATGACTGTCCCTAATGACCCTCCTGTCCTTGATGCGCCTGGAGACAGTGTCAAGGATAAATTGTTGCATCACCTTTCCTGGGATGGAGGTGAGACTGACCAGTCTATAGTTACTTGGCTCCTCCTTCTTACCCTTTGTGATTGGAGTGACATTTGCTATCATGCAGTCCCAGGCAACTGTCCTGATCCCTAAGGCTTACTAAAGATGATGGAGAGTGGTCTAGCAATGACTTCTGCTGTCTCTCTTAACGCTAGTGTGTGTATCCCATCCAGGCCCCTGGTTTCATGTCCATCCAGTTTGCTCAACTTATCCCTAACCCAGTCTTCATCAGCCAGGGCAAACTCCTCTCTCGTCCCAACTTCCTTCTTTCAATTTCATTGAAA
The DNA here is from genome assembly GCA_013400115.1 of Rhinopomastus cyanomelas. Lineage (NCBI taxonomy): Eukaryota > Metazoa > Chordata > Aves > Bucerotiformes > Rhinopomastidae > Rhinopomastus > Rhinopomastus cyanomelas. The sequence goes on along the minus strand of VXBP01007164.1, from coordinate 433,909 downwards.
ACAGCTCTATCCAGCATATTGGCTTAGGAAGGACAGAACACCTTGCTGAGATTACCTTGTACATGATTTATTAATTGCTATTTATGCAACATGTGATCCAGGAGATTTTGGCAAAGGTGGGAATGGGACTCAACAAGACAAGGCTCATGTGATAGAGGGGGAAAGGCCACGTACAGAAAAAAAGAGAGGTTTTACTTTCACCTTTAAAGATAAAGGTGCTGCATTTGTCTTGTTAAGGATTTCAGCTACCCTTATTGTACTCCCATATTCTACAGATTTATACTTCCTAAGCATTGATACTGGAAAAAAGTCCTCTTTAATACCTCACCAAAAGAGATTGATGCAAAAAACCTGCATTAAATAAGGACAAGTGGTTACCATGTAATAACACTCTTAAAGAAATTTTGGCTTCCACTCACCCCTCTCTCTCCAAATGACCCTTATGGCAGTATTTTTTGAGGATGAAGCTTATTTCATTTGATCGGACTTGGAATAAATAAACTGATATTGCATCATTGTTGATTTTCTCTCCCTCTTTAATTTGAATGCCTTATAAAGTATTACATGTTATAGATCATTAGGTTCTCATTGATTAGACACTTATTAGCTTCCTAAGCCTGTTTCATTGTTCTGCTGCTGTGCTTTCACCATTTGGTGTTTGGCACTCTGCATAATGAATGAATTACATTTGAGAGAACGGACATCACCATATGGGGGCAATTTGTAATTTGACAGAAGGACAGGGCTCCTGGACTGGTCCTAAAGGGAAGCTCTGCAATCCTTGAAAATCCCTCTAATTTTGCCAATTATTTACATTCGAAGGACCTTTTCCACCCTTAGTGTACGCAGACAGGATCTCTGAATAGCAGCAAGCTGGGGAAGAGGCATGTAAGGTCTAATTTTAATTTCAGTGCTTAGATGCAGATGAGACAGATTAACATCTTCATGGATAAGGGTACTCACAGGTGCACTGGAATCTTATCATTATGTTTTAAACCTGTTTTAAACCATAGGTAGTTCATGTTCCTTACATACTGTCAGAGAAGATGTAAGATAAGTTTTGGAAACCTAAACTAGATTTAACATTGGTACGGACATGTCATATAGTTATAAAATTTTCCACGACAGAGAAGTAACATATTAGAAATGAAATCATTGGTTTATGCTGTCTTAATATAATATGTACTCCATATCACGTAATCAGATTGCAAAGTCCTTCCTATAGAAAAAAAAAAATCCCTGCCTTGAAAAAAGCAGCCAAAAAACCCTGTCATCAAGCTTAGAAATCATAGCCCATCACTAAAAGAGATCACAGGCAGTAAGTCTAAGCAAATATCTTGCTTTCATTTGCCCTTTGCTCCCTTTGCCAGGGCCCTTGAAACTGCTTTTTTAGTCCAGATTAGACCTGTTTGACTTTTAAAACAGTGCCTTTAGAAGGAAGATTTAGCAATATTTTAAATAAAGTATTTCTCACAATAATTTTAAATCTGTTTGAAATATTTTTCTTACTCAAAGTGTCTTCATTTTGTGTAGTCCTGACACCATTTTCCTAGTTAACATACTGAGGATAAAAATAAATAGTAAGCTAAAATATCTGAGCTACTACATATTGAGAAAGTTTTCACACCAGCTACTTCATGACATCAGAGGCATAGATTTTAGAGGAAAATCTCCTGTACATATAGGATGATCTCATCTTTTCATCTAATGGACTTGGCATACTAAAGATAGCCTGCTTTTCTTTGTGATTTTCCTCCAGCTTGGAAGAAGGTCCAAAGTTCTTTCTCACTTGGTGGCATCCCAGACGGTCTCACAAGTAGCTATCCTTACCTCCTGCAACTGCAAACCAGACTTTTTCCCTGAACACACAACTGATAAAACTTTAACTCCAGATTTTGCTTTAGGGATGTGTCTTAGCTAATTTTGACTACTGAGTCTCAACATAGATGGAGAAAATATTTCTGAAGAATGAAGTCACGCATTCAACCTCCCTATTCCTTGCAACTTGTTCAGATCAATTGCCACATCCAAGGGAGAATATTTGTGCAACAGTCTTATTTCTTTTTTACTTCTTACAGCTGCCTAGACCACTAGCAACAAGAATTGCTCAAGCTTCTCATATAAGCAAGAAGAAATTCTCAGAAATTAAGGGTTGAAGTGTTTAATTGCCATCTTTTAAACATGGGATAATCCAGATTGACCCCAAGTGTTAATACCACTGGAGCATGATCAGAGGGAGCAAAGTAAGCAACCCATATTCATACCCATTAGCTCTGGGTGTAATCCACTGCATAGCGAAACAGAATCTATTGAAGACTGACATAAATGACAGCAGGGAAAAAACGGAATACAATTTTCTATCCAGGCTGGCTACTCTCCAGGCATTTAGGAACTGATGTTCTGTGGCTTATACCTTATTTACTACCCTTTGGTTATTGGCAAACGTTGATGATTACTTGTATTTTATAGTTCTGACTGGATCTTCTTCCCAGGTAAACAATAAGCTTAAAAACAAACAGTAAATAGGAGAAAAACACAGAGACAATATAGGAGACAGGGAGTCCTACAGGAGTCTTCTGCATCCAAATTCCGTGTCAGTGCATTTTCTCAGTCACTGTTTCAAAGATCTCTCTTTTGCTGGCTAATGCAATTAAGGGCCCCACTTAACAACCTCACTAAATGCCATGGGTATTGAAGTTGTAGGATGTAATGGAACAGTAAATCTATAGTGGAGGCTGTAGACAGGCTGTTAGAATTTGATCATGAGCCTTCTGCTCAGGGAAAAAGAGTAAGTTAACAGCGGCCAGAGCAAGACACCTGCACCTGCCTTGGAAATTATCAAGAATGTTACATGTATTCAGAGCTGCAGATTTACCTTTCTGGAAACCATAAACGCACCCTTTGTATCTCTAAATAACAAAATAATCCTGATTGAAAATACCTGATGTTCTTTTTTAACGATGCAGCTAAAAACTGTGGGAAATGGAAGAACTTAGCATTGTCTGTAAAATATCCTTTAAGAGAAGAAACACACCTGGTGTAGCTGTATGGATACTTGTAACTTTTCAGAGATCTGTTTCTCATAATGGCAAGTGACCCTTTGTCTGTGTCTGTGAAGTTTAAAGCTTTTCTAAGCTTTATTTATTGAGGGTAAAAGACATGTAAGCCTGTCAGTTTGTGTAGTCATAAAGCTAAGTTTTAATCCAATTTGAAAGTCTTGTGGTGTGTTTAGGTGGTAAATTGTGAAGATGCACTGGTTTTTCTTTTCTGGGTACCACATAGTAGGTACCATTATGAAGCTACCAGAGCAATAAGCAGGGCCAATACAACTACACAAGAAAAGATCAGAGAGTGTGAATTGCAAAGACATTGTGAATAAATTAGAAGATTAAGCATGAGAACTGATTTTGGGAGACAGGTCGCCCACATCGAATGAATCTCCCCCATAAAGCCATATCTCAGACTTGAAGAGTCTTGATGTAGCTGTGTACATTAATATATTCCTCACTGGAAGGATAGAAATTTAAAATTAATTTAATATCCCTCCTCTCTAATATTCAGAAATAATAATAAGAAAAATGAAACCTTGTGTCAGATATTTTCTGTTGCTTTCTGCTGGAACAGTTATTACTAACTCTAAGTATTGCTTAGAAAGAACATAAGAGATATTTTAAAAAGTCTGTCAACAAAGGAAATAACTACTTGTTGGGGAATTGTCTCAAAATCTCCACTGACTCTTGAGTTCTTTCATCTCAATATTTTGCTTTATTTATATAGTCTTCCAGATATTGATTATTTATCAGTTGCAGTTCTTTCCTCTCACATACTAGGAACACTACAAATGAGAACTAAATAAGACACTGCTTAACTTAAAATGACCACGCTCCCACATCACAACTGCCTTTGGACTGTGTTATAAATTTAAATCAAATACTAAATTAATAACAAGCTCTCCCTTTGTTTTTGTTTCCACAAATGGTTTATATCATCCCTTTCTGCCATGAGCGTTGCTGTAGTACAGATGAGAACAGAGAAAATGAACTTTTTTTACAGACCAGAGTGGAAACTCTAAAGATATAGTGACAGGATTTTCTCTCTTCTTCTCTGCAGAAGAGCTATGTCTGCTGGTACAACATTCCTTGTCACATTATTGTTTTAAGATCTTCTTATTTTGTGCTTGGACAGGTGGAATAGAAGACATTACTTTTGCAAGCGTAATTATAACAGACTGGTTTAATCCACAGTGTTTTACCCCAAAATTCCTCCAAACATGACAATGCTGAATTTGGATGATTTGTTTCAAGCTAATTATGCTTTTGGGCAACTTTATCCAATTGAAGCTTCATGCCATGTCTGCAATAAAAATGCAAAACCTTTATTATCATATACTTTGTTATGGAAGCATACTGTGTTAGGCTACGTGTACTGTATAGTTGCTCTTAAAATAGAAAGCATCTTGGTGAATCTAGAAGCTGTTTGACCTCTGAGCAGCATTGCTTGTCATGGGGCAAAATCTCTATCATGTATTAATCCAAGTACCAACTGTAGCATTTGAAGAGGTCATATTACAGTAAAAAGAAAAGTATCAGTGTTTTACTGCAACACAGATTTTCCTGGGCAAACTAGTAATTAAACTGTTAAAGGAATTTCCTGGTTTCCTGAAATGAAATATAGCATCTAATCTGCAAATTATGAATAAACTATTAATTATGACTTGACTGCAAAAACACAAATATAGCTAGTATTCATGCAGTGGTTTTCACTAAGAATGCATATTTTTAGTTTCACTAGGTGGAAGAAAATCATATCAGACCAGACTATGAAAAAATGTGACCTCCTCTGTTGAAGGGGCCCATTTTTCTCTTATAGATTATGCAGCATTTTATCAAAGATTGTTATCAATTCAAGCATTCCTCCAAGAAAGAGACCTGACTTTGTCAAAGACTGGATTGCATTAACTGAAGCCCTCACAAGCGCCTCTTCTGTAGCAAAGTCTACATTTTAGGGTCAGGGGTGAGCTCTTATTTGAGTAGGAGGAAAATTGTTAATGAAATTTTGCTCAGTGAGCTGTGTCATCCTTTATTCTTACTGTGCTCCAGGCAGGTCCATACTGTCAAATATCAGAAGAGACTGGAAATGAGTGACACATGTCTTTAAGACCAGAAATGACAGTAACCTTCCAGTTCCCTTTTGTGAAGGAGCAGGGGTGTTGTACATAGCTGTTGAGACCAGAAACACACTCTGACATTTTAATAATGTTCCACTTGGTTCTTTGCTGTTTCTTATGTCAGTGGCTCAAACTCCATTCTTAGTTTTCCCAATACAAACTCACCGTGTCTCTTCTGGGACACAAATCCAGATTTATGTTTGAGTCACTGAGGGCAGGATTCACTTGGTCAGATCCATCATTTGGATTGCTAAACGTGCTGAATACTTGAATGGAAGCAATGCTCTTAGATGCTGAGGAAGGGAACAAAGTTGCCCTTTTATCACCGTGTTAGAGACCAGAGATTGTCACAGTTTATAGCACTGAGTCTGGCTTTTTTTCCCCTCCTCTCTCACAACTTTGTATTTTCTCTATGACAGTTTTATTTTTTAGTACTGAACTCTCTTCTGCATAGAATCATCCATGTGGGAATTATGAGGCATTTTACAAGGCTCCAGACATTGCAAATGAGTGGGGATTGGAAGAAGAAGGGGAAATGTGTGTCCTGGCTTTTTTATACAGAAAGACGTAAGTCGGAATGGTTTAACAAACACCTGTAGGAATTCCAGAAGACAACTAAGAGAGTCCAGGCTGATAGCTCATACTGAGCATCAAGACAAAAAATAGTTTGCATTTTAAGATGCAGTGAGACTGAAATGAAATATTCCTGATTTGCAAGCCTTAAGCATGGGCAGCAATTGTTGATGGGAAAGTAGCCTCCAAGTTTTTGGTTTTTTTTCTCTTGCATTTAGTATCGGTGGAGACATTTCTGTCATGCATGAACTTAACTGCCGTTACCCTTGCTCTGATTTTATTAAAACTAAGGCTACTGCAAAGAGGTTTGCACAAAGCTCTGTCTAGATTGTTCCTAGAAGTTGAGAACTAGTGCAGACTATAGCAACCCATCTAGGAAGCCACTAATCAGAGCACAAGCCAGTGAGGAGAAAATAGCTTTGCCTAGCAGAGAAGCTCTGAATCCAGTTTACCAGTTGGGCTGCATTCTCCTTAACAGTGGAGTGACCGCTTGGCATACACAGGGAGGAGGAGAACGCGACATACTCAGGGGGAGCACTGTAGTGCATAACATAGCGCAGAATAGTGCAGAATTCTGCTACAGGACAATGTTTCTCTGCCAGGGAAAAAAATAGTGAAAGCTGGAGTTCTGCTTCTGTCAGAGACAGATCTTTGCCACAGCATTTTTCAAGGAAATGCTTGAGGTTGGAACTTTCTTTTCTTTGTGGTTTGCCAGAAACCAGACACATAAGTTTTTCAGAGCTTTAAATCAGAGATGTATGAGACAAAAATGGGATCCTGGTGACCTTGGGGGGCACAGCAGAGAGCAAAGCTCTCAAAGTTTGACATATGGAAGAGCAATAAAGTAGCGTGTGGGCTGTCTACTTGTTTTTCTTGTTGAATTTTTGTTACCGTTTGTTTTAGTTGTTGCAAAACCACAGTATGTAGAATCTCACTTGTTTCTCTAAGTTTGTTGTAAGTAAAATAATACTCTTATAAGCAAGGTACGGGGGTGTTTTCTCTATTTGATCTACAAAGTGTGAAAACCATCATATAATGCATTATTTTTTGTAACAATAGCTATCTAATTACTTGCACAAGCAACACATTTATACAGACATCATGGAACACCACCCTCAAAGCTAATGTGTATCAGAAGTTTCTTAGGAGTAGAGAAACTCAGGAGTACAGAAACTCAGATTTCAATGTCCCTGAGATGAGATGTGGGCTTTTGTAACTTTTACTAAGAATTTCCATTTTGGTATTTCTTGAAAAATTGCTATTCATGTGCAGTCTATGATAAATAAAACTAGGACATAATGCAGCAAAATACGCATCAGCAATAGTGTTTAAAATATTCTGGCAAAAAAAGTTTTGCTTCCAAAAGATCTCCTGTAAACCACTATTTGTCTCCCTTTTTTAAAAAATAATCTGATACTTGGGGTGATAGAGTGAAATGCAAATTTAGACTTTCAAATGTAAATCTTATCCAAGTAACATCTTTTTGAAAGTAAATTTATGTTCTGTTGATTTGTTCTTTGGTATTTGGCAAGATTGTAAATAGAACCTCTGTTAGACATGACCAGGGGAAAGTTGTAACATAAATAAAATATTAACCTAGTTAAAGCACCTCTTTTTTAATCTTGGTAAACCTTGTGAGGTCTTATACATGAGTGTGAAAATATCTAAAATCTTTCATGGGAGTAATGGATGCTAAGTTTCCCATAATGGTCATCTTCTAATGCATCAAACATACTTGCTGGTTCTTTAGTAAATGTCGAGACCCAGTCAAGAATGCACTAAATCTGACTTCAGTAAAAGGAACTGAAACTAAGTTTTTTAAACAGACTTTGTTATTCTTACTTACACATTATACTTGCTGCACTATTTAAAACTTGGTATGTTCCTTAACTGTGGTGCAGCATTTCAGATAGTTTACTTGCTCTGAGAGAGGTTGAGCACCAGAGACGCAGCTCCATTCCCCAGCCAGCTGGGTTCTCGTATATTTTCATTGGTGTGTCGTTTTGCCAGTATACCACATGCTTTCACTTCTCAAAGTTGCTGTGATAGTTGCACAAAGCTCAAAGCCACAGTGATAGTTGCTGTCCCTGGAAGAAATTAGTGTTTGTTGCTTTAATTTTTGGTGGGAAGCTGTCATTGTGTAATTTCGGCTCGTCATATTATTATGCATGTAATAATGTGACATGCTTAACTGCTAGCTTCAAGCTGAACATTTAATGTGGGATGCACCTACAGTGTTTTTATTTCAGATAGCTGCAATCAGTCCTCAGAGCAACTTTCTCATCTGGAAAAATAAAGTCCATGGCACACATTTTTTTGACACGGACACATTTGTTTCAACATGTTCAGAATATATAAAATTGTGAATGACAGTAGTCCACCCCACCTCTATGTGTTTTAACAAACCAAAAATACTACTATGGATTTTCATGTGTGTGTGACCAGGAGTGCTTCTATGTGTTTGCATGAGCATTTTCATGTCAAAGAGATGCAATAAATATAACCTTAACTATTGTACATAGTGTTAATGAGGGTATTTGCAATTGTAAATCCATGAGCAGTATATGTATGTTAAAGTGTCCTGAAGCTTCAGCCTGTGCATGTGTTGAAGAACCTGCCAGTCTGGTTTAATGGAAAAAAAAGAACCATACCTTATTCAAAATGTGTTTCTTCCATTTTCTTTCTTTCTTTTCCTCGCAATTAGCTAGTACTAAATTCCAAATACATTCAGTGATTTGTTGATCAGGAATTATTTAAAGCATTCTGAAAACAACATGGGTGTTTATTGCATTAATATTTGCTGTGTGGTGGTAGTGGGAAAATGAATCCTAAAAACACCTTCCCTTCCAAAATGAGTTTCAGCAAGCATACACTCATGTACTGAGCTTTCCAGTTCTCCGTTAACAGCTGTTCTGCACTGAATCATTGAGGAATCACTGCAGAAGTTCTGGGGCAGAACGCGGCACACGGCATCCTTAGACACAAGTGCGCGTAGTCTTACAGTGATTTTAATTAATTTGGGGCTATTTATATAAAAAGCTGATTCCTGTCTAGGTTTTGTTTGCTGTTTGGATAAACATTTGCAGCTGGCTGTATTGCTTCATGGCAGAGTGCTATGAGAAAAGAGTGAACGCATCAAAGTATTAAAAAGACCCTGTACTAGAGACACTGTACAAGTCTATAGTCGTGATCTTGCGGTCACTGTTGTCTGCAATAACAATTGCAGAGTCTAGTTGGAGGCCTGTATCTAGTGGAGTCCCCCAAGGGTCAGTAGTGGGACCTGTACTATTCAATCTATTCATTAATGACTTGGATGAGAGATTACAGTGCACTGTCAGCAAGTTTGCCGTTCAGGAAGACTTGGACAGGCTAGGGAGCTGGCCAGGGACAAATTGAATGAACTATAACAAGGGCAAGTGTAGAGTCTTGTATCTGGGCAAGAACAATCCCAGGTACCAGTATAAGTTGGGGACTGACCTGCTGGAGAGCTGTGTAGGAGAAAGGGACCTGGGGGTCCTGATGGACAGCAGGATGACCATGAGCTCGCAATGTTCTCTTGTGGCCAAGAAAGCCAACAGATTGAGAGAGGTTCTCCTCCACCTCTACTCTGCCGTAATGAGACTACATCAGGAATATTGTGTCCAGTTCCGGGTCCCTCAGTTCAAGAATGATGTAGATCTGCTGGAGAGAGTCCAGCACAGAGCCACAAAGATGATCAAGGGAGTAGAACACCTCCCTTATGAGGAGAGGGTGAGGGACCTGGGTCTCTTTAGCTTGCAGAAGAAGATACGGAGGAGTGACCTCATTAATATTTATAAATATGTGAAGGGTGGGTGTCAGGAGGATGGAGCCAGGCTCTTCTTAATGTCATCTAGTGATAGGACAAGGGGCAATGGTTGTAAGCTGGAACACAGGAGGTTCCACATAAATATCAGAATGAACTTCTTCACTGGACTGAATGATCTTTCAAAGTCCCTTCCGATCTCTAGTATTCTGTGACGCTGTGATTCTGTGAAAGGCACACAGACCCTTACACTGTCCAAAATTACCAGGCTTGGGTCATTTCATGGACCTGGTGTGATTTTCTGGTTTCTTCCTCCTGTCTAACCAGGTCTCTTCAGCCGTACCTCTGCTGCACAGCCTCTCAATCTCTTCTTTTTTTCTAGGAGTGCTTTGGAGATGGAGATCTGCTCCTTCACCACATGAACTTTCCTTATCAACATTGTCTTTTGTATTCAGAGAAATACTAATTGAGAGGTATAAGTACACGATTTTAGCTGTTAAGGGTCTCAAAACCCAATAAAGGGTGACAGTAAAAGGGAAAATACATGACTTCCCATATTGACTCTGATCCAGGAGGCAGCAGAATCCATCTTTCTTTGATAGTAACAGGAAACAAGAATGGCTAAAAAATCTATGGCTTTCATAGCTCTCCTTACTAATCATCCAAGAAAAAGGATAAGGGCCAATTACAATTAGGCTATTGTAGGATCTGATGGGTCCCTCAGTGCATGCAAACTGTTTGAATTGCCTTTTTGTCAATTACTTGTGGTTGGCTGCATCTAGCAGAGGTTACAAGAATGAGTTTGTAGTTTGACCTGGGCCACTGTATTCCAGGTATTTTTAAAGTATTTGTGCATTATCATCCCTTCATCTTTCATCTCTATTTGCTATATCAACGTAATGCTTTAGATTTACTCCTCCCCCCCCCATGTTTGGTTTGATTAATCTAAATTGAAGAACAGATTAATACTGTCAGGTCTTTTAAGTAAAATAATTCCTATATTAATGAGTCTTCAACTTTTAAAAAGAACTTATTTTTGAGGTAAATGTTCTTCCTCCTGCTATAAAAATGAGTTAAAAGTGAGATTATTTTTAATAGTATTTTAAAGTTTTTTAACCTAATTGACTTGGATTTTGCTCATCGATGGTAAGCTGTGTTTTCTCACTGTAGAAGCCTTTTCCTGGTAAAATCATTCCTTTTGCTAATGAGACCTATCCTGATATGACAGTAAAACAGCTCTTAAAACACCCACTGTTTTCTCCTATTCCTATGAATAGCAGCAAAGGGACATGTTTTAAAGCAGTTTTTATTAGCAAGATTTGGCTGAATCTAATTAATAAAGAAATCATTTTACTCAAAAGAGTCTTCACAGCTGAGTTATAACCCAGATTGGTATTATCTAGCCTGATTATAACTTTGTAAGACATTGTACTTCTGCTATTCAAAGCATTTGGTAAGTATGTAGAGATCATTGATTTAGTAAAGGCTGTTTTAGAAGGGCAGATATGAAAGATGAAGGTGTCTGGAAGTGTCTTTCTCATCATTACAATGTGTCTTAAGCACAGAAAGTGAGTTCTTCCTTTTGTATATTAAGATATGGTTTCACTACATGTATTTTTATTTTGCAGGGCATAAGAGGCTTGGATAAGTGCAAGTGTACGAGTACATGGCTGTTTGACTTCACCAGACACTTACATAAGCCTTAGTGAAGTACACACTTCTCTCTATTTTCATATTACAAAAACCAGAATAAGCATATTGCTTGTCAAAGGTCAGTCTAAGCAAGAATCTCTGATGTTTTTTGTTTAAAGATGCATTTGACTTTTTTATTTCAACAGGAAAAAAGGAAATAATTGATGAGTGACAATGAAAATTCTCCTAATAAAAAAGAAACCCCATGGTAAATTGCTGAATCTTTTAGTAGATTAAATGATTGTAGCACAGCCCTGTGCAGGACCTGAAGGAAAACAATTTTCTCTTATTTACATGGGAAAAAACAACAACCATTTAAAAAACTTCTCAGTTAATCCAAAATGTTCCTTTACAAATCAGTAAATATTTTTTCCTGAAGTAATTTCTCAATCATGACTCATAGAATCATACAATCACTACGTATCGGAAGGGACGTTGGAAGATCCTCTAGTCCAATCTCCCTGACACAGCAGGATCACCTAGAACAAGTCACACAGGAACACATCCAGGTAGTGAAGGAGACTCCACAACTTCCCTGGGCAGCCTCTTTTCTGTGCTTTGCCACCCTCACTGTGAAGAAGTTTCTTCTCATATTTTTATGGAACCTCCTATGTTCCACCTTACAACCATTGCCCCTTGTCCTATCACTAGATGACATTGAGAAGAGCTTGGCTCCATCCTTCTGACACCCACCCTTCAAATATTTATAAACATTAATGAGGTCACCCCTCAGTCTCCTCTTCTCCAAGCTAAAGAGACCCAGGTCCCTTACCCTCTCCTCATAAGGGAGGTGCTCTTCTTCCTTCATCATACTCGTTGCTCTATGCTGGACACCCTCCAGCAGCTCTGGGTCCCTCTTGAACTGAGGGACCCAGAACTGGACACAATACTGCAGATGTGGTCTCACTGGCAGAGAGTAGAGGGGGAGAAGAACCTCTCTCAATCTGCTAACAACTTCCGTTCTGATCCACCCCAGGATGCTGTTGGCCCTCTTGGCCACAAGGGCACATTTATGACTCATGGTCATCCTGCTGTCCATCAGGACCCCAGGTTCCTTTCTCCTACACTGCTCTCCAACAGGTCAGTCCCCAACCTATACTGGTACCTGGGATTGTTCTTGCCCAGATACAAGACTCTGCACTTACTCTTGTTATAGCTCATTAGGTGTTAAGCTGTGTTTGACATGTGGATTTGGGGTGCAGTTGCCTCCCTTAGACAGTAAAGAGTTTTACTCCTCCAAAAGACAATTCACCCAACCTGGATGTTGCAGGTGTTTGCAGTCAGTGCAAATGCTGCAGTTTAAAGGACAGAGTTAAGCATTGCAGACTCTGCTTTGAGATACAGCCTCTTTTTTTTTACCTAAGGGAATGTCGGTTTGGCTTAATTTTGGCCTTTGGATGGCTGCGTGCACCTGGGGAAACTTAACCAAAGGTTTTAACAGAGATATATCACAGAAGGGAAGGAAGTTCTTGCTCATAGTAGGTTTCAGGTGGTAAACGGTGATAGAGTTTGCAGTAGTAAGAAACTGGTAGAAATTTAAGAAAGATTTTTGTAGGTCAGATGGACAGCATCTGAGTAAATGTAGCTAGTGAGTAGCTCTAGTGTTGTGTAGCAACAGATTCAGGCTTAGTCTCTGAGTGGCTTAGTACTTGCATAGCAATACTTGTACCAACATGCCTGTGTTGGATACACAGTGGATGATGTGAAAGTTTTTATAGTTTGCTATTTCCTCCAAGGTAGTGAAGTTCTTTTTGGTTTGGTGTTTATCACAACCTGTTCTCTTATAGAATCACAGAATGTTACAGGTTGGAAGGGACCTCGAAAGATCATCTAAGTCCAATGCCCCTGTTGGAGCAGGGTAAGCCTACAGTACTGTCTCCAGATGTCCTACATGGGGCTCGAACCCAAGACCCCAGGAATTCAGAATCCCATGCTCTACCAACTGAGTAAGCCTGGAAGTGTTTTATGAATTCATAAAAAACAATTAAAGAATAAAATGAGGTCTAGGTGGCTCTAGTTATTGATGTTCATTTCTCAGGAGTGGATCTCTATTCTGAACAGAGTAAGCACCCCACAGAACTAGGCTGATCCTTCCTGTATGCAGCTACACATATCCACGTTTTTGATGCAGAAATCAGGAGCATCTAAGAAGGGCTCCAGCAGTTAAGAAACACAGTTCATTTGACTGAAGAATACATAACACCTGCTAGCTTTATCAGCTCCTACCTTCAGCACACATCAAATTCCCTCATGCATTAAACAGTGAAAGGTAATATTCTGCTGGCTGGTCTTCTTAGACTGCAAAGTCTTCATTCAGTTCTTAGTCATTCCTGGAATGTGTCAAGAATTAAATGTCAATCTTTGAAATACAGTTCTTAGAAGATTATTTTCCTCTTAAGCAAGTTTAACTTTATCTCATAGTAATTTTTAATGATGTTCCATTTAGCAATGTTTCCATTTTGGTTCCATCAGACTTTCTAATGAATGCCATGTTGCATCTCAAACCCTTTGCCTCTGAAACTTGTGTCAATGCCAATATGTGGGTATTACTAAACACAGAGAATGCAGAAGAATCAATTCAGTCAGCACTCTGCTTTCTCTGAATTTGTTGTGTCATTTCTGCCTCCAGTGGCCTCCAGAGCCCCCAGGGAATTCTGTTCTGCCTGGCACCGCTGCCCTAGCTCCCTATGCTGCACTTGTGCAATGTACCCAATCTTCTGCGTGTGTGAGACAGAGAATATTTGTTAGCCAAGCAAGAAGAAAATGCCTGATGTTTTCATAAGTGTATGAATATTTGATCCAGAGGGAAGGTTTACGTTTTCCATCTCTGTTTTTTAAAGTAGAAATCTTCACATCTGGGCTAAAAGATTATTTTGTTTTGGACCTGCTACATGCAGTAATTAACAGTGGGGGAGTCTTCAGGCCACACTTCAGGGAGTATTGTGAAAGATGAGATATTAGCTGAAAATTGAATAGTTTTCTTCATAGAAATTTAGCACAGAGGAGCACTATGACTCTTTGCACTGCCCAAGACCACAAATCCCACAAGGTATTTTTATTCCCACCTACCTACTTCTCAGCCTGCCAATGTCACAGTGGGCGATACAGATCTTCTGTCACAGAGGCAGAAAATGTTTAAAAAGACTTAATTCCTTGCCTGCTATACCCGACACTGTTTTCTATTTTTGATGCAAATAATGCCAACCATAAAAAGCAACACTTAGAAGAAAATAGGATTAGAATAGATCACATCAGCACTAAAAAAGGAAGGTTGTATGAGGGTTTCTTAATCTGTCTGAAAATACAGCAATTTTCTCCCTACTTGTGGTGTTTATGGGCAGTGTCCAGTGCACAACAGCCAGTGCAAGTTATCTCTGATGAGTTTACAGGTCCATTACTTCAGGAAAGAATACAGGGAAGATTTGGGAAGGCGTCATGTACTTCCCAATATTCTCGCTCTCAGTTAAGAGAAATGAAAATATTCCTACAAAACGATAGGCTCATTTTCTACATTCTTTAGGTCCCTATTGTGAGTCAAGACTTTATGAATACCTGTGTGATGTGATTCTTCATCATAGAAGATGCTTCACTAATTACCTATTAGCTTACACTGGCTTCCACCACTCAATCCGTCAAGAAATGCCTGAACAGATGAATCCCATTCCCTTTATCATTTGGAAGGTCAGTTCTGCTTGTAGTTTGTCAACAAAGGGAATTTTTAATTTATTTGAGAGGAATTAAAGTCCCCGCATTTTAAAATCTTGATAAAAACAATGATTAACAACAGCATGGTTAATGGAGATTAAAAAGCTCATCTAGGGTCTAATGGAAGCTAACAGGGCTTTTTTTACTAATGTTTCTAATTGATTCCTGATTTAAGTGGTAGCCATTTTTTTTAAGTGGCCTGTTATTGAAATGGACTTGTGGTAATAAAAAAAATGAGCATTAAATCTTTGGGAAATTTTCATGTATAAATCTACAACTGAGATGTACAATTACTCTAATTATCGATTTATCATATCAGAGGTGTAAAATCTGCAACAGATAAAGAACAAAGAAAATGCCCCAAGTTATATATTCTTTGCAACTTTTCCTAGATTCTACCCACCATCAGAATCAAAGGTCTCTCTCAAACACTTTGTTTACTAATGCAGATGACATGACAAGTTGCAGTATGTTTATTTTAACATTCAGCTTGTTGAACTTTCAAAGGAAGCTCACAAGACATTTACCCAAATTAATTGCTCTACAAAGTAGGTTTTGAATGATGAAGTAGATTTATACAGCTCAATCTTTTATGGGAAAGCAGCTATACAGAACAATTTTGATAAAGAAGCTTCAAGGTGGATGTCACATATAGCAGGAATTCAGCTCTGTATGCAATAGAAATAATACAAATTAGACATTCATAATCTTCACAGTCTAAACATTAACCCAAACTTCTATGCAGCTTACCTAAAACACAAGTATAACTGATATTTTTTGGTCTACTAAATTATAGTTCAACACTAAAACTGATGGTGTGCTCCTATCATACTGCTATGGATTCCTATTTCTTGTGTTTATTTATATGGGCTTTAGAATAATATTATTACACTGGCACAAAAACCTAATCTTCAGGTATTGCAAAATATGTCACTGGCTTTCAGAGGGTTCATCTGACTTATGCTGGCTGAGTTTCTGGACTGAAGTGTTTTGCAGGTATACATTTACAATACTTGTGGAAGCATAGGAGGGTTGGAACTAGATGATCTCTGAGGTCCCTTCCAACAGAAACCATTCTATGATTCTACGAAGTAAATTCGGTTTAGCTAGAATAGCCCAAAGAATATGGTAATCATGTTACTAACAGTGATGTCCTTGATACCAACCACAACAACTTGTGTATTCACACTTGATGACTTTAGAAACAAATTATATAGCTTTTTACTAAGAAACTGCTGCATGCGTCAAGGAATAGTGGGAACCGTGGTTTGGAATTTGGAGGGCACTGCCTAAAGAGTAAAGTGGAATAAAATTATCATTCCACTTTCTAATGTAATGGCTATTTCCAATGTGTAACCGATATCCATCAACATATGAGAATGAATGATGAGGATCTGCAAACAGCACAGAGAACATTGACATTATACGAGACAAAGTTGAAAGCCTTTGGGCAGGGCAATGGAGTCCCTGATCAGTTGATGTCCCTTCAGTCATGTTTCCTTGACACTCAGTGAAGTCATAGACAGTTTGTGTGGAGGAAGGGAAGAAAACACTTGAAGGATACAGACTATAAATAGGTAAACTGATGCATGGTTGTAAAAAAAATTAAAAAATTGAAGCAATGAATGTAATAGATAGAAAAGAGACAGAAGTGCCAGGATTGAGAAAGGCCTGAAAACCTCACAGGTCAGAAAGTAATATATTATTTCATTAAAGAAGCTTTAAAGTAAGGAAATAGAAGAGGCATATACAAGTCTGAGAAAAAACAAATTCCCCTTCCCATATCTTCCTTCCTTGCTGGTGTAGTGAGAGCTCTCCCTCCATGCATTTCAGTCTCTGTCACTGTTGATAAGGCCATGTTGCAACTAGGAGCAATATGCTGCATCACTGTGACTAACCAGGTGTCCTAACCATGCTAAGTCAAAATACTTCCTTTTGTAAGCAAATTGAAGCTGGAAGATTGTCCATCTACATATTAATGAAGTATAATAACGGTAAATGTAGAATCTTCATCTGGACAAGAACAACCTCAGATACCAGCACAGCTTGGGGACTGACGTGGGAGAGCAGTGTAGGAGAAAGGGACCTGGGACTCCTGGTGGACAGCAGGATGACTATGAGCCAGCAATGTGCTCTTGTGGCCAAGAAGGCCAACGGCATCCTGGGGTGGGTCAGAAAAGGGATGGTTAGCAGATCAAGAGAGGTTCTTCTCCCCCTCTACTCTCCACTAGTGAGACCACATCTAGAGTATTGTGTCCAGCTCTGGGGCCTTCAGTTCAAGAAGGACATAGAGCTGCTGGAGGAAGTCCAGTGTAGAGAAATGAGGATGATGAAGGAAGTGGAGCACCTCCCTTATGGGGAAAGGCTGAGGGAGCTGGGTCTCTTTAGCTTAGAGAAATGGAGATGGGGGGGTGATTTCATTAATGCCTATAAATATGTGAAGGGTGGGTGTCAGGAGGATGGAGCCAGGCTCTTCTCAATGTCATCTAGTGATAGGACAAGGGGCAATGGTTGTAAGGTGGAACATAGGAGGTTCAATATAAATATGAGAAGGAACTTCTTCACAGTGAGGGTGGCAAAGCACTGAAAAGAGGCTGCCCAGGGGAGTTGTGGAGTCTCCTTCACTGAAGAAGTTTAAAACCCACCTGGTTATGTTCCTGTGTGACTTGTTCTAGGTGATCCTGCTGTGTCAGGGAGAGTGGACTGGATGATCTTTCGAGGTCCCTTCCAATTCTACGATTCTATGATTCTATATGATATTTTCTTACTCACATGAAAACAGTTTGGGGAAGAAAGTGGATTTTGAGCTAACTATAATAAAATAAAAGTAATTGCCGAACAATAATTACTAGCATTGTGCCTATGAATAAAAATATTCAAAACTGGCTGTATCTCTCGAAGTTTCTTGCAATTATTAGTATTATTATTATTAAGATTACTTGATATTTTATAAAGCTGGGGCAAAAAAAACCAAGCCAATAACATCCAAAACCCCCTCCAACATCATTAAATACCTTATCTAGCTAGAGCCAGTCGGACCATTGGCTGTTGTACCTAATTTTCTTCTTCTATGACCATGACTTCACATGACTGACTGACAAGGTCCTTTGCATGTGATATAGTAAAGGCTATTGTTAATTTTTTTTATTTCCTCTTAGAGGGTAATGTGTGATATCATGGCAATGACAAGCATGAATGAGATGCCAACATTTGGCACTCTCTGGTGAGCAGTGAAAACATTACCAGTGAGAGGTGTCCAGCAGCGTTAGATAGTAACCCAGTCAGGACAAGTTCATGTTTGAGTCAACATTAACTTGATAAAATTGCTCCTTTTGACAGTTAATGCTGACAATTAGTACAGTGCCCTTACCGTATATGTGAGAGACTTGAGTTCCTTTAGTGGACACAGAGTGCAAAAGCCAAGAAAACAGCTGCTGGGCACATAAATGTCTTGTTGAAAAGATATTAACATATTTAGAAAGATAGATTTGTGTTGCTGGCCTTAATCCCTTGCCTTAAGTGTCTTCTTTCTGATGGTCAGAGATAGCAGTACAACTGAATAAAGGGAGGCACTTTTGACTGGCTAGTGTACATCAGGTCCCATACACATACTGACTGAATTCACGTTACTTGTCACTTGATACAGTTATGAGATCTGAATGATTTTCAGTCACTTCAGTGAAGTCTGTGTTTGAAACCTGGTCCCAAAGCCGCAAGGCAAGTGTATTACATACCTGTCAACTAACAAGACTTGCCAAAATGAATCTACTCATATGAACACATGATCATTATTGCTGTTCACACTGTGAAACACTATACACTGTGACAAAAGTAAAAAGCAAGAGGATTATTATGCTAGACAGTCACTTACTAAATATATTTATTGTGGATAAATGAATAGTTTTTACATAATAAAAATGTGAGCTTTTGATAAATTTCTAACATTGAAAAATATTATACGGGTGATTTAGTAAAACCTGATCTTTTCCTTCTGTAGAGAATAAGAAAATTATTTACATTTCCCAGCTGAACAAAGATCTTTGTGCTGAAGACTACTGAATATTCCACATACCAAACTCAAGTAGAAGCAATTGAATTCAGCTAGCAGCTGGATCATGCAGGCCAAATTTCTTTACCTTATTACTGAATGCTTAATCATGCATCAGATCTCAACTATAACCTGCTTAGAAGTTGACAAAGCCCAACCATTATCACTTAAGGGAATGTATAATGTACTACATGCATGTTCCAGGCTTGAATGCGAAACATGAATCACTGAATTGGTGAAGTCAAGAAGAAATTCACTGAAAAGGAAACATCTTTTTGAAATGGAATTTGGAAATAGTTTCTTATACAAACAAGAGAAAGGAGACTCTAAGACTATAGAAGATTTAGAATTTAGTTCTATCAGGCCTAGAAAATTGACTCTGTCTTACAGGTGTCTTCAGGGACCACAGGCTAAAGAACTGTCAAAGACTCCATCTAGTCAAGTGAAAGCTAATGAACTAGAGATGGATGTCAGGTCCTCCTACCACGTTAGTTGATCATATTTTAAAGATTTTACTATAAGCAGAAAAAACCAAAATGTTTTATAATGCCTCAGACAGAATACTAACTAAACGCCAGAGGTATGTGGCAAACTAACCCTACAGTAGGCTCAATGTTACTTGATCTGCAGAACACTAATTTAATTCATACAGTTTCTGTGTATCTATTTTATTAATAGGAAAACATATGCTCTCCTTTAACCACAAAACCATACTAAAAAAGAATGTCACAATTCATTGATTTCACTAGGCTTCTCACTCCTCTTTTAAAGCCTTATTGTTCTGTGTAGCGTCTAGCTATTAGAAGCATTTCTCCTTTTGCAAAAAGAATGTAAAAAGAAATCCACTGCTATTGGAAAAATAGATTTATAAATAGCTCTGAATAGTCTGGTTTGAATAACATCTGGTTTGAATGACAGCTTCATAAAATAACTGATACTGCTGAGTATCCCCAGGACAAAGCAATGGTTCCTTTGTTAAGAGTGTCAACTGATTACTTTAGCAGACAGAAATTACACAGTTTATAAACTTTTCAAGGCCTTGTGCATGTGCAAAATCTTTGAGTAGCCCGTTAAGTATGCGATATGAGACTCACAAATGAATACTTTTGATCATATCAGCATTTCATAGTCCCTTCCATTCTGCAAGAGAAAAACTTCATAGATTTTCCTGACTTAAGTCTCTTGTTTTATAGGAATGTTCTTCATTTCACAATCGTGGCTCAACCACATCCATCTCATCTTTCCTACATCAGTGTCTGACACATTGCAGTAAGTTCTTGGTATCAGAATTAGCTTGAACTGGCAACAGTAACTGATTAGCATCTCTTTGTTCTGCCTGTAGTTTTTGACAACCTGTGAACCAAGTTATACCCGAAGGAAATATTTATTGTGTGTACACCTTCCTCTGATGAGAAATGAAGAGGATCCATTTCCAGGTAGCTGGTTCTTCTCTGTGAGATCTTTCCAACTCAGTCAAATATGTTGCCTAACTTTTTTATTAAGCTACTCATAGGTGCTGACTGACTCACAGTCAGGGGGCTATCAAGATTAAGTAACTAAGTCCTTGATTTGATCTTGTGTAAAATAGGGATTTCCACATCCTCAAGTGATGTGGCTTTCAAACCACGCCAGAGCAGCAGCACTTCATTTCCCAGAGATGCCTCGCAGCAGCCGGAAGGGAGGAATCTCAGCGGGGGCTTGGCTTGACTTCCAGTATTTAAGGCTAAGAGCTTCCAGGGAGCAGGGCGAACCTGGAGCACGGTGAACAGGAGAAGGCAAACAGGATCACAACTGGATCATAGTGAGGCAGTTCACGCAGGCAGGGCAAGCAGGTAGGGTAGCAGATGTCACTTTGTTCTGTTAAGTCGTGTTTCTTTCCTGCTTTCAATCTTCTCTCTACTATCCTTCCCCTTGTTGGCAATGGGTGGAGTTAAACGATCGAGGGCTAAAGCAGCTGCTATGAGGGATTCGTTTGCCCAAATAATCCCCCTGACAATGGATGTGGCTGTTCAGACTCCTGACTGCAGGGAATGCCCAAGTCTTATGCCACTGCAAGAGAGCGGTGCCAGAAACACCTGCGTGCGTTGTGAGCAGGTGCATGACCTGCTCTGTATGGTGGCTGAGTTAAAGGATGAGGTGGATAGGCTGAGGAGTATCCGTGAATGTGAAAAAGAGATTGATTAGTGGAGTAGCTCTCTCTCATCTCTTAGAGCTGCCCAGGAGTCAGAGGAGCCTAGTATTTTCTATCACCGGGAAGAAGGTGCTCAGGAACTGGAAGAGATTGAGGCTTTGCCTCACAAGGAAGAAGGCAGAGTTCTCCGTGATAATGAGGACNGATTGAGGCTTTGCCTCACAAGGAAGAAGGTAGAGTTCTCCGTGATAATGAGGAATGGGAACAGGTTCCCATTCGTGGGGAGACAGAAACCTCTCCCACCCCTCTGTGCCTTTCCAGATGCCACCTTTCCATCTGCCCTTGGAGTACAGGTTCGGAGCACTGGATTTTGGGGATCAGGATGAGGAGGTTGAAGACATTGTCTTAACCAGAGAACCCCTAAAGAGAACCCTTACAAAAAACAAACTTTAAACCTCTAGTGTGAAAAAGAAGAGAAGGGTGTTGGTTGTCGGTGACTCCTTTTTGAGGGGAACAGAAGGTCCCATGTGTAGACCAGACCCCTCCCACAGGGAGGTCTGCTGCCTTCCAGGGGCCCAGGTTCAGGATGTCACCAGGAGGATACCTGAACTCATTAAACCCACAGATTATTATCCGTTGTTGGTGGTACAAGCTGGCAGCGATGAGGTTAGTGACAGGGGAATTCCCTATTAAAAGGGAATTCAGGGAACTTGGTCAACTTATCGATAGAGTAGGTTTCCAGATAGTGTTTTCCTCGATCCCTGTAACAGCAGGGGTGAATAATGAGGCACGTAAGAGAATCCTTACTATTAACAGGTGGCTAAGGGGTTGGCGTGAACAGAAGAACTTTGGGTTCTTTGATCACAGGAAAACATTTATGGATCACGGCTTGTTAGACTCAGGTGGATTGCACCTATCTAATAAGGGTAAAAGGGTACTAGGCCACAAGTTGGCAGGCCTCATCAAGAGGGCAGGCTTCAATCAAGAGGATTGAAGGGGGAAGGGGATAGTACTGAAGTCTCTCAGGAGGTAATAGTGGATGGTGTATCCGCTCTGAAGACAAATGTATCGGCCCAACTGCGGTGTGTGTATTTTAGTGCATGAAGTATGGGCAACAAGCAGGAGGAACTTGAAGCTTTTGCATGCCAGGACAGGTATGACATAATTGCCATCACTGAAATGTGGTGGGATGAATCACATGACTGGAGTGTTGGATTAAATGGGTATACACTATTCAGGAGAGATAGGTGAGCCAGAAGGGGTGGGGGGTGGCCCTGTATGTTGCTGAAGTTCTGGAAGTCACGGAAGTTGAGATCAGGGATGACAGAGTAGAGAGCCTATGGGTTCAGATTACAGGGTTAGCTAACAAGATCGACATTGTGCTTGGAGTGTGTTACAGACCACCCAATCAGGATGATGAGGTTGATCAAATATTCTACAAACAACTGGAGGATCTCTCACCATTGCCTGCCCTCATTCTCTTAGGCGACTTCAATCTCCCAGATGTTTGCTGGCACCTGGTTGGCTCAGTGGTTAGAGCACGTGACTTTGAATTCCTGGGGTCATGGGTTCTTGAGACATTCACATCTTGAGACAGTACTGTAGGTATACCCTGCTGGATCCAGCAGGGAGGGGTTGGACTTAGATGATCTTTCGAGGTCCCTTCCAACCTCTAACATTCTGTGACTCTGTGACTCTGTAACTTAACACAGCAGTGAGGAGGCTAGAAGGTTCATAGAGTGTACTGAGGACTGTTTCTTGTCACAATTGGTCGGTGAGCGTACCAGGGGTGAGGCTTTTCTTCATTTGCTATTTCAAATAGGGTAGACCTGGTGGGTGATGTGGTTGTCAGAGGCTGTCTAGGAGGCAGTGATCATGAAATGATTAAGTTCTCAATTAATAGTGGAACAAAAAGAGGGTCAACAAAACATCCAAACTGGATTTCCTTAGGGCAGATTTTGGTTTGTTTAAGGAATTGATTGGGAAAGTTCCTTGGGAGGCAGCCCTTTGTGAAAAGGGGTCCATGAGAGCTGGGTATACTTCAATAATGTATTCTTGAAAGCACTAAACCAGGCCGTCCCTGTCTGTCGTAAGATGAGTTGTAGGGGAAAAAGACCAGTCTGGATGAGCAGGGAAATTTTGAAAGAACTATATGAGAAAAAGAGGATGTATCACCGTCGGAAAAAGGGTGAGGTCAATCAAGTAATGTATCATGGATTTGTCAGGACGTGTAGGAGGAAAATTAGAGAGGCAAAGGCCCGACTTGAACTCAGGCTGGACACTTCTGTTAAGGACAACAGGAAGAGCTTTTACAAGTACATCAATGGAAAAAAGAAGGGTAGCAATAACCTCCACTCCTTACTGGATATGGAGGGAAATTTAATAACTAGAGATGAGGATAAGGCAGAGGTACTTAATGCCTCTTTTGCCTCTGTCTTCAACAACAGGGTAGACTGTCTTCAGGATGACTGGTTATCTAAACTGGCAGATAGGAACAGGGTGCAGTGTAATTCCCCTGTTATTCAAGAGGTACTAGTTAGAGACCTGCTGATGCATTTGGATCCCCATAGGTCAGAGAATCATAGAATCATAGAATCATTACGGATTGGAAGGGACCTCAAAAGATCATCTAGTCCAATCCTCCTGTAACAGCAGAATCACTTAAACCAAGTCACACAGGAACTCATCCAGGCGGGTTTTGAACATCTCCAGTGAAGGAGACTCCATAACCACCCTGGACAACCTGTTCCAGTGCTCTGTCATCCTCACTGTGAAGAAGTTTCTTCTAAGGTTGGTGTGCAACCTTCTATGTTCCTGCTTACAACCATTGCCCCTCATCCTATCACTACATGACACCGAGAAGAGCCCAGTTCCATCCTCCTGACACCCTCTCCTCACATATTTATAGACATTAATAAAGTCACTCCTCAGTCTCCTCTTCTCCAAGCTAAAAAGACCCAGCTCCCTCAGCCTCTCTTCATAAGGGAGGTGCTCCACCTCTTTTATCATCTTCATTGCCCTACGCTGAACCCTCTCCAGAAGCTCCACATCCCTCTTGAACTGAGGAGCCCAGAACTGGACACAATACTCCAGGTGTGGTATCACCAGTGCAGAGTAGAGGGGGAAGAA
>VXBP01007164.1:297000-409153 GCA_013400115.1 Rhinopomastus cyanomelas | reverse complement strand
TCTCCCATGATATACTCCTGGTGAAGATGGCAGCAAGGGGCTTTGACAGGAATATTCTACGCTGGGTCAGGAACTGGTTGGATGGACGAGCCCAAAGAGTGGTAGTAAATGGTGTCGCATCTAGTTGGCGACCAGTTACTAGTGGTGTCCCCCAAAGGTCAGTGTTGGGTCTGGTCCTGTTCAACATCTTAATTGATGGTATTGATGATGGGATGGAGTCCACCATGAGCAAATTTGCAGATGACACCAAGCTCGGAGCTTGTGTTGATCTGTTGTAAGGTGGGAGGGCTTTGCAGAGGGATCTGGACAGACTGGAAAGATGGACAGACTCCAATAGGATGAGTTTTAACAAGTCTAAGTGTTGGGTTCTGCATTTTGGTTATAACAATCCCAGGCAGAACTATAGACTAGGAATGGAGTTCTTAGAGAGTTCTCAGGTGGAGAGACTTGGGGGTGTTAGTGGATAGCAAACTTAACATGAGCCATCAGTGTGCTCAGGTGGCCAATAGGGCCGATGGCATTCTGACCTGCATCAAGAATGGTGTGGCCTGCAGGTCACAGGAGGTTATCCTTCCCCTGTATTTGGCACTGGTTAGACCACACCTGCAGTATTGTGTTCAGTTCTGGACCCCTCAGTTTAAGAGGGATGTCGAGGTGCTGGAACGAGGCCAAAGAAGGGCAACTCGGTTGGTTAAGGGGCTGGAAGATAAACCCTATGAGGAGAGGCTGAAGGATCTGGAAAAGGGGAGGCTCAGGGGTGATCTTATTGCTGTCTATAACTATCTGAAAGCTGGTTGTAGTCAGACAGGGGTTGGTCTTTTCTCCCTGGCCACTGGAAACAAGGGGTCATAGTCTTAAGCTCCATCAGAGGAGGTTTAGACTTGACATTAGGAAAACATTTTTCACTGAAATAGTGATCCAGTTTTAGAACGGGCTGCCCATGGAGGTGGTTGAGTCACCATCCCTCGAGGTATTCAAGGTTAGTCTGGATGAGGTGCTGAGTGGCATGATCTACATGATCTAGATGTTAGATGTTAGGATTACTGGGTTTTTTTGGATTTAGGTTGGACTGGATGATCTTGAAGGTCTTTTCCATCTTTATCATTACTGTGATACTGTGATACTGTGTGATGTGGATATTTGGATAAAGAAAGGGAGTTACAACTCCACTAGTCATCATGGAATGTAAAGCAGTTAGTAGTTGGATGGATGAGCCGTACCAAATAACAATACTGCACATGTACTAGTCTGTAGCCTCACTTCTTGAATTACCCATTTTAGGTCCTGTTTTGATGACAGTAACCTAAAACTGAGGCCTTCTAAAATCAAATCAGCATAGAGTTAGAAAAACAACAAAATCCCAAAAGATCTCAAATGCACACATGAAAGAAACCCAAAACGTGAGTAACTTCTACTCCAGCATTTAATTAGCTACGAGTGTGTATAAACTAGTCACTTTCCGTCACCACTACTGAAAGGTTTCCTATTCATAGTACTGTATAGCACTGCCTATGTGGATCATGCTACCCTAACCTCCAAAAACTGCTAAAAGACCTTTGGGATGGCATTTTGATTTTTATTAAAAACATGCATACAGAGGATTCTAAACAATTCAGGGTTTGGTATGATGTGATCTTATCTCCATTAAGAGTTGCCTAAGTATAGTTTTAATTCTTTGCACTGTTTTGGAAAAAAAAAAGTGTAGTTTTTTACTGATAATTGATGAAAATTATGTCTGTATAGTACAGATAAGATGTTAAAGACTGACTTATTATATAAAAATAAAAGTCTAGCAACTGTTGTCATATACATGGATCTAATCTATCAAGTATGTACCATAGATTCCCATTTTATCTTCCAGAGATGACTGACTGGTTTTGGGCTTGAGGATGACAGGAGAGGATAAGAACAGAGTTACTATTATTTGCTATTTACCATTAATTTTTTGTTTTCTTATAATCTTTATAAGTATTTTAGTGATTTCTTTTTGTCCTTTTTCATTTGCACCTTTAAAGAGACATATTTAGGATTAGTGAGCCTGTGTGGCAAAATCAGACTTAAAACTTTTATAAATAAACATCCTGAAAAACTTCAAAGTCTCTCTGTATGTATATATTGCCCTAGACATGTCAGTGAACGGGGAGAGAAAGACAGTGCAACTAATAAATGATTTAAGAATGTGATTTTACATTGGTGCAGACAACAAGGAAAGCAGGCATTTTAGCCAAAGAATCTATCACATAAGTGTTGCAGATTTCTCATACTTCTACAGGCCACTTCTCTTATTCAGCCTGCTATCAATATATTCCTTTTGTTTGTGAAACAAAAGGCTTTCCACTATAATTTAACAGATTTTATTCCCCAAGAAAAACCCTGCGTGGTCTTTCTCTCTCCATCCATGCACAGTCTCTATGAGGAAGGCTTTCTCTAAGTGTTATGGGGTTTTTTATTTCACATTTACTAATATGCCTTTCAAAAAAAGCAGGTGCTTTTACAGCATCACACAAGTGGTATGTTTTGAAGGAGCAATATGTAGCTTGTTGCCCTTTGATGTAAATTTGCAAGGAAGACAGATTATAGCATCAAGATGTTTCTCTTGCATAATAAACTACAGAGGACAAAGTTCATGGTTGAGAATTCTGTGGGATACAAGTGACTACCTTCACTACAATCAATTATTAGGACGATTATATTGTGTCTGGAGAATATGATGCTAATGACTAGCTAACACTTAGAATACACACCTTGACTTGAAAACCAATGACAGTTAAATGCAGTAAGGGGAAGGGCCTGTATGTTGAGCTAGCAGCTCTCTAGTATTTATAATGAATAATTAAAATAACAGTCTTTATAGAAGGCTTGACAGTATACATGTCCTTTAAGTGTATTCTGCTTTGTGAAGAACTTGGCACAATGACAGCACAAGAAAGGCATCCTCCTGCACCCTGTACAGAAGCAGCATAGGAAAGCCGGGAGTTAAACACCCTCACTGTTGGGAGGGCCTAAGCAGGATTAGTTATGTACTTACTGCTAACCTTCTACTCCCTCATTTTCCAAACAAATAAATAATTGAAACCCATTACCTCTTTGAGGGGGTTTGCTCACATGCTTTCTACAGTCACATCAAAACAGAGATCAGTGTCAAAGAGGCAGTCACATTTAGCTGAGTCTCTCGGAGACTGCTGATTAATTAGTTTTGCATTTTGGAAATGCATCCAAAGACGTTGTAAAGTACTGTTTGTTTTTGCTTTTGCCAAAACTTGTTTAGGAGTGCTCTGGAGGATGACTGTAGTGTGCTCAAGACAGTTCTGAAAGAAAAGGACAATCAGTTCAGGTGACCACGTGCCAGCATTTTTTCCCCCTGATTTTCAGAGGAGTGACTAAATCAAAGGCACATAGTTATTAATAGAAGGGGAAAGATGGGGTGGGAATGAACATTCCAGCATTCCCCTTAATTGAACCAGTGTAAAATGAAAAGCACAAAAAGACTAAAAATTCAGGTCTAAAAAAAAAAAAAGAAAATATAAAACTGTAAATCCTTTAAAATACATTTTAATATAATATTTTAAAAAGTTTTTAGGCCCTGTTTCTTGTGTGGTGATATGACGCGTGGAGGGTGCTTAGTTATGGCAAATAATGTCTACAAAAATGTGTTCATACTGTTATTTGCCTTTCTGTCTCTGCCTATATCAACTCCACATGCTGCTCTGGTGGCCTGCTTTGTACTTAATATAACTTGTCAAAACACATCTATCAGATATATGAAAAGGCAAACCTGGGTGGCCAGACTAGTCCAAGCCTGGCGTGGATTGCATTTTACCCAGACCACAGAAATCCCTTCTCCTCCATGAGATTAAGATGAAAAGCAGAGTTCATTGTTGTGCAACCAGATTCTACACGCACACTAGTGTATTAGTAGGCCACTTATGTTTATTTGAATCCCACATACTGTACTTTTATGTGGATTTTAAGAGAGTTTTAAAGCTGTCAGTAAAAACAAAACCAAACAAAACAAAAGAAAAAGGTTACCACTTGTTCTAAACAGCTTTTTTTTTTTTTTTTAATCCCTTCATTTGTTTCTGCATACTGAGCTATCATCCCAGTGGCTTATCTGTCTTCAGGAAAAAGTGTATGTGTTTCCCTTTAGCTGCTGACTGGCAGGCAACTGACTCTTCTTTGAATCTAACCAATACCTTACATCTATGGCATGATCCATGTTCACCCTCTAAGTGCCTGGGAGCACATGTTATGTGCTAGAGAGTGGGACATACCTCAACATCCTTGAGGATCCAGGGATACCTATTCTGCTCTCAACACCCTTTCATCTTGATTATACATCTTTCTGTAGCATGTAAATATGCTTAGTTGGCAGTCCAGCATGCTCACTGGATTCCTTCAGAGATTTTTCCCCTCAAATTTCAAGGTTAAAGTCCTTCTAGGACAACTAACTGTTGCAAACATATTTTAAAAAACTCAAGCCGTGCATTCCCATTTGAAACATATTTATGCTTACCTACCAAGTGCACAAGTGGAGCAAGGTAATTTAAACATAGATTCGGAAGAAAATTTTGCTAGATTTCTGAAAGAAGTCCCAATCCTATTGAAAATCACTTATTTTTCCACTAACATGGGACCAAAAAATTCTAAAAAATTGTTGTAGCCTCGGATTTCCCTGAAAGTGCAAAATGTGCAAAAGCATTGCTGTGAAAATATATTAACATTTTTATTCTGCTTGAGTCATTATTACCTCTGTATTCCAAGAAATGCTTGAAGGAGGACTGTTCCTGAACAGCTAGAATTCTTACAGTCTTAGTTTTCCACTATGTTTGTAGGTTATTGTTTGATCTGCAGAGTGAAAAGCGTTGAAAAACAAAAGTTTCCATAAGACAATCCTTACCTTCTATATGGGTGCATATGTATTTGCTAGCTGCTGGAGAAAGAGGGGACTCCAGAAGTACGGTGATACCCTTCAGAACAGCTCCACACACTCCTGGCTCACAGGGTGGCTTCCAGAGTTGGTTGTGAATTTAGGGACTATCATTGAGTGGTCTGTAGTTGTGCAAGATGGGAGAAGAGAGGAAATTGGAGGCATCCTGCTGGTATCATCAATGACTATATGCTAACCCCACTGGAGTATCAGAAACATAATAAAGTAGACTTTTGCTGGTTATACTGGCACTGAGAGAGTCAGGAGCAATCATCTTTCTTCTAATAACCAAATGTGTTGAACACAAGCTTGTTATTGCAAACACAATTATTCAGTAATTGGATAAGCCTAAAATATCTTGGATACATCCTTGATCCAAGTGCTGGCAGCTTATTGATTATATCATTGTTTGGCAAAGAGACATGCAGGCTGCAGGACTCATAAGATCTATACCCAGAGCAGACTGCTGGACCCACTATCATGGAATATGCTCCAAGTTACTGATTCAACTATATTGTTGAAGAACTGGCACAAAGCCTGCTAGGCATAGACACAAAATGCTTTACAGATCTAAATATTAAAAATCTGAACACTAAGCAAGAGCTGCGTAACAGTGTTCTTACAAGGCTTGAGTGCCCAGGAACCTTTAACTGCACAGGATGGTGAGGGGAGAGCACCGCAGGATTTTGTGGTATAGCAGGACACTGCTGACACAATTCATTTTGTCAAAAGTCAGCATCAGGACCAGTTTGACGTCTTAATCAAACCCTATGCTGAAAAAAAGAAAGCTAACTTCTTCTCTGACTTCCCATTTCTGAGCAAATTGTAAAAACAGTAATCTTCATTCTCAAGAGAAAACTGAAGTGAGCATAAGATCACCAGTATGGCAAGGTAATTGATGAAATTTAGTCTTTTTCAGACCAATGCCATACAAAACTCTCCAACTTTCAACAAAATGTATAGCTAAAGATGAACAATGATTACATAATTTATACAGGATGGATTGGGAAGTTATAACTGTATGTGAAATTAGGCAGATGTGTACAGGTGCTGTGTGGTAGCCGTTAAAAACTTTGCCTCATTAGTTAAGCTAAATCTGTATCTAAGTATCTTTTCCAGAATTATTTTCCTTTTATGAGTGAGTATAGCTCAAATTCAACAAATATTGGAAGTACCTAATTGTAAGCATGTATTTTGTTACCTGGGGCAATTTTAAGTGCCACCTGTGGTAAGAACCTCAGAAGATTCAATGGATAAACTCAATAAAAATTAAAATGCCTAAGCAAAATTTATCCCACATAGACAATATTAACGGGGTGTCTTTCGTATGCCCTTATTTACTACAGGCTCAGATCTCAATTATGATGTGTGTGAACACAAGAAATGGGTCTCCTTGTGAAGCAAGGCATAGTCTTCAGTGTAGGAGAAGTTGACAGAATAGGATTTTAGCATGACGGCTAAAAACTGATAATAGCACAATGCTATCTGACTGCTGAAGTGTTCCAGGTCTATCAAGCTGTGGCTTCGGTAAAGTCTTCTAAGCTTTAATCATTGTCTTCCAGGCTATAGTCTCTGACTCATTTGAAACTGTTGATCTTCCCCTGAGTGATTTGTCTGGTTACATTTGTGGTACCTGACCTACTTTGCAGTACTTCCCTTGGTACCACCTTGTCATCTGATGTCCCATGAAAGCACTCAGAACTGGAACTCACTCCCAATAAATTAAATAAAAATAAAAACACATTTGACAGCCCACAACAAAGGCAAATCTCAGTGGCTTTTGCATGTGTTTGCCTGCTGAATCATACAGTAGTTCCTGTCCCGACAGTGCTGCGGGATGATGGATCACCAAAATGAGAAAAGTCAGAATAGCACTTTGGACTGTGTTCTTTCTCTTCTCTGGATTCTCAGAGAACATCAGATGCATTAATTAGTCCTCCCTGTTTTCGTGAGGTTGACTGTTAGACTTGCTTAACAGGTGGATAAAGCAATGCACATAAGTGTTGTGACTTGCCTTTTCTCAACTTTACACCCACTTTGGGTCAAGATGCTTCAGCAGTCCAGACTTTATTTAGAACAACCGCATCATTTATTTAATGGTAGGCAATTTCCTTTCCTTTAGGATGAATCTTACATCTTCTGCGTTTGCAATTCAAATATGGCACACAAATGAGCCAATGGTAAAACTCCTAGGAGTGTAAGAACATCTATTTCTGAAGAAAAGCCTGTGTATATTTCTGGTTTTCTTATTGCCCACATCGCATGAGGTTATTAATCAGTTTAATAACACATTAATTCTCCTTTCAGTTATATGTCCTTTGAGCTCAAGACCCCATCACATCCAAAAAGAAAAGGCTATTGCCATGTTTATGCAATACAGCAAAATAATTTTCTGTTCCAGTGGCGAATACTTTCTTGGGCACCTAAACTTGCCTAACCAGTAGGCTTGCATTTCTGTATGAAAAAGCAGTTCTGTGAAGTGAGACTCCTACACTTTCAGCTGTACCTGATATGACAGGTACTATAACCCCAAATTATTACTGCTGATTGCAATCTTATGGCACAGGCCAGTAGAAATTATCTTAAGATGCCCCATCTTTGCAGACTTTCCTATAGCGAGGCCATTCTGTTAATCAGGAAGTAATACAGTGGTTTCTGTGAGCTGCAATCAGTGGCACACAGGATTTCAAAAGCCATCTCACAGCAGTTTTCTCACCAGTTACAAGAGCAATGGAAAAAGTCACATGCTTTTAACCAAACAAATTGGCAAGGTAGATAAAGGATATTTTATTTCCACTTGCTGAAACACTGAGAACATTGGCACTTCCACTCTCTTTCTGCTGTCTTTTTGGCTTCTGTTTATGTTCTCAGTGTTACTTGATGGCATCTGCCAGTTTCAACTAACAGCCTACTGGACTGTGCCTAGCACAGCTCAAGCAAAGAAGAAAGGGGAAGGGGAGAAGATCGCACGCTGCTGCATTATTCTTCTTCATCCCTCTGGGATTGGCTGTTGTTCTGCTGCAGACCTGAGAGGCCGCCTTTTCACTCAGCTGATTTAATTTAATTAGCCTCTGTGAAGCAGAGGCTTAGAGTTGCTAAACCAAAGCTCACAAGAATCCAGTTGACAAAATGCAAGGCACAGAATCAAAAGCTATTTTTTGCAAAGTTCACGTGTGAACCAGCATGAAATACATAGTAAAGATCAAAAAGTCTTAGACATTTGTCGGAAATATGAAGCTTCAAAGACACAGTAATTTAGCTTAATTCTGAAGAGCATTAGCAGACCTGCAATGAAGAATTAAGCCTTGTCTCTGGTGCTTCAGTAAGATTTTCAGATATGTGGTTCTGTAATTCAACAAAATGCTTCACAATATGTGTAGAATAATAACAAAAATATTCTTTGACCTGTTTTCTTAAACTTTGTTCCCAATTATTTCTAAATTGTTTCTGAGAAAGAGACTTCTTTATTTCCAAGAATTGGATAGTTATAGGTTTGTATTTCAGAAATTTCTTCTATTTTGAAAGAAATTCTTCTCTTTACCAGTATTTCTCATTTAAATATATCACTGTGACTGTTTCCAGTGTGTTATCCTCACTGATGTGAGCTGTTTGAACATGTTTCAGCTAACTTGTTTATATTCTTGCTATATTCTGAAGTTTGCATCAGATTGTCAATCAGAAAACAGTAGGAGCTAAACTCTTCACCCTCTCAGCTGAATGTTCTTCCTCTTTAGAAGATACCAAATACTGACATACATTAAAGCTTTTACCTCTGCCTTGACAAAGGTTTTGGAATGGTGTCTATAACAATGGATTCACAAAGCACTGACAATTCCGTATCTGTGTCACTTCACTAAGGACGAAAGATTATTTGGCTCTTTTTCTCATTAGTGAACTTTGTCTGTCTCTCATCATACACTTCTTTGCCCAGTACATTTTACAATAACAAGCAGTAAAGGAAGTGCCAGTGGCTGTTAAGTAAGTCAAAGGCACCGTCAAGAAAACAATTGACCAAAAATTAACTCAAGCTATTTTTTCCTATTTAAAAATACTTCCCTGGAAATTCTGGAGGCTGAATGCTCTGCTTTGTCTACACTTCCTTCATTCTAATTGATGACATTTTTCTGTAACACTTGGAATTGTGGAGCCTATCATGCTCCGTCTCCTAACTCTGGATGTGAAAGTGAGTGCAGAAGTAACAAGTCTTTTACTTACAAGTTGCTGTGCTCAGTGTGTTTCACTTAGTTTAATTGACTTATGTGGTGGTCAGCTCTTCTCCATGCAATGGGTTTTGCTGAATTTTCATCACAGTCTTATTTAGCAGATATATTCCCATGTGGCTTCCATGCATCCCCATACTAATGCTGTTCGCTGTATAAACACATGGATTGCATTACTTGATACCCTTTTGATCTAAACATGAAAAAAAAAAACCAAAACGCAAACCCCAAATTAATAAAAAGTCAGGTTTCCTTTCAAGCTACTGGGCAGCAGTACAATTCCTGTCTTCTGGCTTCTTTACATACAGCTTCTCACTACTGTCCATTGAACTCTGAGTCTCTATTTTCTCTTTTACTTGCACAGGCTCTTCCCTTGGATTTGTATGTGTGAGCATATTTTTCCCCCTTTCTCTAATTTTTTGGCCTCACAACCTCCCCTGAGTCTTCAGTTACCGCAAAAACACAACTCCTCAGCACTTGCCTGCTTGGGCCTGCTGAAAGCATTAAAACTTTGGAAAGCATGGTCAATCTCTCTTTGCCAGCCCATTTGTTTGAGGCAGTTTCCCCACTCGTGTGAATAGCTGCCCTTCTATGACTCCACGTTACTGGAACTGAGGATATGGACCTTTGACTTACTTTTCCCACCTGTATCCATGCTGGTTTGTTCAATTACTTTTGCAGCTGTGTCATGCAATTCCACCTGAGCACTACTATGGCACTATGATTGAGCTTAGACTCTACTTAGCACAGAATTTATTGTCTCAGTAGATAAACAACGACTGTATACTCTTTCTCCTAATAACTTGAATATTACTGATAACATAATGCGTACAGCACATTTGATGTGGAAGGGTCCCAGGTGCTTTAGAACATACTATATAAACCATATAAAAAGATAACTTTGCTCCCTGCTGAAATGCAGCCATCTCTGCTGTGAAGCAGGCATAACCACACTGCAGAACAGTTTGGGATGCAAAGTGGTATCCAATCAAAGCTGCAAGGGGAATTTTATGCAACTAGAATATAATTACCCAAGCTGGATGTCAGCCAGTACTCAGGGAACACCCTGGATCTTGGAGAAACTGCCAGTAGGAGATGGAGATGTTACTACAGACATACATACTCTTGTTTCTTGATCGATTCCAAGTGGATCTCTTGTTTTCTTGTAATTTCCTCTCTAACGCTTATCTTTTTTTATCTACTTCTCTTTCTGTAGCCTTATTATGTGTCATGTTCTGATTTCTCTTTTCTTACATCTCCTCTCCTTCATTTCACACGTCCCAAGTTTCCTTCTCACCACCTTGCTTCATACAAATCACTTCTAGTCTTAGCTAAAAGGGCAAAATTAGGTGTTTACACCATGGTATTGAATAAAAAGGGTGCTACATGAAGGCAATAGTTTTTACCGTATAATTGCTTAGAGAATTTGCACAACTAAAAATAGAACATTTTTGTTTGTTTTTTGACCAATACTTAAACAATTTATATACCACTCCCCACCCCCACCTCAGGATCATGTTATTGTGGGATGGTAAAATTCCCCAAATTGAGTGTACGTACAAAAATCCCCTTTTCACAACCCCCTCTGAGTCTCTTTAAGGCTTCTTCTGAAATCAGTGTGAAAACTCTTCAACTAGAAGAGAGTTTGCTCCTTGAAGGCCGTGTGGTGCTGAGGGATGTGGGCAGTGCCGAGGTGGATGTTGGCAGTCATATAAATGAACACACTATAATGTCTCAGCTCACTTAGAAACCGGCACTGAGCTGAGCTGCCACACAAGTGCCCATAGCAGGGATGCAGCTTGGCAGCACATACAGATGCAGCTGCCTTTGGGCAAGACTGCCACTGCATGTAACT
The DNA here is from genome assembly GCA_013400115.1 of Rhinopomastus cyanomelas. Classification (NCBI taxonomy): domain Eukaryota; kingdom Metazoa; phylum Chordata; class Aves; order Bucerotiformes; family Rhinopomastidae; genus Rhinopomastus; species Rhinopomastus cyanomelas. The sequence continues at coordinate 398,151 of VXBP01007164.1, read as the reverse complement.
TGTAACTGGTTGTCCAGGGCCATATTTCAGTGCCTGCTCCGCCTGTGCTCAGCTGTCCATTAATTCATTAGGGGCCTTGACTAAGTTGAGAGATTTGGAGCAGTGTGTGGGCTAAGAATCAGAGTTTCCTGAGTCTGGTTGGAATGGCCAGGAGTGCTGATTTTGGTCAAACAGAGAATCTCATCCCATATCTTCAAATATTAACTATTGTGAAGCATTTAGAGAACGAGGCCCCACCTTATGTGGGAGTACATCTCAACGTGATGTACTCACAGCATGCAGAATTTTTCATTCTATGAAGTGAAATCAAATCACCTATGCTCGGTGAAATGTGATGATTTTTCTCCTGACTTCGTTGCGACGTTGTCTCGCTTTCTGTGTGAAATGTTCCATTCAGCTCCACTTTGAAATCAAAGGCTGATGAAATATCAAGGCTCAATTAATTATTACACTGCCTGGCAGCACTGCTGAAGTTGGTGGGTGGAGAACTCATTCCTTTTAATTTTACATTGAGTTCTATCCTGACACACGGATTCTCAGCACAATACTTTGTGAAGAGTTTTGCTGGGATTTCATGCACCGGGAAATGTGCTTTTCCATTTTGGTACAGTGTTCAAGTAAATGTTTATTTGTTTTACTTTTAATATAATAATCTTTTTTTCCCTAACCTGCACACCCTGAATGACTTTGAAATATTAGTGTTATTGTCAGATTGTTTTCTGTGCATGGGGTTAATCTCTAATAAATAGCAAACTAACTATATGAGTGTGGTGGTGCTGGTTTTAACAAGAATTGAAACATTTTATAATGAAAAAGAGAAAAATATTTCCTGTCTGTCCTTTTCTTTCTTGAAGCAAGGAAGAATGAGGGTTTTCTTTTTGACTGGAAAATTTGTAGATGTTCATTTTTATGAATTTAATTGTCTGCATTGTCAGTGACATGAACTTTTGCTAAGGGAAACTAAAAATACTTGAATAAGAAATAGAAATTGAGTGTAACAATTGTATGTGTTACTTACTGGAAAGTGTTGAATTTATTATTGCGGACATCACTGTCATCGGGGTTATGGCTATTGTTATAGCTTTGCTGAGCTGCATCACTCAAAAATTCTGAGGAGCTGACTGTGCTAGGAGCTCAATGTGCTATGTGCTGGATGGATACAAAACAAAAACCTGGTCTCTGTTCAGAGAGCTTGCAGGCCACAGGAAGGATTGGTAGTACATGTTTTTTTCTAAATGAAGAATTCATTTATTTCATTTTCTCTCAGATGATTTATAGATGCTTTAAAAACTCAGAGTTTGCTATAAAGTCTATTGAAATCTATGCAAAATCACAGCTAGGACTGATTTATTCCTGGTCATGTGGGCGCCTATAGCTTATATGTACCAGAATTGCTTTCTGAAGAGCTGAAACGCAATGACTTCTCATGTGGAATATAACTTTTACACAGTTTATTTCAATTAAAAAAAGTATAAACTTGACTCTTTAATGACAGAAAACAAATACAACTATCTTTATCTCATCAAGTTTTTTGGCAGAGTGTGAGCAGATCTGGCTTAGTGCAATTATTCTCTTGAGTTTGCTGAGGATACTGGTGTAATGTCTCTGTTTTTCCATCTGATCTCAAGTGACCGCAACTGTTCAGGGCTTTGGTTTTCTCTGATCTAAATGATTGAAGCTCAAGCACCAGTGTCCCCAAGCACCATGCTGGGAGGCTGGCTCCGCACAGACTCAGAGGGAGCATTCCCATCTAGCTGACTCACCAGCACTCAAGTGCGCTGCCAACAATCCAGATATTAAACCGATCCTCCATCGACATGGGGAGGGGTAGGGAAAAGAACAGATCAGCTTTTAAAAATGAAATACTGATGGTACTGAGTGCATCAATTGGACCATTTTGCCATATGCAACAGACCAAACAAAACTCAAATGGCCAAGTAATTTAAGTTTGCAAAGCAGATGCTGTATGAGCTTCTGCTTTTTTTTTTTTTTTCACGAGGTTGTTTATTACATATTGCAACCAGACAAATTCATCGTCCTTTCCACGGGACTTCATAAGCAAGCCTTGTGAACTTAATTTTCCCCCTCTGTCTCTATCTAGTCTGTGTGAAATATTTTTAAAAAGAAAGTTTGTAGAGTCATTATCTTTTATTAGATCAACTAATATGGTTGGTAAAAAAAACAACAAGCTTTAAGGCATACAGGCTCTTCATCAGATTTGAAATATATTAAGGAAGCAGTGATAAAGAGTATGATGTATAACATTATTTATTGTGGGTTTTTACATATTAATGCTGTAAGTTTTTTTCCAATGTAATGAATAATGAGTTTGTGGCATGTCTTTCACTGATGTTGGGTGATTATCTATTTATTTTCTTCCCCAAAAAGTTCAGCTTACAGTTTTTATCACACAGAAACTGAGAATTAAAATTACCAATCAAAATTATTAAGTTAATAGAGCCAAAAAATGAATCAGTTGAATGAAGAGGTTTAATTCAAGAATTTTGTATTTTTCACATCTTTTAGTCTAGTGAACATAATTCCATAACAGAAATTTGTTCTGAGGGATAATAATTCTGCCCTATCAAAAAAAGTTTTTTTACTAGAAACACTTGCCAAGAATGACTGCTTCTCATTTTGGACTGACAGAGGTACATACTCAGACAGGGAAATGGTTTTAAAGGATTCCCTAGGTGTTCTACACATGAAAGTATGACTCTGAGTTTGATTTTAAGAATGTTTAAAATGAAATTGTATTACAGACCTGTTCCTGTACTGATGATCAAAGATTATGTGGCTAGTTTTTTTTCAGTGGAGGGAAAAGTTAGTTTTACATATGAAAACATATAGAGAATGTATAGGAAAACATAATAGTAGGTCAGGCAACCTTGAACGTCATGGACTTTATGCCACTAGTAATGATTTAGAAAAATGCCTTGCTTAAGTTAGAAGAGTTTCATAGAATCATATAGAATCATAGAACAGTTTGGGTTGTAAGGGAACTTAAAGATCATTTATTTAAACCTCCCCCTGATGTGGGAAGGTATATCTTCCATCAGACCAGTCCAACCTGGCCTTGAACTCTTCCAAGGAGGAGGCATCCACAGTATCTTTGAGCAACCTGTTCCATTGCCTCACCACCACCACACTGAAGAATTTCTTCCTCACATCTAATAATGTGAAAACGCACATTGTCAGGTCATGTTGAGCTTCTTGTCAAACAAGACCCCTCAGTCCTTCTCCTCATGGCTGCTACCATCCAGCCCACAGTGTTTAGAATTTCTCCAATCCACACATAGGACCTTGCACTTGGCCTCACTGAAATTCTTGAATGTTACATGGGTGCATCTTCTAAGCCTGTCAAGGTTCCTTTGGATGACATCCAGTGTGCTGACTGTACCACATAGATTGGTGTCATCAACAAACTTGATGAGAGTGCCTTCCATCGCACTGAGTTTCCTCAAACTTCATCTCTTTCCTTCCTCTTTCCTTTCCTTTTTCCCCTCTGTGGCTGTAAGTTCCTTTTAGGTAAATGTGGCTTATAGAGTACTTTTCTTTGGCTAAAGTGAAAGATGATTGTTTTTATTGGATGGAAAATCATGTGTTTCTTTTCATATTATTATGCATTTTTAATTAAGTAATGGACAGAAGTCCAAAAAGTGAACATGGATACATTATGAATACATTACTTTTCTAGATTTTCAGTTCCAAGGCACATGCAGGTGAGTCATAATACTTGTAATTAATTAATACATGTAAAATGTCACAGACATAATACTTTCATATTTTGTTAATTCGGGGTTTTTTTTTTGCTGAATATTAAAAGGTATATATCAATGGGTTTAATATAAAATTTACTTTGTTTCGGTGCCAGAATATAAACCTTCACTTGAAATTAAGCAATGTATAATAATGGAATTCTGATTCACAGCAGAAGAAAAATACCGCTAAAGCAAACAATATTTTACTGAAGTACTTCAGTGGAAGGAAAAGAGTATTTTTACAATAGATAAGTATGAAAAGACAGTAACCAACAAAGACACATTTTGTCTGGCCATTCCTCCATGTCAAGAAGACACAAGCTTGATGGTACATGAAGGGGAAAGTTGTGGTAGTTTGATTGAGAATGTGTGCTTAGTTATTTAACAATAGATATGAAGCAGCTGTAGGTTTTTGTGCTGAATCTTATTACTAAAATTAAATNGGGGGGGGGGGGGGGAACCATAAGAAAAAGAAGAAGAAAATATTTGAGTTCTTAATACCCCAATGTAAATCGAAGAACCATCCTTCTTTCTTTAATAACACATGAAGTGCAGTGCATTAGATTGCATTTGTAATGCTTCGAGAACATTACTTTGCAATGAATGTGCTTCAGAAAAACAGTTTTGCTGTGTATTTTATTGGCTGAGTTAACACAACAAATACTATAAATCCAGTAATTACTAATTGCCTCCTCCATTATAAAGTAAGAAATGAATCACAAACCTTTTATTACTTTAACGGTGGACTACACAAAGAATTAATCTTCCAGTGAAGCATTTTCCATATTTACCTGGTTCCTTCTGTTATACTGTACTCATTCTCTCTTTCCAGTCTTCCTATTTAATGCTCTGTAGTGGCCCCTACTAGGAAAGACATGCCCAAAATTTATCAGCAGCCTTGCCATCTGGAGATAAACTATTTAGCTGTTGGTGTTTAGCAATTACCCCTTGGTGGGGAAAGGAAACAAAATTAGGAGGCAATTCTAAGCAACCTTTTGACATCCATTGCTCTGGGTGTGGCATGTACACTCTAAGACACCATTTCAGGGTGCTGAATGCTTGTATAAAGATGAGTCTAAGAAAGGGAAACAGGAGAGCATGAAATATTAAATTAATTACTATTAAGGGTCAAATAGTTATGTCAATTTTACCTTGAGCCCTTGACACAACTTAATTATGCACCAGGATTCCTTTTCTCCTCATGAAGTGAGATTTGTTCATAAATCTGGGGGTTGTCATGAGTCTGAGATGTTTACCACAGAGTTCTGAATACTTTTTCATGTGGTATTTACCTTTATTACTATTACTATTAATAATGATTTGGGATTATAATGTCACCGGGAAGCCCTATCTGAGGTCTGACCATTGCTGGTAGGATACAAACAGAAGTGGCAGATCATGCTCCAGAAATCAATAAGTGTAGTGGAAAGGGAAGAATAAGTTTAACTTATTCTAATTAGCTCCTTTCTAACTAAATCAGTAACTGAATGAGGCAGAGAACTGACATATTGTTAAAGTTCTATCTGTTTTGTACTGTCTTCTTTCAAGCCTAAATGTCCATATGATACCTTTCGTGTTACTTACTGCACAAAGGAAGGTATCCAACCTACATAGCCCAAATAACTCTTCCTTGTAAGATTTTATCTCTTTCAGAAATAGACTGTTTTAAGAGTGATAGTTGACTTGGGATGGAAGATTATCTTCTGAGGGGGCAATAAATCCTTGAGGTCTCTTTCCATCTTTTGATAAGTATAACACAGCTTAGTGTGGTTCAACAGTGGATGAAGCAGCCATATAGTGTGAAGCTGGATTACAGCTTAAACATCATTCAGTAGCCAGAACAATAACAACTTCAGAAAGCTCAGTTTGCTGTTTACATTTTTGTGCTATACCAAATATACAGTTTGGAACTGTAAATAATTTTTCTTTCTTGATGACCTTTTTAGTCCACCAGTATATGACCATTTTCCTCCTTGAAATACCAGTCCCAAGTCCCGCTTTTTTATTGGGTGTTGCACTCTTTCAAATCACCTGATATAATCATGCCTTAATACAAGTAGTATGACCAGGACAGCTGTATTGTTTGCGTTATAGAGTGAATTACCAGTGTGATGATATCCTGCTTTTAACTCATCTCCTATTCTGCTTAGTGTTTCAGTGACCAAGCTTAAATGGATGACTTAATCCCTCTTGATCAGTATTTACATTCAAAGAGTCAAACCATAAAAAGTATCAGGAAAATATTCCTTATCAGTGTACACCTACAGCACATTAGATTACAGGTTTCTCAAAATGTAAACCTTTATTTTACTTTGAATTTTGAATGTCTTCCAATACCTTTCTGTTTGGAAGACTTAAAAATATTGTAGAACACGTATTTAAGAAGCTTCAAAACTGTGTTGTCACACAGGAAAATATGGTAACATCCATTCTGAGAGGATTTAGTGATATAGTCATCAGAGTGACATGATCAGAGAAAGACCATGGGGTTCCAAATGCTTCGCTGTTAGTTTTATGTTCCAGGTTAAGTCATCTTTGACACTGAAATGCTTCAAATCTCCTAACTGTGAGATGTCTTTTTACTGCTTCTCCAAATCCTACTGCTGAATGCGTTTTTCCAACTTTTGGCCATTTTATGTTGGCTCACGAGAAATGCTGCCTTGTATTTTATTTTGTCCACATTGTACCCACAGTTGTCAGAAAAATTCAAGTTTCAGAAATGACAAATCAGACTCCCATGTAGCCATGAGAGTGAATGTAACTAGGAGAGGGAGAAGAAAAACTGATCTTACTGCAGGACTTCTGATCTCATGAGACATCACTTTTACAGGCTTTTTTTCCATTCCACTAGTGTCTGAAATACTTCTTAAAGATGAAGAATTCTCCTTTCCCAAGTCTGAAGTTCTCACATGACTTCAGAAGCCAGAATATTTTTTCAAAAAAGAAAGGTATTTTTTAAAATAATACAATATTTTAACAAATCTTCAGTTTCAATGTCATTTGTTAGAGAAATTACGGGAATGAAGAGAGATATGGAAGACTAAACTCTTTGCTGATTCAAATCAAGAGGGGTCTGAGGATAATCTAGCTATTCTGTCTATTCTGTGAAGTACAGTGTTGCCTATAATTACAGCTGGAAAAGGAAGCTTTATGTGTGTCACTCATCTCCCCCACCATAGCACACTGCAATTGTTCCTAATAGCAGACTGACCATTTATTAAAGACTCATATTTTACTTAATACTAGTCAATGTAGAGGCGCTTGAGTGAATGTGCATAAATACATATATCTTTATATATGTCTCGGGTGTATGAAAACCAAAACCAAATGTGTGCAAGCCACAACCAATGCAAATTTTATGCATGTCTAGCTGAGGTTTTAATGACAGCTCTAGCACCATCTCAGGGTTAAGGTTCATGATCAAAACAGTGCTAAAGGACTATTGCCTGTCAAAGCTGCTAAAAAAAAGAAGAAGAGGAAGAAGAAGGAAAGAAAAGAAAAAACTTTTTTTAATTAAAAGGATTTTGCCTTAGAATCAAAGAGTCTGTGGATGAAGAAATGTGCAGAAATTATCTAAGGCCGCCTCAACCTTAGCATTTATTATTCAACACCTCACTCATTGCCCTGATTATAAATATTTAATCACTCAACAACTGTAAGTGCTTGTGTCTTCCTGGAGGACCTGCAAGCATTAGGAAATAAAGGGATGGGGGGGTAAGCCGGGAGGAGGGGGACTAGAAAAGCAGAGAACCTAAAAGATATGTTGAGATTATGCAGGGACAAGTGAAAAGGTGTGAAGGACACCACAGAATTGGGCCTTTGTAATCAGGTTGCACAAACACCTGAACGCTAATTCATTTTGTTTCTATTCAGTGGACTTCAAAGCCATATTTTTTTATCGTGTGGCAGTCTCTGACAGAGGGTGCCCTTGGAGAACAGGCAGAAAATGTTCTTAATGAAAGCAGAGCCCCGAGCAGTGAGAGGTGCCATCCATGTACCCTCCTTTGTCTGTCACAAAAAAAGCAGGCTAGCTTGGCAGGCTTTTGGGCCTATCAATAATGCATGAGAAGAATTACATCCACCCTGATGCCAGGAGAAGGGAATGGCAGAGAAGAGGGTTGTGTTACACTCCCCAGAAAGTGTATTTCCTTCCTAGACATCCTTCCTCTCCGAGCAGAACGCGTGCTTTTGAGCACAGGTTCATAACGTATGGCTTAAATGCTCTCTGAGGGAGTGCTGGTGTTTTCTGTCCCGGTGAGGGGTATGCAGATTTTCATTCAGTGCTGCTGAGGTGCTTGGAGCATGCTGCTCCAGCCTGAAATCAAGTGATGTTAGTTATTAGAGTTAGTTTTGTACTATGAGGGCAAATAAAATACCTTAAGACAGTAGAGGGGAAAATTGCCTTTGCTTCTTAACACTTTGCATTGATTGGACTGTCCCCATTTTGCCTTCACTATGAAGATTCTGGTTTAGACAAGAATTTATTTCATGTTCTTTTCCTTTGTTTTGCTGGTGTTTTTTTTTCTACTCAGCACTGGAAGTAAGGGTTGAATATATTTTCATGTAAGAATAAGGTTCTTCCAAACCCTCAACATATTCAAAGGTACAGCATAAAATTAAGGACACATCCTACAAATTACAGTTCCTTTTCAGCCTCTCTCCTCTAACCAGGGTGCGCTTGAGGGCTTGTTTCTTTCAGACAATATTGTGTATTTTTCATAATTTCTTGTGTAAATATGTCCTCCACAAGCACAGCCACCAGTGATTTGGCGAAGTACTGAAATGCCTGTAGTTTCTTCTCAGAAGTTTCAGCATATAGTTGAGGGCATTCTGCGGTGTGGTCCAGGCATCTTTGGTGCGGATTTTCCAAGAGATTTTTCCCAAAGCACAGCTGAGAGTTGAATGTTTACTTGCCTATTTTGCTCAGGTCAGTTCAGTCATAGTGCTACTCCTGAAGCCTGCAGAAGTAAGGTCTTGGCAAGTGCTTCAGCCTTCAGCTCTGAAGTTAAGACTTAGATGGGAACCAACATGTCATGTGTCTTAGGGTGACCGAGGAAGGCTGAGTATGCACTTAAGTTTAATACATCACACTTATAATATCTTGACTGGAAAATGTTAACTGAATGGACAAGGTTTTGAGCATGCAAGTATTCCCCGTGTATGCAAGGGGACTGAACCAAGCATACTGTTCATGGTGTAAGTGGCTGGCATTTGGCTTCACCATCCTAAGCGTGCCAGGTCTATTGTACAGAGCAGCCTGTTCTTCCATGTCAGAAATGCTGTGACATTTGCCACAATGGAGCTAAATAACCAAATCGAAGAAGAAGGTAAATTTGGGGTAGCCAAATGCAAATAGTTGTACCGTTCAGATGATGCAGTCCAGAAAGTCCAGAAGTTACAAGTGGTTTTCTGATCATTAACAACGGACTTGGGAAAACAAAGAAGATACAAAGGCAACTAAGAGAAAACCTGAAATTCTGCTTTCTTCGAAGAAAGACATTCATTCTTTTATCAGGGTTTGCATTTCTGTGACACCCTTGTGAGGGACCACAGAGATCTGCAGTGGGGGTTATGAAATATATTCTCAAGGGGATGAATATTGTCTCCTCCAACACAGATAAAGAGAAGATGACTGAAGTTATGCAGTATTAGCAATCTGGTACCTTAGTATCTTAAAGTAGAAGATTCATTTCCAGCCCTGTTTGATGCAGTTCTACATTTGTAACATTGCAAGAGACAGTCTGTACAATAAGAGGTCTTCCTCTTGAACTGCCTCCTTCCTTCATAACAGTTCTTTTGGATCAATACAGTGTGAAAGAGTCACGATAAAGGGAAATGTATCATTGCTATGGAACTTAAGCATGGTGGGTGTCTGAGAGGGAGCTTGGAATGATCGTAGCTGATCTTTCCATAATAGCATAAAGTCCTTTGCTATTCTACCAAACACTGAAAGTCTGGCTTGCTAGTCCTCTGTTTTCACAAAACCAGCCAGAGATGGGAGCCTACTGCCAGACTCAAGTGTGGCTATGACATTATTCCATAAGTCTTTGCTTATGGCTCTTAGAGGGCTCCTGAGAGATTCACGAAAGAAAAATGCCCCTTTTCTCTTGATCATTGCAGGTGTTGTCACCCGCTTAGAAAACTAACCTACTACCTAGGTGCAAAAATGAAGCTTGGCATTGCCTATGGGTTGCCTAATCCTCTATTTCTCGTTCTCTCTGAGCCTGGCATTGGCCACAGCCCGAGTTAAAAGCCTGCTTCTGCTCTTGCAATGCCAAGCAGCCTCAGGCTTCTGCCAAGGAACTGCCTGTTTTGTCTTTGGCTGCTGTGTGTAGAATGGCAGATCTAATGAGACAACATGGAGCAGCTGGTTTTGGCTTTTTCTCTGGCACAAGTGATTATAGCCACAAGTTGAAGTGTGAATGATTTGTACCATTTTCAAAGACCATTTTCAAGCAGGTGAACTCCTTTGAAGATTCTTTAGTGGAGCAACTTCTTTGCATCTGTACCAACACTTCACTGGGGCTGTTCTTTGTCCTTCCCCTGACTACCAAATGCATTGTGGGTGCAAAGCTCCACCAGTGCTTAAGCTAGTGATCAAAGTTCAGAGTGAAAGACTTTTGAAAAGGGTCCCCAGCCCTGCAGCAAGGGAGCCTTAGAGGGTCAAACATTCCCCCTCTACCTTCTGATGTGCATGTGTCTCAAAATATCAGCTTAGGGATCACCATTCATGTTCTGTGAAGACACTATTGGCACCTGCTCTCTGCAAAAGGACATAGGCCATAAACATACTAATGGTAGACTGTTGTTCTGGCTTTGAACGTGAAGATATAACTAACACTAAGAGGTCTGTTATTCTTCTGGTTTATGTGAATGAGTAATACTAATGTGACTTCCACATATGGACATCAAAGAGGAGCTTATTTTGCTTGAAATTAATACATATTAAACTCTTTTTTTTGACATGACTATCTTTGAGTTGCCCTGGAGTACACAGTGCCATGAACTATTGCGGTTGATATCATTGTTAGTGTTTCTTTCAACTGCCTTTGGTTTACTTCATCATTTTTTTTTCAGAGAATATACAGATGACTTGTGCAATACAGTTTGGATAAAGTAAAGATGAAATAAAACAAAAAAAACCCCTCCACATATACTATACTTTTCTTAGCAAGATCAGTGCACAATGTGTTATCTCCCTCTCTCCTCCTCGGAGAGAAAAAAAGTGACTCATTACCTTGCTTCACTTTAATATTTTAGATATATGAAAACACAGAGATGGCAACAAGAGAGTCAGTGAACAGGAATATGGATGTCGGAGGTGGGAGAAGAAGGTTTGGAATGATACATAAAGAGAAGTTGAAGTGAAATTATGTTCTGGAGAATAAGCATAATCATTTTTGATGGGGGAGGTAGGGACAAGAGCACTTCTGTTTACTTAATTAGCATGCAGAATACTTTGGAATAAGTTATATGCATTTTGATCCCATACGAGTTATTATAATAGCTTGCCAACATAAAAACATTTTGAAATGCCAAAGAGTGTAGTCAATCTTTAAAAGAGCCTGTTTGCAATCAATGGCTGTTTTATGTTCCTATTAGAGAATGGAATTGCACACGGCATTACCGCGTGATATACTGTACCCCAGTTTACTGAATTTATCAGAGAAACAAACAAGACCATAATGACTCACAAGCACTGAGGATAGTGAAGACCTGTGTGGGCTTCCCAATAGTTTAGCTAATCTTTCATAGGATATTGTATAATGAAATACACTATCATCTTTTCTCTCCCTACTTCAAAGTCATTACATAAGAACCCTTTTAACATACATTATTGAAAAAATCTCTGTTACAGTCTATCATTTTAGTGAATTTGATTAAACCTCTGTGGCAGAAAATAAGGTATTATAACACATGCACTTTTATTGGAAAGGTCCTGCTGCAGCTGAGGCTTGGATGCTATATTAAGTTCAAACAAACTGTCCTGAGAAAATAATTTAGTGAGAAATTAACTTACAGATATAAAAGCATTTAGATCTGAACAAATTGCTGAGCAAAATTGCCTTGCCATGAAATCTTAAACTCATTGTCAAAGATGTTTAGTCTACTCTGAATGTTTGATCTATAAGGGCTCTATTCAGAGAATATTTCCTTTTCCACAGTTTTGGCCACAAAGACTCCATGAGGCTTCTACAGCTTGGCACTTAAAAACCCTTCAGCTTGGTTTTAGAGCCAAATGTTTCTGGGCACTTCTCCGGAGGAACTTTGGCTCAAGACTTTGGCAAAAGCCTCTGACTAGGGTTGAGCAGGAAAGTTGTCATGCCTACCTTCATGCCCTTATATGGGGGAACCATTGACTGATAACTTCAGATCTGTGCAGTCCCTTGTCCTGCGGGAGGAATAGTGATATCACAGAGTGCAAGAAGTTCTCCCAGGCAGACTGACAGCATCACTAGAGCGTACACAAATGATTTCCTTATGCTTGCCTGTACTCTGCTAGAAATATTGGAGGGGGCTCTGGCACACGAGTTTGTCACAACTTGCTATGGATCTACTTGTATCTACAAATTGACTGGCACGATAACAGATGGTCTTTCTTCTGTGCATTTATCTTGCTTAAATATGGCACTGTCCCTGATGCTGAATGGCTGTTGGCTTCCACCCCGGAGGTGGCTGCATTTCAGTGTCATATGAGGGAATAAAATGCTCTAGGACCTTTTGGGAGGAAAGAACTGTACAAATATCATGTATAGCTCGTGCAGTACTTGTACAATTTATGGATGCTTTCAGTGTTGATTTTCTGGTAGAACTTTATTCTTCTGAGATGGTACAATATCTGTTCTCAATCTGGCTCACATGCAGTGATCTGGAATCCCTATGCATGAGGACAGGGAACAAGTATGGCTTAAGTGATCTCGTGCACAGTTAGAAAGGAAATGACTTGCTGCCTTTATTCTATCCTCTCCTAAGTCATACATCACAAGGCTAATGACACCACCTATCTGTAAAACCTGAACCTTCCTGCCAGACCAAAAAAACCCAAAATGTTGCCACCATTTTGCTGAAATGTGTCATAATACTGAATTCCTTTTGACCTCAGAGTCCTGGAAGACTACACAGCAGGAGTGGCTAGTAGGTAGAGACATGTGGCCCTTTCTACCGAAGCATGGGAAGAAATGGCTAATTCCTAACCACAAACACAGGTGTCAGATAAATGGCACCACATCCTACTTCTGCTTTTTATGTTTCCCAGAATGGCTAACTTCTTCTAAATATGACTAGTTGTTTTGGCATTCTGAGGGACCATGCTTCTCAAAGCATTTGCTGCAGCGATATGGTCCTTGCTGCCCCTAGCTTGTTGCCTTTGCCAGTGCACCACAGCTGATTCTGCAATAACTGTCCAATGTTCCCTAGGGAGCCATTCAGCTGGGACAGCACCTGCTGGACGAAGCTGATTTCTGCCTCCTCTGACCCTATGTAAAGATTGTCTGTTTCTTAATCCAGGTGCATCCCCATGTGCATGCTCTCGGGTTCCAAGACTTTGTGAGCAGCTTGTCACTTGATACGTCTGATTACCATAGTTGTACTAGACTTTACATAACACCTCTACATACATGTTGACACCTCACATGATAGTCAGAGATTTTCCCAGACATCCTTTGCAATGTAATGTTGCACCAAATTCATCAAAGCTGACACAGGGAGACATAAACCATCGTTCCAAGCCTTACCCTGGGCATTTGAGCTGCATAATCTCCCTAGAAGATAGATAAAGTTTCCAGATGCTATTGACCTTCCTATTTGCTTTTTTAGCCCTAGATTTTCTATTGCTGAGCAAACCCCTAAAGAAGATGGGGCCTCTGCTTGCATATGTTGTAAATCACTGTAGTTTACCAGCTGTGAAAGTTTCAGCTGTACTGATGGTTTAGGCCAGGTGCATCAGGTGTGTACAGTGTAACTCAACTATTGGACACAGATACAATCAGAACTTTTACTGTCAAAACCACACAGATATATTTACCCCATCGCTCCCCCATGACAACAATTTCCCTAGTCATGCCTAACATAAATAAGTAACTATGTTCTTTCTTGTTAGCTTACATTGTCTTTTCAGTCTTATCTTGTTGTCTCCAGTGTTACCTTTTCCTTTAAAAAATATCTTGTTTTCAACTATCAGCTCTGTACACAGTCATTTCCATTTTCATCATCTTAAGTATCAAGTATGCTTTATCCTTCTCCATTATTTTTCCATTCTGCACCCTTATAATCATTTGTTTATTTGTTGTTCTAGATGGTATGCTTTCTTATAAATTGTCCAGGACAGAAAACAAAAATTCTATTTGTGTGGAAGACCATAATTATGTAGGGAAGAACAAAGACCTCACTATATGATATCAATGAAATTAGTTTTCTGCATCTTCAGCTCACATTATCTCAGTCCTTGTTTACTGTTGTGTTATACATAATTTTTAATTGTCAACCACTACTTCTAGATCTTCCTTCTGGAACATTTTTTTAGAAGTCCTTCTGTAAGACTGATTATTCCCTTCCTGTATTTGTTGTAACCAGATGTAGTGCTGTCCACTGAAATTCTTTACTCTCTTTTCGTGCTGTTATAATTACATCTTCTTCATTCCTTTCCTTTACATTTTCTGCACATTTACTATCATCCACTCATTTTGTCAATGTGTTTCTTATTCTGTATTTGAGATCATTAATAAAGAAGTTATACAAGACCAAAGGCTGATCCCTCTGGTGCCTTGGTAGGCACCACTTTTCAGTCACACTGTGGTTTAGCATGACTCTCTCTCTGCAGACTTGTTTACCTGTTTATCTATTGATGTTTGTTTTCAACCCACATAACGCTGTTCTTCTCCAAACCAACTTCAATTAAGCTTGTAAGTAAGGTTTTGTCAGAGACTGTATCAAATGTTCTTCTAAAATCTAAATACGTTACACCTGCCATTTTCCTTACATCCATTAATTTGGCTGCTGTATCCAAATATGTCACAGACATTGTCTAGCAGATTAAGCAGGAATTTTTTGAAGGACTCAAGCCTGTGTTCCACATTCATGTAATTTGCATACATTAAAGATATAACAATATTTTTGTGCCCCAAAATAAACTGTAAGTTTAAATCAAAGTAGTTTTTACTCTACCACCTTATTTGCAACAGCTTTAGATATTTAGAGGACAAATGTCTAAATTTCTAGTTGCAAGGCAATGGCATATGCCATTGACAGGAACCTACAGATGAAAAAAACAAGGTGGAAAAATCTGGAATCTTTACCTATATTTAGTGGAATTTGATTATCCAAAGAATATTCAGAAGTACAACTTCTGTTACTTAAAATTTAAAGGCATTATAAAATCTCCAGCAAAAATTTGTTTACAGAAACAAAACCTCTGATGACACCCTCATTACAACAAAAAGTTATAATATTTAATGACTGCAATTGTGTTGTTGGTGAGATGATCAAAGACATTTTGTGAAAAAAAAATTGGAAGATTTAAAAAAAAAAAATAGTGTTAATCCAGATTTCTAATAGAATAAACTAATTAGACCTTTCAATGATATTTATCGTAAACTGCTATCTTTCTATACTTGAGTATAGTTGCTGCTTTTATTTTCTTCACTCTACAAGACTTCCCTAATCCTTCATAAAATATTTTTAGAATGACACTAGCTTAATATGCTGGTAAACTAAGATGGTCTGTTGTTGACTTTATTTTGGAGTCTTGACATTATAAAGAAGAGAGAAACGACTGTTCTGGACAAGAGACTTGATCAACGCCAAAACACCATGATATTGCACCTGGCTTTTCTCAGATATCACAACAACATACTTCTCCTGAACACATTGAGGAAAAGGACCAGCCCAAATTGTGAGGGGTTTACTTGGTGATATTCTACTCTGTACTCTTCCACCCATTCATCTGAATCACTATAGCTACTGTCCTTTTCAGCACTAAGAAGCAGCTGAGTTTCTTTTCTTTCTTGCACTGCATATGATTAGGGCTAAGAAAAACATGTAGTGCTAAAGTGGCAGTACAGACTCAGAGGAAAACCTGTCTCTGAAGAGCTGTCACGTACCATTTTGTCCAGGCTGCTCATCTAAACCCATGGAGTTAAATTTATTCCTGCTATAACTCCATGTCTTTGTTAGAGATTTGGCCCCTTATGCCTTCTTTCCACTCCAGAGGAAACATTTCTTCCCACTGTGGGAACAGTCACTGCAGTATATCCACTGATCTCTTCTTGTTTGTGTAGTCTTGGGAATTTTACTGCTTGTAAGCCAAAAGACCGATCCAGAGCTTATGCAATTACTAAGGTTAGAGCACTACCTTTTATAAGTAATCAGAACGTTCATTGGAGACATACAATATTAAACTGGATAAATTGTCAGCTTGCAGCTGAAGAGTCATGTGCTACAGAGCTATCTGCAGAGATTGTTCAAGCAAGAGGGATGCATAATATTAACCACACATCCGAGCAAGCTGAAAAATGAGGAATTTTTGAAATTTATCAATGATAAATGAGACCATTTCCTTTACTCAAAATTTTCACTCTGAATCAATGTACTGACTCTAAAGGTTAAAAACACAGAAAATAGATTACATTCTGGTATGCCTTGTTGAAATTCTGTAACCTCTTAGCAACATGATGCTATAACATAGAAAACAACATAATTCAAACCTATAGGTAGGAAAAGAAACTCTTGGGAGAACAGCAGCAATGGTGAGTCAAAGAAAATAAGATTTGTAAGCCCACTCCTTTGGTACTTCTGCAGCTTTGAAAATCTCTAACAATTATTATCAGAAATGTGAATACACTTCCAGATTCAAATAAGAAGAAAAAGAAAATTAATAATTTACTCCATTTTTAAATAAATAATAATAATAGAACATATTTAGCAATCCTTTACTTTCATAAGGGAAGGCAGGAAAGACAAGGGATTTATTGTGCATTCTCATCTAATTCCTAGGGAGGTACTCAGCATTGCCTTTTACTTATCAAGGACTAGATTTTGCCACTGTCACTCTCACTGAGGGCTACCTTATTCCACATGTGATCTAATTGACTCAGTGTCAGGATTTGCCTCTAATTAAGGTGTTCTTGCGATTAAAGCACAAGGTGCATGTCAAGAGACCTGTCTCTTCTGTACAATTTTGAAAGCTAGAAACTACTTCCAAACCAAATGGTAAAATCTTGTATTAAAGAAAGAGGTATCTCTTCTCTATTGCTTAATCTGAAAAACAAAGAGCCTGATTTCCAAGGGCCATAGCTTTTCCCAGTCCAGTTAGACTCAAAGAAAGAAGTACTGAATTCTGTGTACGTACATAACCATTTGTCACTTAAGAGTAATTTCAAAACCTTAAGCACCAGAAACACAGGCTGTTGGTTGCAGTGATAGAGATTATATAGCACTGAGAAACTCATTGGTCAGATAGAAGTTGGCATATATCCAGAGCCCAAACTAATTGAAACCTGTGAAAATACCAGTTTATGAACACTTTTGTCTCAGTTTGGTACTAATAATGCAGTCCACCACAGGTACGTTTTGAAACATATGCTTAAGTGCTACCTATTTTATTGAACTGCCTTGTAATATAGTTATTCATTCAGTTACGAGCACCACAGGATGGACAATGGTTTTTGGGTCTGGAATTATGCAGTTCAAGTATGAAAAAATTGTAGCAATGGCTGAGACTGATATTATAATAGAAAAAATAATAATTCTGGTTTTTGTTGTTTATATATACACTCATTTAATGTAAACTGTACAAAATTAATATTAAAAAAAGACAATTATATGCACAGCAGTGCTAGTGAATTAGTGAACAGTTGTTCCTGAATGGGATTTATTCTAGCAAAATGAGGGTTTTTTCAAGACACTGACAGAAATTTCTCACCTTGCTCAGTAGATGCCACCTCCTAGCTGCAGCTTCAGCCAGCAGAATTTTGAACTTCAAATGAAAATAGTGAAACCTGAAAAGGCACTGAAAGTGTTTAAAGCAACCTTGTATGACAGAAAATTGATCAGAGATCATAGAGTTAGGCAAATCTGCACAAAATGTAAATTGAAAGATAACATGCATGAACATGAAACAACATGCTTTTTAGGGTGAAAGGATGTAGTTTGCCTTATGTAGATCATACTATGGACTGATTAATGACCATGACGTTTTGGTCACAGGATCCATTTCTTAAACCAACAGAAACATTAGGTGATCATTGATTCTCCCTTTAGTTGATGGTAATGATTATCAAACATTATCATGCTGTCAGTCTCTATTTAAACCTCTTCAAGAATGAATTAAGCATGGAAACTAAACAACCTTGATCCCTCCTTCAAGGTCCCATTAAGATACAGAAGCAGGAAAGGAAAAGAAAGGAAGGAAAGGAAGGAAAGGAAGGAGGGAAGGAAGGGAANGAAAGAAAGAAAGAAAGAAAGAAAGAAAGAAAGAAAGAAAGAAAGAAAGAAAGAAAGAAAGAAAGAAAGAAAGAAAGAAAGAAAGAAAGAAAGAAAGAAAGAAAGAAAGAAAGAAAGAAAGAAAGAAAGAAAGAAAGAAAGAAAGAAAGAAAGAAAGAAAGAAAGAAAGAAAGAAAGAAAGAAAGAAAGAAAGAAAGAAAGAAAGAAAGAAAAAGAAAGAAAGAAAGAAAAGAAAAAACAGCCTGCAGACAACTTGAACATGTGAATTTTCTTGGCTCAATCTTTGACGACAGAGCAGTGCCCTAGGGACTGTGGTAAAAAATAAGCTTTCGATTAGGCATCAGGCACAAACTGACCAGCTTCCAATCACATTTGTTCTACCATGCTCCATCAGAGCAGCAATGTGGTAATGTCTTCGCCATTTTAAAGTCACACTGCTTTTTTTTTTATTCAGCTCAGGAGAAATTACTGTGATCACATATTGTAGCTCAAATGATGATTATTTACATTGTTTATTTACTTTATTATTGCGTAAATATTTTTCATTGTCTATATGCCTAACTATTGTTGGTCTTTATTACCATTTGAAGTAATGAACACCACTTCAAATTCCTCATTAAACGGAACCATACATGAAGAAAAGAATACTACCATAGCACATATTCACCTTCTAAGTCTTCTTTCTACATTGGGTATCATATCACAGAATCACAGAGTCATCGGAATTGGAAAGAATAGCTTCAGAGCAGAGAGGCTCAGTTCAAGAGGGATATGGAGCTGCTGAGGGAGTCCAGTGTAGGGTAACAAGGGTGATGAAGGAAATGGAGAACCTCCCTTATAAGGAGAGGCTGAGGGAGCTGGGTTGGAGGAGACTGAGGGGTGACCTCATTAATGTCTATAAATATTTGAAGGGTGGGTGTCAGGAGGATGGAGCCAGGCTCTTCTCAATGTCATCTAGTGATAGGACAAGGGGCAACGGGTGTAAGCTGGAACATAGGAGGTTCCATATAAATATCAGAAGGAACTTCTTGACAGTGAGGGTGACAGAGCACTGGAACAGGCTGCCCAGGGAGGTTGTGGAGTCTTCCTCTCTGGAGATGTTTAAGACCCACCTGGATATATTCCTGTGTGACTTGGTCTAGGTGATCCTGCTGTTGCAGGAGGATTAGACTAGATGATCTTTCGAGGTCCCTTCCAATCCCTAATGATTCTATAATTCTATGATTCACTGTAGCAGAGTTTCTGTCCTGAGACAGTGATCAAGGCTTTGAGGAATTTAGTATATGGAGATCTGCTTAGCATGAGGGGTCAGTGGTCATGAGCCTGAAAAGCCTCATCTGTCCCTACACTGCTGAGATTTTGGAGGTGAGAAAAGGAAAATAAATATCTGATACTGTTTTCCAGCAGTAAGAAATGTTGACTTATTCTTGATTTGTAGCTGTGGTGGAAGTAAAAAGCTTTTGTATGCACAAAATTGTACCTGTTTAACTATTGTGGGATCTTTCCATACTAAATGTTTAAAATTCACCAGTATATGCACACAATCTGCACTGAAAGTCAGATTGGGTAGGTCATACTACCTTGCATATTCTATGGCTAAAGCACATGTATGAGCAGAAGTCCTAGAGATTAGTTGGTGTCCTGGATCTTCTTAAGTCATGGCAATTTAATAGAAAACAAGCTCCTGGCTGAGTCTAGTTTCAGCCAAGCTAACCTGATTATTTAAGTGTTACATTCGTCATATTTTGATAAGGCTCAGGCCCTTGTTCTCAGGATTTAAGAAATTAATTTTTGCCCAGAGTGGTACAACTGAATGATTCCAGATGGTTGCTGAAACAGGACTATTGAAATAAACATTTGTGAAAACTACACAATGGGATGTGACAAGGCTTTATTTAAACTGTAAGTCTAAAGATTAAAGCCCTGTTGTTTGGGGTTTTCAGTCATATAATGTAGTTTTTTCTATGTACAATACTTATCTTGTCTCTATCTCTGTGGTATTTGAGCACCTCCCAGACTTTAATGTTTATCTCTCTCACAATACCTCTCTGCAACGTCAAGGATTTCTACCTCTATTTTACAGAGTAACAAGTAGTGTGGTAAAGTCCAAGGTCACAGAGGAAAAGTGTAGCTTATGAAGGAACTGAATGGTGACCCAGTCTTAGCACACTACCCATTAGCCCTTCTCCTTTTGTCTCATGCAGAGAATCTGAGATGTTGCTGAGTTTCTCTCTGAGACTGATCACTAGAATGCACAGACAGATAACTGTTTAAAATTTTGTTCTGAATATCATAACAAAGAAAAGTTATGTGTAGGGGGTAAGCAACTTTATCATGGCAAGTCATCAAACGGCGTGCAAATATTCATCAAGGCATATTTATTTTTCAACTTAAAAACCCAGAGAATCTGTGCACTTTAAAATTTGTAATTGCTTTACAAAACTAAAAGAGATAATATACAGAAGGAAAAAAGACTTTAAAGATAGATGAAAACGAATTGCTTTTCTGTAGCAAACAGCATATGTTCAACTAAATGAAGTTAAATTTAAAAAGAAAACCCAAACCTTAAAAATGTCTTTAAAAGTCATGATGCAAGTTTTGGAGGAGTTTTATTTTAAATTTGAACAAAATAAGGTTTAAATCTACCTCTTTTTTAGCTTGTGCCAGCAGTGGTTGGTAATATGCCATTTTAGCTTATCCCTTTATGATCCTTTCAGTCACATTACCATGTAGTGTCAGAGATTACAGGGAGACAAAAATCTCTTTATTTGCAGTGAAATAACATCAAAAGTAAATAAAAGGCTGGGGGGTCCTAAACATGATAAGAAACCAAAGTCATATATGTTTGATTCAAGAGGTGCTTGAATCAAGAGGCACAAGGTGATGAATTTATCAACTCCTTGTGCTCAATGAGCTGTCTTCCTCAAGATGTTGGAGTCATTCCCACTGAAACAGACATGTTCCATATTTGTACCTTCCAGTGCAGATGTTTTGGGAACTATCTGAGCAAAAGTCCCTACCTTGGAGTAATTTTCATCAGAAAAAATTGTGCATATAAATTAAAAGGTTTGTGACAGTCCACAGAGATTAATGAATTAAGACAAAATTTGGGATTCAAACCCATTTTTTAAGCTCAAATGAAAAAGAGATCTTATACCTTGATATGGATCTTACAGATTCAAAGTGGGTACTCCTTATTTTGCTAGTGGTATGTAGTCTACTGAATTAATTTTACATTTCGGTGTTGTAAGTGAAAAAAATAAATCGGGTCCAGTATGCCTAATCCTACACTCATTATTGACTCGGACATAATTCATAATGGTTTGATTCAGTTTGAGTAGATATGTTTGCTTATTACTCATCTCACAGTCATTTCTATCACTAAACTCTCCAAATATCAATAACAAGAAAATATTCACAACATTTTCTCTATGCAGTATACATGATTGTAAGAATATTTTACATTTTTCTAGTGCATAATATTACCAAACTCCATACACACTGTGACAACCAGCTTCAAACTGCACGAAGCTCAAAGCCGGGAATCTTTTTTTGTTGCATCTTCCTCTGTTCTTCTGCATGTTGTACTGTTGCATTTCTGACTTTCCTCTTTCACAGCTCTGCTCTTGCTATGAACACAAGAGTCACTTCCACCTCTCACTTTGATCCAGTGAACCACATGAATTCCCCTTTGCAGTAGCAAATTGTTATGCCTTCAGCCCCCAACAACTGAAGTGTTAAATATACATGAATTTTGTCCCTCAGTTTATTATTTCTCTGACTTCCCTTTAAAGACGTAATGAAGACCCCCAAATCTTTATGTCATCACTATCGCTGCGGACTATATTTCTCTCCATAAATTGAAAGACTTACATAGCAAGAGAAGATGAGAAGAAACAGAAGGTTCCATCTGTTGTACTTGAGACAATACCTCCCTAAGACTACAATTTCTGTGTAGGAAAAGTTGTAAAAATGCCTCATGTGAGAGGAGCACTCTTTGAAACATGTTAAAGCGTCTCGGTACTATCCCTTATTATCATCTATCTGTCCTTGGAACTGCTTCAGCTAAACACCTGAGCATATATATGCACTCAAAACCTATTAGAGTGCTGGCATGGAAAATTATTTCAGATGTGAAACTCTTCCAGAAGAGAGAGAGACTCACAGAAATGTCCTACATGGGTTATTGGAGGCAAACAATTCGAGGAAGTTGCAGCCATAGGTAAAATCTACATGACTCATAGTGATATTGCAGAACCATGAGTGTATAAAAGATCAGAAGACAAAGCAGAAGATACAGAGGAAGCAGAATGAGCATTCGCCCACCAGCAGACTTACAAAGACAAGATGAAGTACAGAGATGCATTTATTCTAACCATACATTGGGAGATGATTTAGTAGAATCAGCAAAATATTGAGCTCTGATATGCTGCCTATCAGCATTTTATTTCTTTGAGTTCGGTGCTGCTTGCTTAAGGGCATCAACAGAATGAATGCAGAGCAAGTGACAGAACAAGGTCTCAAATGTCCACATGCTATGGTCAACGATCACACTCCATCTCTGTCTGTAAAAAGATACGCTTTGAGCAACAGAGTTGGAACATCATGGGTATGAAGACAACATCTCCATCTCCTACTTAATTCCTGCAGGACTTGGGTGAGATGCTACTGAACATCAACAAGGAGTAACATCTGCTCCCAACTCCATATTCCAGGCAGGAGATGAAGTGGAATTTTAGTAAATGTGTATCTCAGTGGGATAAAATATCGTCAGTGAATTGATCATTCTTGTAATACCTTTCTGCAGTGTTGAACCTTGTAGCTAAAAGAGCAATATCCTCATCAAAGCACCACATCCAGCTTCTCCTCCCTCAAACACATTATTGAATACAGACATATGAAATGCACAGCACATTTATGAGGCAGAAGGAAAGCTATTATTTGGAAAGATGCACAGTTTGCCTTCATGTAAACAGTTAAGTAGCAATGGTATAACCTTTGCGTTAATAATGAAGGGTTATTATAAAATTGTTTTTCCTACTCAGGTGTTTCAGGACAAGTATAGGAAAGACTGACAGAGAAAAAGATAAGGAAGCTGAATGTGTGAGGAAGAGAGGAGAGTGAGGTGGTCGAAGATTTTTTGGTTAGCTGCCTTAATCCTTCACAGCTTTGAATACTGGCTAAGTACTTTTCTCCTGGTTAGCTGTACTATTAACAGAAAAAGCACAAGTGAGACTACCAGAAATCATGCTTTAAAAATGACTTGTTAATTCTCAGCTCAGGGATGTGTCCAAATTTTCTTGAGGAGAAAATAAACTCGTGATGAAAGTGAATGATGGCAAGTTACTAGTAACTATTATTTAACCCTAACAATAAGTGTGTCATATGAGGAACAGGTGAGGGATCTGGGGCTGTTTAGCCTGGAGAAGAGGACATTGAGGGGAGATCTTATTGCTCTCTACAACTGCTTGAAAGAAAGTTGTAGAAAAGTGGGGGGTGGTCTGTTCTCCCTAGTGGCCAGTGACAGGATAAGGAGAAATGGCCATAAGCTGTGCCCAGGGAGGTTCAGCATGGATGTTAGGAGGAATTTCTTTACTGAAAGTGTTGGCAGACATTGGAATAGCCAGACCTGGGTCACCATCCCTGGAAGTGTTTAAGACAAGGGTAGATGTCCTATTGGGGCACTTGGTTTAGTGGTGCTGATAGGGCTAGGAAAAGGTTGGACTCAGTGATCATGAAGGTCTCTTCCATCTGAAAGTATTCTATAATTCTGTGGCTCTATGATCAGTAATATATAGCCAACATTAATTTCACATAAACGTGTGCAGCAGCTATATTCCAAAGACACATAAAGAAAAGGAATTAAGTAAACACCTTTTTGACCTGTTTTTCACTGTCCCACACCTGAAAGCCACATGGCAAATGTAGTCAGAGTCTCCAAAGAAGACAATAAATAAAGGTCTCTCAGTGAAGTAAGCAAGTCTGCAGTGAAGTAAGAAGTTCAGAGTCTTCAGCGTTTAAGAGTAGTACATCTACATTTGCCTGCTAAGCCCACCTTTTCCGCATTGCACTTGGCATATTTTTTGTGGTTTTTGTTTTATTTCATCACTTCCAGATTTGTAGGATCTGGAAAATGAAGAGGTGGGAAGAATCACTTGCATTTGTGTAGTAAGGAGAAAAAAAATTACAGAATATTCATTATTTCCTGAAATGATGACTAACATGGAGCCCTTCATAAAAGACTGTCAGTCTGATTTATGGATGAGAAATTGAGGACCAGCAGTCCCAAGGTCATGTCTCCAAAGGGCATTTCAGAGGCATGTGCACGCAGCTGAGCTAGCATGGCATAAGTTGTTATATTTTAAACCCAGCCTTGTTCAAGGTCCTGCAGGTAGGATAGCCACTACTGGCACATCAGTTGATATTCCTTAATGAAGAAAATTTGTTTCAATGACCCACTGATGAAGCAGTATGATCCCCAGTTCTGGACCTATTAGAGCGAAGGCAAGCTGAGATATCCTCCCTCAGACACTGCATTGCTTAGTCATATGCTCATCTTGAAAGTCTGAAAAAGAGACTTTCAATTGCATGAACACTTGATTGTTCTCCCAGCTCTGCACAGGGCTGACTGAGGTAGGTAGGTATGAGCATATCACAGGGATAATGGGACTGTGCAGTCCTGCTGTGTTCATAGCTGTGTCCTCATCTGCAACATCCTGCCTTAAGCCTGGACACCAGAGTCATGTTTCCAGAGAATCAGGTAGCATTCCTGAGGCAAAGTTGAGTTCTGGGGCAGCTGAGATCTGACATCTGTAGCGTACTCACTTCCTTCAACAACTGGGCTGCACAGGTCAGGGTTTGGGAAATTTTTTAGATGACATACAAATGCATAGGATACATAGTCTCTCTGACAAGCAGAGAACCAAGGAGTCTGATTCTGTCCAGCAGACTCAATAAAGGGTGTTTTATCTATACTGATTCTTACTCCTGTGTGTTTTCTGTGGCAAAAGGGACGATAGTGACAGGGTCAAACAGCTGTCACGTATTGCACTAACCTACAATGGGTAATGGATACAGTTACACTTCGTGTAGATTAGTCACACCCAAAGAAAACTTGCTTTTAAAGTGGGAAAAAAAACCAAAACCATTCCTTTGTCCTCTTTTCTTTTCCCTTTGTTTTGTTTTTTTTTTAACAACCAAAATAATCAAGTTAATATTGCTCTTCACAAAAAAAGAATGTGCCTTATAAAGCTTCTATGAATCCTGCCTGGTTTCCATTGTAAGCACAGGGAATCTTAAAAATTATTTCAAGACATAAATCAGGCTAAGAACTAGTATTTGCAATGGAGAAGAATCTGTATAACACTTTGACAAAGAGTACAGTACTGTACTCAGAGTAATGCAATAGATCCCTTACTTATTCCTATTTTTCAGAGAGCAGAAACTGTTCTTACCATGCATTACCCGTATTATGTTCCTTCTTGGGAACCTGAGACCTTTAGAATCTATCTTCTGAATCATTTTAATATGCAGCAGAACAAAAGGATCACAGTGTCACCGAGGAGTGCATTGTAAAGCCAAAGCCATAATTACAAATAGCAAATGGAAAATGTACGCATATAGATAGAGAGAGAAAAGTACCGCATGCAAGCACAAAAATAACATTTTTTTCAACATATTTATGTTATTTAACCCTCCCCCCCTCCCCTTTTTCTCTCCCCTTGCTCATCTCAAAGAAATCATTCTTTCAATAGTCTCTTCAGACATCGAAAGGGACACCAAGGGGAAGGAAGAATCAGCTTTCATTGATGCTGTGACTAAGGGCCATAGTCTTGGCCTAGACCCCTGACCCTCATGTCTGTAGCATTATACACAGTGTCTGGTGTGATCAGCACAACCTTGTTATTCAGCTTTTGTACTGTGCATATTTAATTTCAAAACACATTCCAATGGCAGGAGGGAAAAATTCACCCTCTTTTAAGTGTATGATTCACCAGCTTTTTAGAGTCAGTTGGTGGCAGATGGGCAAGTGTGAAAACTTCTATTTGTGATCTCACACTATATAATGAGCACAAGCCACCACTGGAATCACAGTTTCTGCATGGAGAGCCCTGTGCACTCACTTCCCAATCAGAAGGGGTTCTCTTAACTCATGCTGCAGTAGAAGCTGTGCCAGGAGTCCTAGATGCAGTCACTGCACTCGCAAACATCCCAAGGAGCAATCTCAGCCTTTTTGAGTTTTCCTTCCATTAAGCCTTTGCCAAGTCAGTACACTACTGCAGGGCAGCCTTTGCACTTTATCCTTTTGAGGTTCTGGTAACCAGGCAATTCTTGTCCACCTTGGATGAGCTCCTTTAGCATCTGCTCCCTGCACTGGTAATCAGCTGCATTATAAAGCAGCAGTCCAGTTTCTAGAGTGCTTCTTACATTTGATAACATAACCCTTCTACTCCTGCACAAAACAGTCACAGCCTGTCCTGCAGTCTATAAAACAGAGAGGTTTCTACCACAGTGAAGCACTTAGTTTCACCTATGCAGTTCACCATTTTCTTAGAATACAGCCTGTGGGACTCAGGGCCTCACTTTTATCTGAAGCCTTAACTTCAGAAAATATTAAAAAAATGAAATGTTTATAGAACTTACTCTGAATGAAATTTGCCAACAGTCATATCTTAAAGACTATGACCATACTTCTCACTCCATAATCCTGAAAGAATGCAATCTTTCGTGCAGCTTGTCCACGGGAAATGGATTCATTTTCTCCTGTTAAAATGAGAAGCTTTTACAAATTTGACCAATAATGAGACATGAATGTTTATGAAATTAAAAACAATTTGTGCTCCTATGTTATTATTATTACTGGAAGTTGTTAGTATTACAGCGCATTGGATAGTACAGGCAAATCAGGAACTAGAGCTCAGTTCTGCAAGGCACTGTGCAAACCACAAATAGTCTCCATCCCAGTGGAGACAGTACAGTATCCAGAATTTTCAAGTGAAAAATAAGGAGAGTGAGATGACATTAAAGGCAGGTGTGATGGCAGCTGCCGTTCAGCTCACTCCGTATCTGCCCAATTTCAGCAAAGGAAGTATTATTATCTTTTTTCTGAGTCTTCAACTGCTTCCAGTCTTTGGCAAGGACTACAGACTTAATCTTGTAAAGTGCTGAATGCCTCCTGTGATATCATCATCCCCTTAGTGACAGCCCCCAAAGTAGAAGGACTAAAAATACTGTTAAACTAAAAAGAAAACAAGAGATGCTGGAAATTTGAAGGAAAAAAAAAAGTTCTTGAATAGTTTGCAGCCCTGTTAGGCAGGCTTTGACTACAAAAATGCTTAAGAAAGGTCAGTGATAAGAAGGTTCAACATCTGGGGATTTGGGTACTTGTCCAGCATGAAGCGAACTTCACTCTCTTCTTGCTGTGTGCTTAACATACTTCTTGATAGGTTTACTACTGGTCAGCTCAAGGAGCAATAGATTTGTTATGTAATACAAATTATAAAAATGGGTAACTATAAAAATCCAAGAGAGGGGCTTTTGTACATGGACAGTTTTTAGGAGCATCATTAACACTGCAGGAGGAAGATAAAGTATTTGCTAATCTGAAAAAGGAACAAGCTGTAAGGCATAAGTAAAAATATCCAGTAAGGTCATAATATTACTACATTCACATTAAGAGTTCTTCCTGAAACTCAATGTAAACCTCTGTATACGGTCTTTTCCTTTTCTCTATAACTTCTGTTCTAAAGGCATGAAGTGTGATTTCTGTTTTGCTTATGCTTACTGTTACTATTTGTAGCTGCATCTAAGATACATGAGGGGCTTTTTACACAATTACAGTGGATTGTCCCTAGAGGTTTTAATAATAGTAGTTAAGACCGACAAAGAGACCAGAGAAAATAGAATATAAGTAAAAGACCTGACAGTTCTTATACACGCATTTGAATTGGAGGAATTTTCCTTCTCCTTCAACCTTTACTATTAAGAATGTTGTTTGACTGGATTAATCCCACAACTAGAAAAATATCATGTCAAACATTATCACAACTCTGACTTCAAGGTAAAGTCAGTCCTCCTAAAATTTACCATATCATGCAGGGACACTGTGGTATACCATCAGGGATAGCAGGTCAAAGGTTAAAGACATGGTTCAAAATAAAAGTACATTTTCATTGCAGATTTTAAGCCTTTTTCTTGTTTTCATGCCATCCTCGATCAAACTGGAAGTGCCAGAGCTCAGGTCTGGGGGTAGCAGGGGCCCTCATCAGAAAGCCAGCTACAGACAGTCCTTGTGATGTCTCATGTCTGAAATCCAGGCTGATTCTGGGCTCCAAATAATTTGATCTCACCTCTGGTTTTCAGTTAGTGAGAAAGTTAAAATAGACATTTTTATTTAATTAAGCTACACAGATTATGAGTAATATAGAGATTATTAACAAATATTTTTGAAGAAAGATAAAGCAGTGTGTGCTCTCTCACTCTAAAAAGCCTTGGCCCTGAGCCAGTTATTATTATAAGCTGACTGAGCTGGCATGAAGCCAAGAAGCTGTTAATTGAGCATGAAGCCAAAATGGATGGCTTTTCTCCCATTCCACTCTTTCAGTTATAGCTTGTGGGTGTGACAAACGTTTCTACCGCCCAAATTTTCAAATCTGCTCACGGATCAAGTGTGTGTGTGTGTGTGTGGGCAGGGGTGGTGCTGAGGGAGATATGCCATGTATTGTGTGTTTGGAAAAGGATGCAACACCCTGTTTATAGTCTTGCAAGAGTTCAGCTGCCACTTCATTTTATTTTGTGAGGCAGATGACAAATTCAGATGTCCTCTTCCTGGGTCTTTGTCCTTTGATGATACAGAGAAGTTGCTTGCCGAAGGATGCACAGGATTGTTTTCCTGTAGGTGCACTACAGTCAATGTCAACTCTTCCATGAGCTCAGCATCTAGCAAAGAATGGGACTGTAGCTCACCCAGACTTTTTAGGATATGTTAGATGTTAGGATTACTGGGTTTTTTTGGATTTAGGTCTTTAAGGTCTTTTTCAACCTTATCATTACTGTGATATTGTGGTACTGTAATATATCTTTTTTAACTCTAATTCCTTTGCCCCAGACAAACAGAGATAAGTGCAAAACAGCACTGAAATCTGTCCTTCCCACCTCTGGCCCCAAAACATTGTGTGGTACTCTGATGGAGGAATGGCATCTGTACAAGTGGAATGAAGGGCAGGGAAAGGACAGAGCAGCTGTTACCTGCTTGCCATGGTGTCTGCAAGAGTAGATTTGGCAGGCATCCTATAGCCAAGGAAGTAGACTTGTTGGAAGTATTTCCCTTTTTTCCCCCTCCCATTTCCTCCTATGTAGAATACTTGTGGTAAGGTTTGGTATGAACCATGATGGATATGTCAGTAAAGGTAACTGAGAACAGGAACAAGTTTAGGGCATGGGAGGCTGAGTGAAGGCTCAGCAGACAAGTTTCCACACATTACAGAACTGCATATCTGCAACTGAACTGGAACAAGCATATTTTTCCTATCAGATCTGCCAGCCTCTAGGTTCTGATATGTAGCATTCCTTCAATATTTTGAGCCAATGATGCTGAGCAAAGAAAGGCTTTCTTAAACCTGGGAAAAGCCAGAATATACTACAGTGATTTCTCTCCTCACCTACAGTGAGCCTATCCCAGCATTTCCACTTCTTCATTGAACAGTGCATGTTCGTCTCCGCAAGTCCTCAGAAGCATCAATTTTGAGTTTATTTTCAGCTGAAATGGGTTAAGAGGTAATTGGGTTAACAGGAAGAACAGCAGCTTAAAGTGGAACTAAGAGGATACCTAATGGGAAGATCTTTAATATGAACAAGGTTTTCATGACATGTTTTCTTATGGTCTTCACTACAATTCTACTTATGAAGCAAGACTGACCTAGCAATCACTGTGTGGACCAAAATAGTGGGTAATATGTTGAAATAAGTGATAATACGTCAAAGCAGTGTTTCAGCAGCCCTCCTGTATTAGATAACAGGTAGACAGAAAAGGTCAAAAACCTCCTTTCATCCACTCCGGCCTTCTCAGTGTGCTATGTACTGTGGACAGTAGTCAGGAGATGCAAAGGGCCAACAACTAATGCAGCATGAACACACAGGTGACTGGATCTTACACAAGTCATCACATGTGTGGTTACCAAATACCCCTGCTCTTGTCACATTATGCATAGGAGCCAGCTGGCCATTTATCTATGCAGACAGAAAGAGAACTTCAAATGGCTCTTCAGTAAATGGAGTTGTGAAAGACAGAGTCTGCACGAGCCAATACATTTTCTTTATTTCTTTCTTTAAAGTCAACGATGGATATTCATTGGTAATCTAACATAAAATAATGTGTTATTTCAGCTTGCATAGTGAAGATATCTAGATGAAAAATTATAGCTAGCTAAGCATAACTAGAAACTCATATGTCAGAGCCTCAGGACCAGGTTCCAGCTTGTGGGTAATTCTTTAACAAAAGTTAATATATTATTTCTTACAAATCAAATACCATCACATGGAAAAGATCTGCCTGGCCAGGTTCTCAGTGAAGTTATCTGTGCCTCTTAAGAGTATGAGTGTAGTCCTCAGTTATTTGGTGACAATTTCCTGATGCAAATGGTGGAAGAGCCCAATAGGAGAGGAGCACTGCTGGATCTTGTACTCACCAATATGGTGGGTCTGGCTGAAATAGTGAAGGTTGAGGGCAGCCTTGGGTGCAGTGACCATGAGATGGTGGAGTTCAGGGTCTTGTGTGGTAGGAACAGAAAAGCAATCAGAATCACAACCCTGGTCTTCAGGAGGGCCAACTTTGGCCTTTTCAAGCAATTGCTAGGGGAAATCCCATGGGACAGGGTACTGGCAGGTAAAGGAATTCAGGGTAGCTGGTTAACATTCAAAGACCACTTTTTTGAAGCACAAGAAAGAGCATTCCGACAGTCAAGGAATGGGCAAACTGAAAAAGAAGAAGAAAGCCTATAGGTCATGGAAGGAGGGGATGGCCACTTGGGGTGATTATATGGCTCCGGTGAGAGAATGTAGGGATGCAACTAGAAAAGCCAAGGCCTCCTTGGAATTAAACCTTGCAAGAGAGGTCAAGGGCAACAAAAAGGGCTTCTTTATATATATTGCAGGTAAAACTAAACCTAGAGGCAACATAGGCCCCCTGCTGAATGAGGTGGGTGCCCTGGATACAGAGAAAGCAGAGATACTGAACACCTTCTTTGCCTCTGTCTATACTTCTGGGAGCTGTCTTGGTATAAGGCCCCAGACTGCTGAGACTCCAGAGGAAGTTGAGGCAAGAGAGGAGCCTGCCTTGATTTATGAGGGTGATGGAGCACTGAAAAGAGGCTGCCCAGGGTGGTTGTGGAGTCTCATTCACTGCAGGTGTTTAAAACCCGCCTGGATGTGTTCCCGTGTGGCTTGGTCTAGGTGATCCAGCTGTGGCAGGGGGATTGGACTGGATGATCTTTCAAGGTCACTTCCAATTCCTGATGATTCTATGATTCTATGATTGATTCTATGATTCTATGATTGATTGATTCTATGATTCTATGATTCTATGATTGATTGATTCTATGATTCTATGATTCTATGATTCTGTGATTCTATGATTCTATGATTAATTCTATGATCAGTAGGGCAGTGGTAGCAATACCAAACACAGCTGATTGTGATGACAAAGTAAGATCATGTCCATGTGACCGAGGACTTTAGACCTGATTATCTGTTACATTGCACTTTAAAACAGTGCAATAGTTCTGAATGCTGTGGAGTTATTCCAGCTTAAAATTGGAGTGATATACATAAAGGCTGTGAACCCTCCAGTGTAGAGAAAGGCTGTGTTTTTCTGTAGACAGCTTTCAGTTGCATGATTATGAAGGATAAATGCTTGAGTAAGAACTGCAGGTGTTGGTCTCCAGGAGATGGGCCTTGATTCAGCAGGGTGCTTAAGTACTTGCAGAATGTTGAGTAATAAGCAGCCCCGTAACTTAAAAAAAATCTAACTATAGAAGATGTGGTTTAGTGGTTGAAGGCAAGATCTGGGATTCAGGGCTTTAAACATTCTAATCCTAGCTTTAGTGGTCTCTGTGGTCTTCTCTATTTTTAATGTGCAAATAGTAATCCTTAACTCATGAAGAGTGCTAAGTTTTATTACATAACAACATGGTTAACTTTTACTTTTATTATTGTTCAGTCTCTCCAAGTATTATACTTAACCCCAAATGCTCTGCTTTTTGTTACTTGCAGTGTGTTTGTGGTTCGTGATTGCTACTGCTCTTAAACAAGCTTTCATTAAAAGAATAATAGAGACTTCCCACTGAAAACTGTGCCACAGTAGATATTAGGGTTCTCCAGCTATCCAGACAAAGTAGGGAAGGGAAAAGAACACTTTTCCTTGAACAAATGTGTACAATAGATTTCTGACAGTTTGATTGGCAAATCTGAACAAGGCAAGGACTGATCAGAAAAGGCTTGCTCAGTCCATATCATGCACTTTTGTGAGGACAGGTAGCTCTAACACTAATAGACATCCTTTTAAGACTAATTCAGGTGATAAGGGAAATGCAGATAGCAGTGGACATTTTGTGTTATGTGCTATGGAGTCATTTAAAAAAATTCATGTTAGTGTTCTAACAGGCTGCTGGTGTGTACTCTGTTTTTTATTCTACAGAATATGACTTCGAAACCTTGGAAAGAAGAGAGAAGAGGGAGGTTTCCCTATCTATGCCAAAAGCATTCCTTGGACTAGAGTTGTCTACAGTCCAGGTAACAGCAGAATTCAGTACATAATGTCACTGTGTAGTCTAAATATAAGACATAAAAAAATACTTCCATGGTCCTGAATAGATAGCCACAACTATTGCCAGCAACTAACTCACAGACACTTTCAATTTTCAAAAACACCTGTTTCTCAAAAAGCTACTGAATTTCAGTAATTAGTGCAAAGTTTGGTAAATATAATATGATGCAAATTCTGGGGTCTCACATCTTTTCCACAGGAAGTATGTAATAGTAAAACAGCAGCTACAAAATATGTATACAAAAACTAAAATCTTTTTTTCACATTTTTGGATAAATACTGAAGTTGTGAAAAGTTCTACTCCGTGCTGACTGCTCTTAAAATTGGAGCAATACATGCAAAAGTTAAGTGAAAGACCACTGGTTTTTTTAATAAGTTTATAGTACGGATTTTATCCTGTGCTTCATAAGTGGAATTTGCTGTTGTCTTCTCTGTTAGCATTGGATTTTTAAATATCTGGGGGCTGGCAAAAAAGAACAAGCGAAACAAAAATGGATTAATTATTTTGCAGTTTTTGCTTCTTTGCTTGAAATCTCTGCTCAAGTGTTCAGTCATGAGTGATGATGAATAGGAGAATGTGATGGAGTAGCATACCAAATGGGATATGGATGTTTCATCAAAGTAGAACACGTTAAGGTGACCTACCTGCATACTGGTATACTGCTGAGAGCTTGTGCTCCATAGGTTCATTGCCACAGGAATGAACAACTGTTTGAGGCCCTACAGAGACATACAAACACTGCAATCAGGAACTGACTCTTAGATGGGAATTTGAGAAAAGAATTCAACCTGAGTTTCAAACATTTGTCCTTTGGGATTGTAATAGGAGACCTTATTGCCCTCCAGTCATGTTTTAGTCAGAGTCTGATCTGTGGGCTGTGTTGTAAGCAAACTTACTGGATGGATTCCTCTGGGAATACACCTTGTGCACAGGGTGAGTGGCTTTCGATGGTGAATTAGAATATGAGCCTTCATGGTCTTGTGAAGAGTAATGGATTTCTGAAAGTCTTATTGATTAATAAGACTAATGTCCCATTGACTAATCAAAGTGCAGGTGTCCAATTTTATTGTGAACATCATCCTGAAACTTTAATCCTTCCTTATGATATCATAGAATCATTTTCTGCAAGCAGAATCCTGTGCCTAAACAGGGTCCAGGATTGGGCTATTTGACAACTTTTACCCAATTATGCATAAATTAATTCCTAATTAATCCTAACTTTCTTACTAGCCCAACAATTTAGGTGTTACATTGTGTGTGAACATAAAGTGTGACAGAAAAAACCCCATAAAAAGTAGAAGTTAAATACCAGAACTTTAATACTATCTGATATTATTGGGTTTTACTTGTCCACCCTAAGGAAGCACCTCTGGTCACCTGCTAGGCCATGTCTCTGCATCCAGATCTCATTTAAACAGGCTAGTAAAATGTGCCCAATGTCTTCGCATTCTGTCTCCTTTTCAGCTTGAGTATGGATCCCTGAGGCATTTACAGTACATACAATCCCAAATGATACAGTAGCAGCAAACAACAAAATGAGGCAAGAGGATTGTATCTGACAGTGTCATTTAAAAGGAGCTGCACATTTGACCAGAGTGTCCTGTACTCTGGTACTGCCACTGCCTGTGGCATCTAATCTAGAAAAAAATGCAACCAAACAACAACAAAAAAAAAAAACCCAAAACCAAACAAACAACCAATTACCTTGATGCTTTCTTAATTTTTTTTAAAAGATATTTTTCACCTTAACAGCTTTGATCATATGGAGGACAGTGGAAAGTCAATGCACAGAGTACAGAACATCTGTCTCACATCTAGACAGAGACTTCAGAAACATATGTGTTTGTACAAAGTGGCTAGCAAAACTGTCATGATCCTGAGCATGTATAAGGCATCGATTTTTGTTCAAGCAAGCATGCAACTGTAGCATGAACATTTTCCTCTAGTATAGAGCAGTGGAAGTAGTATCATCACATGGTCAATGGGAACTTTCCCTGGAGGGCTGAATAGAATATTACCTCAGCCCAGACTCAATTGAGTCAACTGGAAGAATCTAAAGGGAACGTGCCTTTGTGTGACCTGGGAGAGTTTATCAGAGATTGTAGACATACTTGCTCTATGGAGCATAAGAGCTTGGAAGTCAGGAGGGAGACAGAAAGAAAATGACAAGGTGAACACTGCAGCAGTTTTCATAGCTACGTGTAAAATATGATTGCATACCAAGGTCTTAGCACATGCAACCTTAGTCATCACTCATGCATTACCTTCATTGCTTTAGTGTTTATATTCTGCTTTAAATTGAAGGTTGATAGCTTTGCTGAAATCTAGCTTAGTGGCTTTCAAGTATGTTTTTGCATCTGCCAGTTAACTGTTACTCATAATTCAACTTTGCTTCCACTAAACGATACTTAAATGAATTGCCTTTACTGTAGCATAGCAACTTATTTATCGAGTCTTCACTGTTTTCAGCCTGTGTCTTTATCCATCCCTTGTTATATCTAGTATCTGAGTGTCTGATACTCTTCTGTGGATTCTAGCCTGACAACACCCTTGTCAGGTAGGAAGTATTATTCTCCCATTTTATAGATGTGGGGAAATCTGGGACTTGCACCGGGTCACAGAGGAAGTCCAGGGGTGAGCAGGCCTTTGGAATCTGGATGTACTGACACAGATACTAAATTAGATTTACTGATCTGGCTGCGTAAGAATGGCAAGTGTGGATAGCCTCAGTTTTTGTAAATAATCACCTTCAAGAACTTGTAGTGGTGGTGTCTTGGGTTTTTATTCTTTTCATATCTAGACAATTTAAGAATTATATGAATTACACAAATTTTGCTAAAATTGAATTTTAATGCAGAGATTTTTTTAAAAGCATGTTATTTCATTTCTATAACATTGTATACTAAAATTTGCATGTAAATATATGGAGAACAAAGAAAAACTATTCTGTATTTTCTTATTCCAATGTTTCTGTAGGACAGAAGAAAAGACGTAATAAGTCTGGCAAGGCATTCCAGGCTGACGTAATAATGATGAAAATAAAAAAAAAGCATTTCAGTGATATTACACAAAATTATGAAAACCATGTTTTGTATTTAAGACTGAAGTGGTGTTTAAGAATTCAAACGGCTGGTTTTGGCAGACATCTAATTGTAATACTGTAGCATCGCTGCAGGCAATTTTCTTTGATTTAATTAGATGAACTGTGGTATTTTTTTCTTTTTGCAAAAAGGCTTTATTATGTAGAAATGAAATATGTATAAATTTAATTTTTAATCTTGTCACTACAGAGTAGGAAGGAATAAGCTGATTCTTTTAATTTACCCTCTTTGTTTAAGAAAAATTAAATTAATCTTATCACAAATGTTTATGAGTAATTGATTTGAGTTTTGCACTCCAGTCAGAAGTGATAGAGTTAAGATCGCTCTATGTTTCTTCTGAATTGAATCTATTGCAACCATCTTTCAGTGTGTAAACACAAACAATTTGAAGCCTTGATTATCTTATTTTTCCTTCAGACTACAATAATATTACTGCTTAAATCAGAGCTTGGACTAGGAAATATATCAATCCAAAAGAATTACTCTGCAATTTTAATTTGTTTGTGGATATGTAATTTGTTGGGGTTTTTTTTCATAGTTGTCTATCCGGTTTAACTCCCGTTCAACTCACAAAAGTAACTCATCACCAAAGATTTTTTAATATCTGTTTTAGAGGGATTTTTATGGGCCAAATCCAGAGGAGCTGTTTTAAAATAAATTGTACGCTGTTATAATTACAAGTAAACAATGCTACTCACAGAGTTACATGACAGCAGCTTTCAGAAAAATCTTCGTGATTAAAATCAGTTGGCCATTTCAGTTTTGCAGATCTAAGTACGGTCTTCTAATGTTCAATATCTAGATCATGACACTTACCCATTTTTCAAACTAAAGTTTTTTCAAAATTCTGTAGAAGCATCTTTGTACTTCTTTCTAGCATGAACGCCAAATCCCTCAATACAACTTCAAGGAAAGTAATGAAAAATTTCCACTCACTTCCTTAGAAGCCAACATTTTGCCCTGTGTATTAAGATGACTAATTCAGGAGTTCTAGAAGTAAAGAACAGAACATCCACTGGTTTCTCATGGAGATAGAGGCTTTCCCTTGTGTTTAGGATGTGGCTTTTACTCCATGAAACCTTCAACTAATTTTTTCTTACCAGCCTGACAAAGATGTTTTCTTTCCGGTGGCAGTGGGGACAGGATAGTTAATCGAATTACTGTCTGCTGTCAATTTGCTGCAAAAAGAGCATGAGAGTAGTTGCATCTTTTTTTTCTTAATTTCACTTGTCATTGAAAAGTGTTGATGCACTCACATGAAGTTCTCGTCTGATACCAAGAGTACTAGCAGAGGAGTCCGCAGCGATTAACACAACTCAGTCAGGGCCATATAGGTCAGATCTGTGCTCTGACAGGTTATTAAAGGAATCTTTTTTCCTTTCTTTAAATACTCATTCACAAATATTCTTTAAATACTCATAACGTAAGGAGTGAAATAATAGAAAACTAATTTTGAATTGTGTCCATATTTCTTATAATGATAAAAGTGATAAGTTCACACTAGTCAGAAGAGAAGGGGGAGTTTTTAGATTATGTTTTCTTTTTCCAGAAGAATGCACTATTCAGTGGACTTGAACTAACCATTTTCTTTTCCAAAGAAATTTTACTTGGCATTTTTTAGATTTAAAAAGGCTTTTAAAAAAAAAAAATACTCTCAAAATTAAATCACCTGTTATGTGTTAGTAATTTTAAAATAAAAATATCAGGCTGGCCTGAAATAAAAATCCTCCTTACCTAGTTTGTTTTCACCATGTATTCCAAAGCAATTTATTACTTTTTGATTTTTGCTTCAGTTTGATAAAATATTTGATGTCTCCTTAGAAATGGAGTGCAAAGATTTAGCTCTAACCTAATTTTTTTTAATCTGTTTATGTACTCCTAGAGAGAACCCGATTTCCACATGTGATTGAGTGTCAAAGTGGAGCATATTTCTTTTGTCTATTTCTTAGTCTCAAACACCAAATATAGGACTAGGTTGTTCAATAGTGTAAAAAATAATAACTTCAGAATCTCTCTTATTTCTGCTAAAAATAACAGGCATCTTGCTCCAGATTGCTCAACAACCTTTTTTTTTTTCTCAGTGCAGACCTCAGTAGAAATAAGAAGAGATGATTTTGTAGAGCAAGGAGAAATTTTCTTTATAGAAGGGAATGTCTCATCATCCAAGCCAGCTTCCCCAGGACTTTTCTGCTACAGCAAGCACAGAGGAGAATGGGGGTTGGAGCAAATCCAGCATTTTAATAATTAGTACTGGGGAGAGGCAAACAGGACTACAAAGTTTTGTTCTGGGGTAGCTGCTGCTCTTGTAAAGGGTATATCTGCTGTTGTTTTCATTCAGAAGGAATCCAAGCCACGTTTGTAGCATGGATGGTTTGTAAGTGCACTGAGGTGAACTGAGATCAGAATCTGAACCACTTGTGACATGCGCTGCAATGTAATCTGCCATACTAAGAGGTTGTAAGAAGTAATTCTTTTTTGCAAAGCTTCAAGTTCCTCAGAAGAAAGATGCTATAAAAGTACAAAACAGTGCTGTTATTATTATTATAAACTTCTAAATGCCAAAAACTAGGCAGTAATAATAGAAGTGCTGAAACAACTTTAACAATAGCGATGTGAACACATTAAGCTGTAATAAAGCCAGAGTCAACTAAATCAATCAAGTAGGCCTTACAAACTGCTTGTTAGGATAAAATTGCAGCTTTTCGAAAATAAATACAAGAGCAGATCCTCAGCTGGTGTAAATTAGCCCAGCTCCACTGGAGTCAAAGAGACTTGGATGTAAAATGAGTTGCAATTTTTTTTCAAATACTTTTTTCTCTCTGTCTTTTCTTGCTGCCATTGTTCATCTATGCATGAGTGTCTGCGTGTGTCTGGATGTGCACACTGCAGAAACACCAGCGCTGACAAAATTTATAGCAGCTTCATTTGGGAGAAAAGCCAAAGTTATGACAACTTTCATTTCAAACAGGAAAAGCCTCTTGTGTTGCTACCCATGCACAGGTGAAATTCTGAATTTTATTTTTTTTTTCATCTGACTTGTGAGTGCCAGGATGGAGCATGTTCTCGTAAAGCAGAAAAGGGACAACAGGAAAGTGAGTTCATAGTATAACAGCAGAATATATACCCTACTGCATACTATTTTATCTTCCTTTGTTTGTTCTTGCCCTAACTGTTGACAATCATCATAAGACTACAAAACAAACCTACTAAGGCACCAAATTCAGGTGATAACTAAGTAAATAGATTTTACAGACCACATTGAATTTAACAAATATTTTAAAGTAGATTTTCTAATTGTTTTAAAGAATCTGTATTGCCTGAAAATCTGCTTAGATCTTGCTTTTAAAAGGTCCTTGGACAACTTGCTAATGTCACAATTGTATGGCAAATGTAAGCATCATCTTGCAATCCTTCACATAGTATCACAGTAAAGCATATATGATTAAGTATGTTTGACTCAGTATTTTGTTGCTATTATCTTTTTTTTCCTGGAAACAAAATATTTTCTATGTAACCATTATGAAGATAACATTTCTTACTCACGTAAATGTACACAGGAAAAAAGAGTGGGGAAAGAAGAAATAAGAAAATCTAGGAGTTGGTAATGGTTTTGTCACTGACCTTCTTGTTGCTTGTTCTCTCAGCCTTCCTCTCTGTAGGTGAAACTTAAGGATTGCGTCACCTAAATTATTTGTTATACTGGTAAAGGAGAGAGAGTTTAAAACTTCCAACTTTCCAAAGAGTTTCTCACCCTCAGTTTCGGGGCTAGTTGTGGACTGGGGGAAGAATAAGTGTTGAGGGGGAGCTGAAGTCCAAAGAATGTGTGTTTTGAGCTGTGACTCAGTGACTGATGTGGTATGAACCCTAACTCCAAATCCAAGCAGATGTTTCAGATCTGTATTTTAATATTGCAGCTTGGGACATTCATAGTTCTAAGAGACTTATTATAATTTATTATTAATAGGAATTATGATTGATATTGTTACATTATTTAATAATGGCACTATTTTCACTATTTAATAATAATTATTATTTGCACATGCAGATCAGGTATTTAAGGTTCTTTCCCATATAAAATGCAAATAGAGATTAATGAGTGCTTCCTAGCAAGTAAGATAATTTGATAATTTTGTCCCTCTGCATTTAAGCATCATTTACTTTAAGTGATCCTCAGTATTATCATTTTGTGTTACACTGCTCAGTAGTGAAATCACTACTGAAGTCATAAGGGATTGTTTCTTTGTCCTGATTGCTGGAGCATAGCTTACACAATGCTTGTCAGCCCTTTGTCTTGACAGCTAAGACCATCATCTCTTTTAAATCAAGAACTATGTTCTAGCCAAACTCTGTATAATGCTCAGCAAAATGGTTTTATTTTATTAATTGATTTTATTTTACAATCCATAATAAAAATTCAAACTTTAGTGTAACTATTTCTGGGAAATAAATATTGATATATGTGTTTTACAAGCATTTGAGAAAGCATCTGGAAAACTGATTTCTGTGAATGTCTGCTCTGACTGTTGAACATAATACCTATTCTTTGAGCAAAGCAGGGAGAAACACAACCAAAGGATTGGAAACATGGTCAACATTTCTTTTCTTTTATTCATAAAAGTATTGGTATGAAATATAAAATTTATATAGAGCTTTTGTAATTGTATGCAGGCTCTAATTGTCTTCTCGATACTTAGTGTGATGATCTTTCTGTCTCAAGACTGGCATGGTGACTAAGTCTTTTGTGCTCCAATGATACATGTAAATTAAAGAGTAATGCAATGAATACAGGTTTATATAATACATGATTTGTTATTTCTTCACTGTCTTCACATGTGAGTACAAGTTAACATCACTAAAGAGAACTACACTAACCAGGTACCAATGTTGAGCCCTTTCTTACATAGTCGTAGGACTGGAATCTTGCAGAAAACTTAAAAGCAAATTAGATCCATCCCCTCTGATTATCATTTACGATGTAAGCCTAAGTAAGAAGAGTCAATCTGTTATCAGTTTACTGTGGGTTTGTGGGGTTTTTTTTCTGTATGGGAAAATTCTGCAACAAGCAGCACCAACAGAATTTTGAGAAAGTTGTGTTTATGTATAAGATTTTCTGTCTGGGCAGACACTGCTCAGTGTATAATTATCAGTGTCCATTCTTGTTTTTATAAACAGCATTTTATCCATTAGAAACTTGTAAATTAAGTCAACAGCTTGTGGTTTTTGGGGTGCCCTCCTGCTCAGGCAAGTGAGATAGCATGTAGCCTGAACTTTCTTCTTCTTTTTGCAGCAGATCTTCCAACTTGCATCCCTTAATGAGTCAATGCTCCCCTTTAAAAGATGGTAGTGCAATTTTTAAAATTATTTTTTATGGATTGTGACACCACTGCTACCATCAAGATTCCTCTTTCAATAAGATGCTGATTGGATGAATATGGCTTCCAGTAACTCAGCCTTTGTTTTGTAAAAACATTATTACAACATTGTATAACACTTTAGAAATGTTTCAAATTTAGGCTGGCGTGGTGACTTAGCAGACTAGGGGGCTAACATATGGAGTCTGCTACACACTAGAGACTGTGGTTTT
This sequence comes from Rhinopomastus cyanomelas, assembly GCA_013400115.1. NCBI lineage: Eukaryota > Metazoa > Chordata > Aves > Bucerotiformes > Rhinopomastidae > Rhinopomastus > Rhinopomastus cyanomelas. Next base: position 356,444 of record VXBP01007164.1, on the reverse strand, counting down.
ATTGCTGGCAACACTAGTCAAGTCAGGATTAGCAACCATGGTATTTTAAACAAGATCTAAGATCACAAGGCCTCAGGTATGGTTATCTAACCCCTGTCAGAAACAGGACAAATGTTGATGGGTGGAAATGAAGAGAAGGATATTTTTGCTAAAAAAGCTACATTTTTCTTAGGCTTAAATAATTTCCTTTGTTTTTCATTAAAATAATCATGCAGTTCAAAATTCAAAACATTTCCCAAATGGTAGCTCTTGCTGGATGCAGAGCCACCCGTCGGGACAGTGACCCCAAGTAGAATACTGCTGGCACCTCACTTGTCCTCGGCTGCAGCTGTGAATGTGCCAGACCTTGAAAAACACTTTGAAAAGCAAGCAAACAAGCAAACAAACAGATTCCTTTTCATATGAACTCACAGTACGGGCAGGATCCCAAGCAAGATGTCTCTCATCTCAGCCCTGTCTCTGCTGTTGAAAAGCAGAGAAAAGAGGGAGAAGTTCCTTGGGAAAGACAAGCTCTCTGAGATTGGGACTGATATGTTTTAGGTGTCGATTATAGTTTAATAACTAATGCTGAGATTTCATTAGAAAGTATGAAAAAATGAACATACTTGTAGGAAAAAATAGATCCCATTAAAGACTTGTACAGAGCCTTCTTTTGGTTTAATGGTTAAAGTACAAAGTGACAATATCAGAACAAAAATAAAATAAGAGGGGGAACACATTCTCTGTCTTAAAAAAAAAAAGAAAGAAAGAAAAAGTGGCAGTTAAAGCCAATAAAGTCCTTTATTTGAATGCCATTAGTGGGTTTGGCAGCCATCCGCGCCATCTACTTCAGAGGAGCACTGCACAGATTAAGAGAGGCTGGATGCTAATTTGCACATATGGAAATGCTTTTTCTCGCCGTTCCGATGGCTCTGTTGTGGACAGATGGAATTAGTGAGCACTCCAAAGCCGTGAAGGCAAACACATTAAAAAAAAAAAAAAAGCCCCTTCTCCTCCTTCCTTCTTCTTTCTCTCTTTCGTTCTTTCGTGAGAAACTTCAGACTTGAAATAAATAACATTAGCAGACTACTCTCCCTGGCATTAACAAGCTATTTTATCATATTTCAATTGCAAATAATTCTTTTAAACTGGGAGTTATAGTCATCTTATAGCTAGAACCAAGTGTGCCAAAAATGACTGGCAAATTAAGGACAATCTTCAGATAAATTTGGCCTTATATGCTGTATATAGATCTCTCTTCACTTTAGACTGTGCCCTGCAATGATCCCTGTTCAGTAAGTACAAACTGCATTTTCTCTTTTCAGTCTTCACACTTGTTGTACAAATGACACTTTCACCTATCTTACGACCAGAGTGTGTCTTTACATCTTGCTAGGATGGCCTTAGGGGGAAAGATGAGGATAAAAAGTGTCTCCTGATCAGGATCAAAACTAAGCCCCTGCTTTTCTAGCTATACAAAAAGCCGTTTCACCTGTCTGCCCTTGGACTATCGGATGCTCTGAGGATTAGATGCTGAAGACAGACACAAGAGAGGTAACCTGGACTCTTTCCCAGGAAGGAAGGTGTAGGAATTCTTCCTGGGGCTTTCCCCTGGGCAGCCTGGCTCCCCACGGACTCCAAAATAGGGCTGTGCCTTCACCATGATTAAAACACTAGAAAGTGGATCAATCCAAGGAGACAAAAATCACTTTTATCTTGCTAATTTACAAGGGGAATTTCATAAGCACCTTATCTTTTGGCAGTCAAACAAAGCAGATGCATCATTCTTTAAGGCAGCCGAAAGTCAACGACCTTTGTTGCCAAATGTCTATCTAGCCATGTTTTTTTTAAATTTCTTTGAAATCAGCTGGCACCAACAATTAACACCCGACCACCCCTCAAACTTTGGATGAAGCGAGTGCCGGAAACTGAATCAGGATCCAAATATGGCAAATAACACTTCTCTCCATGCTATTTGGCTCATTGCCACTAGCAAGAAGGTCTGTGCACGGTTCAGTCTATCAGGGGACAGTTCTGGTCTCAAAGGAGCTACATAAGCTACATAAATGCACTGAATAAGGTCATGTCCCCTCCCAACTAAAGGCAGGAAACTGGGCTTTCACAACAGCACCTGACTAGGATCTCTGTTACAATGGGATGAATGGCTCGGAGAGGAATACAGTATCTCAAAGCTCCTTCAGTCGGGATTTTTTTTTCTCCATTCTCTTTGCCCAACTTCTGAGAGTGCCTTACTAATCCTAATGGATTCGCGACTGAAAACAGTGATGAAACACACACCATTTACTTGACTCTCACTGAAGAACCAGCTACAGAAATGCATTTTGTTGCCAAGGATTCTTTTTTTTTTTTTGAGGGCAGTATTCTGAACATGTTTCTTTGGTGGTATCAATCACAACTATCAAGTGAATTGAAAACATGTGTACTTCAGGCAGAGGAAAAAAATGTTGTTTGTGATCAGTTTCACTGTGTTATTAGCTTTACTCTGAAAAACTTCACTTTTTCTATAGAGGATGGTACTAGAGGAGAGATGTAATGTACTCCTACCAAAAATGGTGACTGCACGTCTTCCTTTCATTCTCTTTGTGTATTTTTATTTTGGTTTTTTTTTTTACCCTTCCCTCCCCCCCACTACCCACTCCATCTCAATTCTTTCCCAAGTGCTCTGATGCCAGAGGGTGGAAGAATTTTGCTTCCAAAGAGCAGCATGTGGCTCTGGAGTGACAGATTCCTGACTGCTGCTCCAAGGCATTGTTCACAGCGAACAGGGAGGCTCTGACCTCTCTGATCACACAGCTGAGAGAGGAGGGGAGCATGCTACTGTTATAACTCTTACTCCTGTCTTTGTGTACAGTGCGTCTAATGGGGACACACATTTATACTGCTCTCTTCCTTTAGAGAACAAGGCCCAGTCTTGAACTCTTTATTCAGGCTAAACGCTCACTGAATTCTATTGAAGCCAACGTCCTTCAGGAGGCTCACTCCTCCTGTGCTTCTTGATGCATAAAGAAAGTATATCTTCCAATTTGAGTTGTTTTATATTTCTTCCTTCTACCTTGCCATATTCACTGTTTCCTTTTTTGGTATGGTGGAACCCTGGTGCTATTCTCTCCCAACTCTCTTTTCATGTTTCGAGGAGAGTGTCATTTTTCTTCTATGGTATCACAGCTATAAGGAGGAGAAACAACTTACAATCCCTCTTTTCCCTATGTAAATCTGCTTGCAAATAAATAACCCTGTATATAATGATAGTTTTATCAATTCAACTCAGACCTCATCGCATTCTAACAAGGCACAGTGGTAATGATTATAATTCTGTCCTGGAATCTATAAAGTCAAGGGGAAAGCTGCAGTCTTTGCAATGAAACTGGGTTTTCACACAGTTGCTTAGCACCTTGACAGTAACTGCCCCCCCTGTCTCCCCACCTAATGTATTGGCATTTCCCATATGATTCCAATGGCTTTGATATTTAATCCCAACAGAAGAGATTTTTTAATTGCTGCTATTATTCACAGAGAGCAGAACCTTAAAAAATCTGAGCATTGAGGAACTGCATTAAAAATAAAAAATACATAATGACCACATAGACACAGTTGAAGCTTGTGATATAAGATCTAATAAAGTATTTGTAAAAATTAATGCTTTGGAGAAATATCGGTAAAGATTCTTAAACTGGCGAGTTTCATTTTTGTAGTGACTTTACAGAACATTTACTAGACATATTTAATTTATGAGAAATGTTATGTTTTCTGAAAGACAGAAAGGACATCTTCAGGGGAAATGATCTAAGACCTTCTTTGGGAGGATGAAGGGAGCTGTAAATTAAAAGAAGAAAAATCCAACTCTGAAATGTTCATATTTAGTGTGATTCTTTTTTTCTGTTACAGTATTGTTACTCTTCGATTTTATTAATTAATGCTGAAATGGTAACTGGGAATTATCACAAAAGTTAAACTTGAGTAACAGAACTGATGAAAGGATGCAGCATCAAGTAATATAATTATTTTTATTTTACCATAAGTACAGGCATTGCATTAATGGTAAAAAAGCTATAGAAATCTTGCATATTCAAACATGGATACATTAAAAGAGTTATTCTGGAGAACTAACAGCAAAATAAATAAAAATAACTTTGAACAGATTTTTAAAATGTATTTTTCAAAACTGTCTGCTACCTGCTCTGTTCTTTCTACTTATTTTTGCCTAAAAAAGAATATAATGATGCTTGAGATGGTAATGTAAATTTGCTTTCCAGAAAACTAATAGAAGTAGGAGAAACAGAGCAAACTACTCAAAATCTGCTCTCGGAGGCTGCATTCCCGCTGGGTAACATATTTCTCTGCTGCCACCTCGATTTCTAATAGCATGGTAAAGTGCTGTGTTAGTCCTGAGCATCTGCAACCTGCACCAGACAATAAAACAAGGAATCAGAATTATAGAATCACAGAATGGTCTACATTGGAAGGGACCTCAGAGGTCATCTCTTTCCAACACCCCTGCAAGGACATTTCTCACTGAACCTAGTTGCCCATAGCCCAATTCAGCTTGGTCTTGAATATTTCCAGCAAGGGGCCATCCACAATCTCCCAGTTCCAGCACCTCATCACTCTCATAGTGAGGGATTTCTTCCTAAGATCTAAAGTAAATCTATCCTCTTTTAGCTTTAAATAATTTCCTTTTGTCCTATCAGTAGAGTCACTTGTCAAAAGTCTCAGGTTCTCTTAGGAAAAGACAGTACCAGTCTGGGAAGCCTTCTTAAGCAACCTGGGTCCAAGTTTTTTGTGTCCTCTAGTGCAGCAGAATGTTGGTACAATTCTTAAGGTTACTCCCCATATAGGGAATTCTAGACACTTATTGTCAAGAATAATAGGTCTTTTATTAAGTAGTAGATATACCACATGGATATGAAATCTAACCGCGTTCTTTTAAACAAAGAGTCATGTAAACAAAGATGAAAAATCCATGCTTTTTTCAGCTGTCCAAAACATTTTCTGTTTTATTTTTTTTTTTTGAGGAAATGCATAAAGGTGATGTTAGGAGATCAACAGAAATTATTCAAGTTGAAGTTCTTAATTACTCTGAGATTCAGAGTAGTTCTTGAAACAACCTCCAAGGCTCAAAGTTTGAGGCTTTGCCCTTGAGTGGGAAGTGAAGAAATGTAGATATTTGGGATTTTGATAGGTTTCACCATGAAGCCTTGTTGCCCTTTCTGAGAAGCGGTTTGAACTTTTCTTGGAGGGACATATCAAGATAGCTGTAAGTGTGACATGCTCAGGATCCCACCCTCTGCTCATCCACCGCTAGTTCAGACACAGACTATCTGAGCATGTTTGATAGTACGTATGGTTCAGACTGCAGGGTCATACATGCTGCAGTTTGTGCACTTTGGCCACACCAGAAGTTGGTCTCCTGGGTTTGCCATTTGCAGGAGAGGCAAGTATGGTCTTTAGGATATCCTGAAGGAACAGGAAAAGTGAACTTTTTGTAATGTTTGATGCATCATATGAAATTGTTCAGATGGAACAATGAAAAAATATTTGCTAAGTACCTGAAGAGTTCAGTGAATACTCTTCCACCTGAATGATGCTTTACAAGAGTTTGCATAGATACAGGCTCCATACCCTGTAAATCATCTCCTTATCTCTGTGCTCTTTCCAAATAACTTCATTTGAGTTTCTTTGTTTCTGGACTCTTTGGGTGGTTCCTCAATTTGAGGCAGCTGTTCTTGCATCCAGAAGCATGGCTCCATTGCAGGGTACAGAAAATATGGGATGTGCTGGCATAAGACATTTCTCATACTCTTATTCCACGGCTGGTCCCAGAAAGACCTTATTTGTGTGTGTGAGAGCTTATCTTCTGTTAATAATTTAAACCTAGTCCCCAGAATGGAGCAGTGTTACTTTCAAAGCTGAGAGGATTATTAACATTTGGTCTGTTCTGTCTGTCCACAGAAAACAAACAATTAAAATGTTTTTTAAAAAGTCTAATTAGAAAGCTACATAAAAGTAATAGAGCAAACACAAATTGAAGGACTGCCTATTACAGAAATAGTGAAGGATTCTTGGAACTGCACTGACCATAAGCTCCTGTAAGCTGCAGTTTCAACACACAGTTTTAAGTCAATTCCCTTTTCAGCTTCACTTGTCCCACATGAAAGAAAAGCTAACTTTAATACAGCAGACAAGAGTCCTTAAAATGAAGCAAGAAGAATTTTTTCTTTAAGTGAAACATCATGGGGCTCATCATAGTATTTAATAGTATTTTCCCTCCAGCTGTTTTTATTTATCTTTAAACTTCCAATAAAAGTTATGTTTTATTTCAAGAAGCAATCCATAATAAACTTTTCAGCTGATGGTAGTGGTTAGTGCCTGTGCCACCAACAGTGATGATTAATTCTTTGGAGAAGAAACAAAAATTACTTTTTTACTGTGCAGCACCTATCACAATGAATTTGAGTAGGGGCATTTGGGCCCTACCACCAATTTTCGAATTAGAGGAAACAATAATCTCATTCCATTGCTGTACGATAATGCTGGGAACTTGAGATGGGATCGGTTTCTTACTGGAAGGCAAACTCCAAGCAATCCCTGCTCTAGTACATCACTAGTATTATTCCACAGCATTAATATGCCTTCCTGGGTAGGTACACAGAGGCATGATCTGAAGGACAAATTGTGTCCCAAGAAGGCACCGCCCTCAGTTCTTACGAGCATACATATGCTTTTAACTCCAGACACTGTCAATCAAGACTTTGACTTGAATAAGATGTTTCACATGTGCCAAGCTAAGCATATGTTGAGCTCTGTATGGGATTTGGGCCTATATAAGCATGGACCAGTGGTGAAGATTTTGGCTGGTATTAGTACACTGTAAGTATACCAGTTCTTTTCATTTTAAGTAGAGACAACAAAAACAGCAAAGCTACACATAAAAACCTCAGCTAAGACATGACTTCATTCAGGCCTGTAGCCACATAAACAACTCCTCTTCTGACCCCAGGCCTCTGTCTCTTGCCTTCAGCACACTGTCTGTTAAAGCATCCTGCCTACTCCCAAAGGTCTATCTCATGGATTCATGGAAACTCCTCTTCCCAGTACTGAACTAGTACAGATGGGCTTAGGCATTAATTCTGCTTTTGTCCAGCTGCTGACAAGGAGGAGGAAACTATTGAGACAAGCTCGATTAGAACCAGTGGCCTCTGGAGCTCACGGAACTGCCAGTTTCCATTGAGACAATGCAGAATGCTTACCCTGGTCAACACTCTCGATACTAATTTCCTTGTGGGTCTTTTTGGCCAGGCTCTGAGCCTATTGTTTGGTGCAGAAAAGCTGATTTATGTCCACGACGCTGAACCTTTCTGTGTGAAGTTGCATATTAAAACCTCATTTTTACAGTTGCCAGAATATGCTTAATTACTGACTGTCATACATGTCCTTGGAAGAGGAAGGGCCTCCAAGAAGGAGTTTTTTCGGAAGGATGCTGAGCTGGAAATTTTTACTTCACTGTGGTTGGGATTTGGCCTACTGTAGAAATGTTTATCATCTATATTTGGCCTTTCCATTCATTGTGCCTTGAAGCAGGAGGACAGAGCAGCTGACTGACCTCCTTCCACTTGGTCTTCCATTACCGTCTTCCGCACAGGCTCTCACTCCATATTTGTTACCCATTTACTTTATCCTGTGTTTACAGTAGTGTGCTAAAGGCAAACACTAACTTATGTTGCTTGGTTTCACTTCTTAGTGCCATGAGATGTCACTGAAGTTGATTGTATTGTTCTGTGTCTGCTAAACTTGCGTTCCTGAAGAGCTGCTCTGCATTTGTCTGCTTGCATCTATTAGAAGGGTGAAGTTTCTTGTATTTAGAGAGGAAGATACGCTGATTAATTGAGGTTCCTTCCAACAATTTGAGCCAGTGTGCATTAGTTTTGTGTGAAGTTCTCTGATCTATACAAATGACAACTGCACATTCTCCTTGTGGAGAAATCCGGTCAGCCAGGGGCATGAAGTTGCCAACGGCAGTCTGGAGACTGGTATTTCACTGATCTTTTAATAATATGATCTGAGGCTTTGTGAATAAAGGCCTTTAGACGAATTCAGAGTTCTGTGGGAAGCCAGTGGAGGGAGCAGAGGGATTAAAGGACTTGTTGGAAAGGTCTGCAAGAGTTTGTGTTTCTAAGCAAAATACGCAGTAAGAACCAATGTTCCCCAAGTACTGAAACTTACTGGATTTGATATTCAAAAACAATAGTATTTTCTCAGAAAAAAAAAAATCTATAAATCCATTTATTTATAAAGAGCTACTGTTCACAATAACAGTGAAACCTTAATTCTTTTGAACTCAGTAGGAATATTGTCACACAATCCAGTAAGGCCGTGATTATACCTTGGACTATTTGATCAACTGGACATTGACCACCAGGCCAGGCATACCTGAGGAACAGTTCTGGGCTACTCAGTCACATGTTGTGCAGGTTTCACAAATTGTATAGGTACACAGTCTCCAAAGAAGCATTTTCTTTAGCAACTGTCCACATCCACCTTTTTTAAAATGACTGGAAACTTAGGCCTTATCTGTGGTTAAAAGCTAGTTTAACAGAACAAGCTCATACAAGATAGTGAAAATAAATACTGTTAGTATGGGATACCTTCAACTTTGAGATCTGATCCCACAGACAGCCCACTGTGCCTAGCTTTTGCATATCTGTGATCATTCCCTGTAGCTGATCACTTAGAGATAAAGTTGCACACACAAAAAAGAATTATCACATTTTTTCAGGAAATACTTTATTGATTCACTGCCAAAATTATAGTTACTTCTATTTGTTTGTTTTGGCAGTTGTATCCCTTCAAAAAGTTTGCTTCTGTATTTTATAATGCTTAAGGGTATCCTTTTAATTAAATTGTGTTTAGAACGCATGCTATATCATTCTTTACTTGCTTGAAAGCCATGTGTTGAGACACAGGAATTTCCCTTCTATGCTGTGACTTTTATAGTGAGAAGAACATATGGTTTAGCTCAAATTCTTTTCTAAGGTTTGGCTGTGCCTCAGTTTCCTATCTCAAGGCTCTTACTCTCTCTCTTTAGATAATCTAACTCTAAAAAGCTGAGCCAATTCTCCATTAACTTCAAGGAAAGAAAATAGCTCCATGTTTGCCATTACACTTTCTTGATATTGAAGAAAACTTCAACAAAAAAAACATACAGATTGAATCAAGTGTTTTGACCTTCTCACAAATAGGAACCTCCATTAAAAGATAACAACAATATCTCTTAAATTCTGATGAAAAAACTGAAGTTTCTTTGAATTTTTACTCTTTGGAAATCTCTATGTCCTGTCCTTCCCTTTTCCTCCTCATCCAACACCTGCACTCTTTTACCTTTGCTTTCTGCTAGAAGAGGCCAAAAGAACCTTCTTTCACTATTTCTGTCCTTTCTCTGAGATGGGTTTAAGAATATGATGCTGACAAATTTATTAAGTAATGCACATGTTTCTTTTTGAAAATGCTTGAAGAAGTCAGTGTGAGTTACAGAAACCTCAAAGGAGTGTTTGGTATTGATCAGGAAATCCAAACCAAGGTGTTTCTAACAAGCTCAAAAGTAACTTCAAGCCAAAGCTTACTTTCTTCAGGCTGCGTATTTCCAACGCAGTGCCTTCTGATTAAACCTGGCAATATTTCAGACCAAGATAATACTCCAACCACAGTTAGAGTCTATTTGAAATAAAGAGAGACCAAATAAGTACTTATAACAAGATCACTTTATGATTTTAAACAGGGGCTATAATTATGGTTACACATCATTGTTATTGGAAGAGTCCAAAATGTTGCTTTCTCCATTGTTTCCATGGGAACATCCTGATGTGTGGCATTGCCAGAAACTGTCCGACTAATGTACAAGATAGTGGTTATTGGCACAACAGTTCTGTATGTTAGAAAAAAAATTAAAACCACTTATCTAACCCTTGCATGCATGCAGGCACAGGACAAGGGAATATTTAGACTTTTAACTAAGCTCTCCTTAAGTACTCCCATTTTAATGTACAAGATGTATAGCCAAAAGGCTATTTACTAGCATAACCCAGTCATTCAAATAAATGAGACTCTGAGAGTGTATTTTCCTCAGTTAATGTTTGAGTTTAGTGCTAACCTGAGTGCTCAAATGAATTTGCTGATCGCAGCTAAGACTCACATAGACCCTACTGAGTATCAGTTACACACATTTCTTGGCACCTGTAGCAGTGTCTCCTTAAAGGAAACCTGACTTTAAAGCAGTACACAGAGATACTTTTTTCCCTCTTTCCAGGAGAGTTTAGTCTTTACCTTGAAGTTAGGTTTAAAGTAAATACACACTGAGTGGGAGACAGAACGCAAGCTTTGCTTTCTCACTCTCTGGCTCACAAACAGAGAAATTTAGTCTGCAAACTTTCATCTTTGTGAACTCTTTACAAAAAAAAGTTTTGTGTTTGTTTGAACTGCAGTATTTTTTCGACCATTTAAGTCAAAGGCTATGTCCTTATACAGAGCAAACAATTTAAAAAAAGACCACTTGTTTAAATAGGATATCACCGTCAAAGAGAAGGACACCTAATCATCTCTAGGACAAATCAGGCAGCACTAAACATGCTGGGTAAAATGTCAATAGAACTACACCTAGAGTACATTCTGCTCAACATAATTAAGTCCTCGATGAGTTAAGAAAAAAATCTGGTTTAGTTGGGGGAAAAGAAGGAAAAAAAATCATGTGCAATTCTGAATTGTGGTAACTAGAGACGCACTGAGGCTGCCAATTTTGGATTCAGAGAGCTGGTTGGAGGGATATTTAATGTTTTAGAATATGCCAATCTCGACTTAGAAAGGAAGAAAGCAAGCAGTTGCTTTTTGCACTGACTGGAAGGTATTCTCCGGATAATACCATTATTTCCCACAACGCTACCAATCTGTAACACCCAGTTGACCGAGGAAGGCAGAGGCCAGCATTTTGAATCCTGCATCGTTTTCACATATTTCTTAAAATAAAGATATTACTGCTTTTCAAACCATAGTAGTTATTTTGGATTTTAAGTGGATATATGAATACTTCTACCTGGAATATTGAGCCTCTATTACTAAGCTAGAAGTGTAACTGTAATCACTTGGGTATAAACTTCACTGTTTCACAAATAGGTCGTCCAATCCTGTGCATCTGATGTGAGGAATCTGGCCTTTGAGGCTTCTCTGTGGACTCAGTGAGGCTGACATCTCACTCAGTGCCTGGTAACTGCATCACTTCAATTCCTCCTCAGCTAGCCTTTTGAATAACCTGCATGCAATCATCAAGATGGCACTGCACAGTGAGTTCACTCACAAGAGAGAAAAGAAAACTGGGATAAAATATGTGCTGACAGAGGGTGAAATTCCAGTGGCATCAATGGAGTTTGGGTTATTTACATCACCAGATAATTTGGAATAATCCTGCCTGCTTTTTCACAAGCATACTAAATCAGTTTGAAGATTGTTTAAAGGCCCATTTTAGCTTTGTTACTTACTCAATCTCTGCAGTCATTTACTGCTCCAGCAGTACAAAGAGAGATTATCCCTTAATTAGGTGTTTTTTATCCTTATAACATCTTTGACTAAACTAGAACATCATCAATTTTTTTCTCCTCTTGCAACTTTCTTGAATTGGCTTTCATGTTTCTCAACCCTTTTCCCTGGTGAGCTGCTGATCCAGGGACCCATGAATGTTGGTAATACATCTATTTGTGGCCTAATCATTATGAATATTTTTAAACATACTTCAGAAAATTATTTGTAGGCTGTGCACTCAAAAATGCTTAGTCACTATAAATTCTTAGAATGAGTAGCTGGGAAGTTCATCTATATGTGGAGAAAACACTCTTTAAAGCCTGTGTTTTTCTCTATGTAAAATTTCTTGTGTACGAACATGGAGCAGTATTTCATCAGAGAGTTACAACTCTACAAAACTAAGAGTTATACACCTTTTTAGCAGTTCTGCCTGCATGTGTTGTGTTTCACAAAAAAGATCTTTAAGATGTTTAAGAAGAAATTAAGCTAATGGTTGCATATTTGTTTTAACTGTGACATGATCACCAAATCATAGAATCACAGCATCTGTTTTATTAGAAGAGAACTCTAAATCATCAAGTCCAAGCATTTACCCAGCACTGCCAGGTGACCACTAAATCATGTCCCTAACAACCAGGTTCACACAATATTTAATTATATGTAACGATGGTGGGCAGACTGTTCCAATATTTGATAAACCTCTTGGTGAAGAAATTCTTCCTAATATGCAGACTAAACCTCTCCTTACACAATTGGAGAACATTTCTTCCAGTCCTATCACTTGTTACTAAGGGCAAAAGGCTGTCTGTCTCCTCACTCCACCTTCTTGTAGGTAGTTTTAGAGAGTTATAAGGTCTTTCCTCAGTTAAAAAAACCCCTCAGTTTCCTCAGCTGCTCCTTGTGTTCCAAACACCTCATGAGCCTCACTGCTCTTCTGTGGACATGCTTCAGCACTTCTACGTCATTCTTGTAGTGAGGCGCCCAAAATAAACACTGTATTCTGGATGGGACCTTACCAGTGACAAGTACAGAGGCAAGCATCACCTCTTTACTCTGCTCTAATACAAACCGGGATGGTGTTGTCCTTTTTAGACATCTGATCACTCTTCTGGCTCATATTCAGACAGCCATCAACCAATATCCCAGGTACTTTTCCTCCAGGCTGTTTTCAAAATACTCTTCCCCAAGCTTGCATCTTACCATCGGGTTGTTATGACCCAAGTGCCGGACCTTGTTATAACCTAAGTGCACTTGTCCTTGTTGAACCTCCTACCACTGGCCTCAGTCCATTGATCCAGATCCCTCTGTAGAGCTTCCTTATCCTCCAGTAGATCCACTGGAGGGTTTCAGTGATAAAAATATCATCGAAATTATTTAAAGTTAATTCATTATCACAGAAACACAGAACATTAAGGGTTGGAAGGGACCTCGAAGATCATCCAGTCCAATTCCCTGACACAGCAGGATCCCCTAGATCCAGTTGCACAGGAACATGTCCAGGCAGGTTTGAAACATCTGCAGAGAAGGAGACTCCACAACCCTCCAGGCAGCCCCTTCCAGTGCTCTGTCACCCTCACTGGGAAGAAGTTACAGAATCATAGAATAGAAAGTATTTGCTATGGTACTATTGAATAAAATGTTTATTTGTGACTTTTTCTTGTCTCCATATCTGAAGTACAATATGCATGTTGTTAATGGAATATGAACATTAATGCTTCCCCCTCACTGTAGTGACAATAATAATGTATAAGAAACAGCTGAGATAAAATACAATTGGTCCACTCTCCAAAGCCAAATAATCAAGGACATTATGTCTTAGTTAAGAATTTATGTGAAGTTTGAAATTAGTCCTTTACATGATTTTAAAAGGTAAATCATTAATATCCAAAATTAACTGAACAATGGTCTCTTCTGCTGCAAGTAAATAATCACTCACCATCTTGAGACTTTGAAAAGAGGTTCAATAAGGATCTCTAGGAGACATATATCACTGCACTGAGCCTGCCTTGAGACATGAGGAAACATTATCTGATCTTTGGTTTCTTTACCCACACGATTTCTAAGATTGTATTATTGAATTCATAGCCATTGCTTCTATGGCAAAAGGCAGGTAAGAGGAGTCTCCTATCACAGATGACAAATCCATGGCCAATTTGCAGGACATGGCACACATTTCTGACTGAGATAATGAGATGATGTTGTTTTTGTTGCTATTGGCAAGTGTCAGGGTTGGTGCAGATTTTTCATCCTAGCTGACAAAACTATTAAGTTTGAGGGGCCGTGTTAACATCTCTGGCAAAACACTTTGTGGGGGAAGACACTTTTGAAAAGTCTAGCCAGGGTGATAAGAGCAGAATATATGCATAAGACATTCAGTTTCTTGTTTCCAAGTGAGTGAGAAGTGGAAGTCTTTTGACCTGGAATTCTTATCTCTGACAACCCATATTCTCCAAAATATTACCAGTATTGGGAAGACATTTCAATGAGAAATGAAAGAATAGAACTTGCACAGAATCCTAAAGTGCCTGTGATTTTCAATTAGAAAGAACATTTCCTCTGAGGTGCTGAATAAAAACAGCTAATGTGTGTATGATAGGCAGTCATGGTGGATAGTAATATTTTGGTGACAAAACAGTCTTTTGTGCCCAAGTAAGTAAACTTGTCCTTCGAGGCATAGAAATTCCCCAGTTTCCCCAAGGCACCCAAACCTCTGGAGCCAACTGTGGATCTGAGGCAAAATCCACAGATGGCTCTGCAAGAGGAATTCGTACAGCTGTGTACAGCTGGTTTACAGCACTTTGACTTTGTATTGGCAACTCAGTTAACTAGATGTGTTGTTATTGCTGCAGACACAGAAACAATATCCACTGATGCTAACATGCTCCCCCTGAGTGGGTTTAGCCCTTGAACTGATAACAGAAATCTTGTTCCTTACCTTCATATTTACTGCTAGTTTCCCAGCTTTTCCTTCAAGTGGGGGAGGAGCATGCTTCGAAACAGGCTTGGTAGCTTTCCTTAGTTCTAAAACATGCTTTGAATTATTTTATTTCTTCATGAAAACACAGGAATAAGACACCAGGAATAATTTTGGAGAGCTAATTCATAAGCCTCATCTGACTGTGTCTAATATCAACTTTAAAAATACTGTGCTGAGGTCTAAACTTAATATGAAAGAATGTCTAACTGGGCCAAAATTCTAAAATTCTGATATTTGGAAACTAAAACTATTTTAAATTTTATTAATTTAACACCACCCCCCCCCATTATTCTTAAAAAATAAAAAAAAAAAGAAAAACAAGAAAATATGCCCCTATAGAAACTTTATTTTGGAAAGCATAAGAATTTCGTTTCAAAGCTAATTGTATATTCCTGAATTATTTTTATTTTATATCAACATATGCTGAAAATAGCCACACATAATCTGCTGACAGATTATAATGTGGCATTGGTTAAAACATTATATTGCTTTTCATTTGTTCATTGTTTTTGTAACAAAACACAAACTTATAAAATTTGGGATCAAGCAGAATGTTTCAATCATTACCAAGCAGCATCTGCCCCAAACTCTAAAAATAATTTATTTAAACATTTTTTTTCTTTTTACAGGGAACCTAATCATATCCATGTAGCTTTGGGAAAAAGAAAAAATTGCTTGCTTTGAAACCATTTAATAAGAAAATGTTCTGTATTAAAACTTTCCATATAGATCTAATCAGCAGAACTCTATAGCTTGTTCTCCAAAATAAGGCTGCCAAAAGTTTATAACAAGTAACACTTGTTACTGGACACTCCTGATCTCTTTGGCAACTTTTACCTCAGAGATTCCAGGTCATTGACCAATGACTTAGCAATGTAGGATCCTTGAATCAAGTTCTTAAACCAAAAACTACATCATTCCATGTGAACATTACCACTGATGTAACATATGTTTGGCCATGAGTAAAAAGTATGGCAAAATAAACCTTCATAAATTGATTTTATTTGAGATGGATGATGGAGATGTGACTTCTATACCAATTGATAATTCATGCTGAACTAAACAAACTGATTCTTGAGAGTTACAAAAATGTCTTACTGTCAAACCAAGAACCTTCTCCAAAGCCTGTTGAGACTGTAGAAATTTTACTGGTGATTTAATGAAAACAGAAGCATGGAGTTCCTCTGCAGTGTCATGTGGCAAATCAGAGTTTTGTAGAGCAGCATTTCAAAAAGTAGGTAAATAGCATAAATTCAGTGTTAGTTCTGCCTCAGCCCAACTTCTTCCTGCTTACACAGAGACACAAATGCTCAGGAAATTGCACTTAACTGTAGAGTGTACAAGAATGCGTATGTGTCAACAGAGAAAGATGTGCGCAGGTCAACTGCAACAAAAATTTGCTGGTAAAAAAGGGTGTTTGGTTAGAGTACATGGAACAAAATTAAAATGCACAATTATTACTTCTGAGGAACATTACATAAATGTAACAATTTGTCTCTGAATAATTCAATTTTCAGTTTTAAGCCTTTAGAGTTATTGGAGCCACAGTCTGCATGTATTTTAAATGCAAAGAGAGGTTCCAACAGTCAAGTTATTATGTTACTCGAGAGTTTAATTAATAAAACCCTAATTGTAGAAGTCAGCATCAAGAGCTGCATCATATTGTTTCCATTACATTTTGAAAATATTTGAAGTGATTTAATAATTTTAAAAAATGAGCTTCTGAATAAAATGTTATCTTCTCATGAAGACATCGTTTACTCTGTGAGTTCTCTTACTTTGCAGGCTGCACAATTCTTCACCAGGTTCTACACTGTAGCATGTTTTTAGATCAAAATATTAGAGCACTTTTTCATACTTGCAGCAAAAGCCAAACCATCTCAGTCCAAAGTCTTCTGTTAAAGTTCCATTAAGCTCTCCGAGAACATAAATGTTTGGTGGCATTAGATCATTGAAAATACAAATGAGTGAATGTTAGAAAATTCCTGTAAGAATAAACATAAACAGTGTCTCATCAGAAAATCCATATCATAAACAGTGTGTTGAATGTGATTTAAAGATAACATATAGACTGAGTTCTAGAATACTGATTTGTTTTCATACATGGATATTTGCTCGATCCAAATATTCTGGGATTTCAGAAGTCGTTCAAGATAGTGCAAAATCACTAAGAGAGGACACTTTTGCCATTCCTTCTAGTAAACAGTCCCTCCTTCATTACTCAATATACAGCTGGGTGATGGGACATAGAGAGGAACCAGATCCCATCTTCCACCCACAGATTATTGCCTCCTATAGGAACTGTTGTACTTCTATACAGCACTTATGAGACAAATAGCAGCTACGGTCTGCTAGACACTGACTAGCTGTAGGACACATACCACAGGGTACCTTCCCTGAATATGTTATCTCCCTAGTTGCCTTGCTCTACCCAGTTCCGCACAAGCAGGTTGGGTCTCCTGCCAGCAACCCTCTGCTCCCCGCTCCTCAGAAACCATATTGCAAAACAGCAGGATTTTGCCCTAAGCTGTTATGCTGACTCCAGAATCTCCAGTTTTATAAGCTCTCTAAATTGATAAAATATTCCTCCCCCTCCCACTGCATTTCAAAATAAACGTCCTACAAACTTGGTGAGATGTTAGGGGTAATTAAAATTCATAAATACTATGGAAACTTGACAGCTTTGCAGTGCAAAATCAATACTTAAAGTAATACCTATTATTACACCATAGAAGCATACTTTAAGGATTTGAAACTGCAGATATTATTGAACAGATTTCTCATATAATATCAGGAAACAACAAATTCAGTAACACTATACATTACGTGCAAACTCATTCATAAGATTAACAAATCTAATATTTCTAAACCTGCAAATCTGATGAAATGTGTCAGTAGTCCTACAAATTAGCTGTAAATCTGCTGCAATAAGTGTTAATATTTTATTGTATTCTTAGAAAACCTCAGCCTCTAGTTCACTATTTCCATAGGCATGTCACGTTATCATTTCATGAGGAAAGAGACCCAGTTTACAAAGTTTAGGCTTCTTCTTGATGAATGGTCCAGAGGAACTCACATTTTGTTTACCAAAACAGTAACATATTTCACTGACAAATCAAGTTCATTTTGGTTGTCTTCTCCCTTTAGCAAATGACAGTTCATCATTAAATGTGTCTAAAGCCCATTTAGCTTTAGTGTCCCCACTCTTCTTCAAAAGCCGAATGAAAAGATGTACAGTTCATTTGCCAAAGGGCTTTGTCTCACCAACAAGAGCAAACTGGATCCATGCATCTTTCGAGATATTTTTAAGTTCCTCATGGCAGGTGAAGGACATATTGGATACATTAAAAGGTTAAATTCAAATTATCGTAATTTAGCATGAGTTCAATGCAGATACCTGTTCCATAGAATGTCTGATTCATTAATAATCTAGGGGTGGAAATAAATATAGGAAAAGGACACTGGAGAGACCGAAGAAAAGAGGTCTTCATAGGATATTTGGTTTCTTGTTCAAATATTTTTATCATGTGTTTTCATCCTTTTATCAAAGGAGGCCACAGAGGTCCCAGCAACAATTTGGGTCCAGGCTGGAAACTGAGAATTATCAAAAGGAGAAAGTTTTCTTATTTTTTAAGACAGGTACACTTTTCACAGACATTTTTATGAAGCTGGAGCCTAATTAGACCACATATAATCTGATAACCAAAATCTGAACTCCTGTTGGCTGGGTCATCACGGCCTTCCATGTCCTAGAGCCAAAATCTGTCACCACAAGCATCATGAAGTGCTGCATAAAAATGTCACTGCTTGCCACATGCAGTGGCAAAGCTTCTGGTGGAGGGCTAGGAGGTCCTAATAAGGTTGGTTTCAGACTGTCTGAACATCCTTTACCTGAGACAAAATTATCCTAATTCTGATCTCAGGTTTAAGTACCAAATAAAGCCCTTGTATCACCAACTGTAAAACACTAGGACTACCCTGTGGGGGCTGGTCTGTGTGTTTCCAGCACAAATGGAGAGCAAGGTACAAAGATTAGGTAAAGACTGGTGAGGCATAGCTGTGGGGAAGTTAAGAGGGCAAGAGAGTTCTCTCACAATATGCCCAGTGTCTCAGCTAGGCCAGCCCTTCGTGAGACTTGTCCCACCACAGCAACGGCATGGCTCTGGCAAGCTCTTCAAAAGTCTGGAAAGAAACAACCCTCACTAGAAATCCTGCTGGAGAATGTTCTGGGAATGGAAAAGAAACATATAGCTAAGAAAAATCTCTTGTAAAGCAGAGAGCAGCCATATGTGAAAAGGAAGCAAACTAAAAATGAATACAAGCAAGAGCTTGCTGTTCATCAGAATTTAAAAAATAGAACAAAATCAAAAGCTTCAGAGATTTCATTTCTAATACAAGCTTTTCATTATTATTGTTTAACCGAATTAAGTATTTAAGGTATGAAAATGAAAGTAGATAAGAAAGTTTTCCCCTTTCTTTTCTGTAGTCTTTGTTTGACATGGATATAAGGAAGTAAAGTGCATGACACTGAATGCTAGCACAAAACCTCAAAGGTGATGTGTGAGTGTATTAACTCCCTTTGCAGGAAGACTCAGACAGTAAATGGCCAAGGCTTAGCAATTTGCAGGTGGAATTTCAATTCAGGAGTGTGTAACAAGGGTGGTTATTTCTCTAGCCTAGCTTCAGTTAACAGAATATATTATTTATCAGTTCTTCAAAGTTTGAATGCGAGTCTGAATTTCCATGTTGATGTTTTATTTGCTTATGTGGCTGTATACCTCTGTAGGATTTCCAGTCTCTTTTCAGATGTGCACAGGCCTAGTTTTTCACTCTGAAATCATTTGCACTTTAACAGATCTGTTAATTCCTCTGTCCTCTGGTAATTCACATACAATTTCTTGTTTTGATGTTTGTGGCCGTTAACTATGTGAACTTGGTTTAAACATATTCCATCAGTATGCTTTTTAAATTTCAACTGCCCTACTTTTTGTTTTAAATAAGGAATAATAAGATTTTACTTTCATTTACTCCATGGCCTAGAGTCATCTTTCTTCTCTCTTGGATTAGCTAGAACAGTAAATTCTTAGATATTTTCGTGAAAAATACAGTTTCCCGCTAAAACCTCTCAAACATCTGAGAACTTTATTATATGTGATTTCTAGCTAACTGCCCCTACAAAAGCCCCTCTTGGTCTTATATACAAAGAAAATTCATTTTATAGTCCTTGGTCACACATTGTATCTTTCACGCAAACTTTTCACATAGGCAGTATTTAAAGCTATGTTTAATAATGTTGTTGGTCACAGAGTTCAGCAGTTAGGGTGACAACTGACAGCAGAAAGCTGTTATCAGTGAGTTGGTGTCTATGGAAGAGAACAAGCTTACAGAAAAGGTTTGTGTCTCAGTCACAAAAAAAGTAGATTCAAAAGGTTTTCTCACCTCAGCTAAGAACTGGCACTACTGCAGGTCACACAGTAACTTAGTACAATTAACCCGCAAAGGTAAGCCCCCATAATTTAATACATTGCTGAAATCCTGTTGCGAGGCTTTTTTTCCTTCATGTTCATGTTGAAGATCTTGCCAAACCATCAGAGGAAGGAGTGATGGTCTCACAGTGGTGGAAGCTTCTGTGTAACAGAAGCAACTATGAGTCTTGTCACTCCAACAAGAATCCACTTAAACATGCAAATAAATGCAAAGGCATTTCATACTGTTTTCACATAATGTATAATTTATGTTTTGCTGAACTATGCGTTCAGGTAGCAAGATTTAGTGGTCTACAGTCCCTGTTCTCCCTCTAAGTGTTTGTTCAGCACCAGCTACTCTTTATGTGACTAGTGAAGGCAGAAAGTTAAGAGCAAACAGGTATACTCAGAATACACTCAAGACCTGGCCGGCATGTATTTCACATCATTTATTTTTAAGAAAAGGACAGGCAAGGAAGAAATGCTTTGGTTTTGCATGGTTACTTATTCTTTAATGGAGATGTCAATTTCTATTACTACTCAATCACTTCAAGAGCCTCTCATAGAAATATTCCATATCACTTGGCAGAGAGTGAGAACATGTCTATAGCATTTTTAAGCAGATATAAAATGTTCTTCAGAAACACATATGTAGGATTTAAATTCTTGTAAGAAGACAACCACTGCTATTAAAATCTGTATGTGTTGTTTGTGGATTTTTTGAGCCCTTTCTGTGGAACTGTATTATATTTCCGTACGATCAAACTGGCTTCAGCTCTGGTAAATTCCACAGGATTTATCCATGAAGGTGCAGCAGGGAAGTAGTAAGTGTCTATCTCCTAAAATCAACTAAGGTTCTTGCCTAATGGGCCATTAAAAGGACTGACACATACGGACACACACATACACAATCCCTCATGCAGACCAGAGCTCCCATCCTCCTCCCTTTTACCCCCAAACACAGCATGTGCGCCGTCTGCAGTGTACCCGCCTCCTCTGGCTCAGGGCGAGGAACCTGAGTCCACTGCCAGCCCAGGTAAGTGCAGAAGCTGCTGTCGCTGCTGCTTCAGTGGGCAGCAGACTACCAGGGCTCCTGCATGCCCATCTTAAGTCCTCCTTCTGCCTGGGTTTTTTCTTACAGCGATTTGATCTCTTCGGTACCTTTGTCTCTGACAAAAACATTTGAAACTTTTACCTTGCGCCTATGGAATGAAAAGGCTGTTCAGCTGCGTGTGGTATAAGTGTGGTATAAGTGTGTGGTATAAGTTTTGGGGATAGGCTCAGTACTAAGTATGCTTTTTTAGGCAGAGAATTTTGAAAAGAGTATCAGGCACCTTAACTTTCTGTAGCACTCTGCAGAAAACCATCCAGACCTCAGGAATGTCTTTACTCGCTTGAAGCGGATTAATGTAGCATGTTTATTATTCTGTGTGTATATATGTCAATAACTGCTTATAACATCACTCCAAGCACAGCATCAATTCAAAATTCTTCTGTATGCTTTAGAAGAGTCTGCTGCAGTTTTCTGGAGGAGTCCGTAATTTACCCGGAATATTTCTTTATAATCAAAACTGCGGGCTTCTTAGAAATAGAACAACTTCCACACTGCCTGCCTTCACTGAAGTTCCCATACGGAAAAATGTGTGGAAGGGTAAAAAGAGAGGAGGTATTGGTTTTGATTTCAGAAGAAAGGCTGATTTATTAAAAATACAAACAAACAAACAAACAAAAACCCCTTAAATGTTTTGCTCTGGGATTTGAGAATTTAACTTTTTTTTTTTTAAAATGGAATATTGAAATTTACGCAAACTCCATTTTAAACATAAAAATCTGGAAATTTTGCACATCCTAATCAACAGCTTGAACATTCAGAATACTTGATCCTTCCTAAGCCATTACTATTGTTCATGTGGGAGGATGGGAACAGGACATAAGCTTTATTTTTAACAGAATAAAGGAGAGTGAAATATTTCCTTTCAGATATAATAAACACTACATAATCAAGATTCATTTACAATTTCAGTCCAAAATAACTGGATGCTTCAGGTCAGAAAGTAAAAGCTGTAACAGAAGTGTGACAAACCTACATAAACATTTCTCTTTGTGGCCCTCCACCCCTACTGATCTCACTGAAAGAACATTCCCCTGTTGTCGTTAGCTTACAATTAATTTAGTACATACATATTGGATAGGCTTTACAGATCATAGAAAATTCACTGCATTACTGAATAATGCCATAGTCAAATGACACCCTAAAAATGTCCCAGCATTTCAGATTCTGAAATTTGTCCAAAAAGGGAGAAAATACTAGGAACCCTATTTTAAGTTTTAATGAATACTGAATTTGAAAAAGCACAGAAGTGAAAGCTAGAGGTTGTTTTTAAATATACCAAATAAGGCGCCATCTTTCTTTTTATCTCTGTGTGGATTGATAAAGTTGTATTTTCTGCCTTAACATCAACACTTCAGTATTAGAAAACTTTTGTGCAAATGTCCAATACACCAGAGTGGATACAGGTGCTGTAACTTTTCTAGCTGCTCTGCTTGGTTTACTGTGACCGTATGTCACAGGCAAATGACTTATATACATCCCTGAGTGACTTGCTCCATCCAGTCCTGCTGTAAACACATCTTCTTTTTCTTAGGGCTCTCACTGGGCCTCTAGTGACTGTGCTGGTTGTGTTCAAGTAGCTTTGTAGCTTGAGAAAGTTTTTCTGGTCTCCTCAGGGCCAGAGCTCAGAAGGCAATCACAGAGTTGGGGCTGTAGCACAGGTTGGACCCTTGTTATAGAATCACAGAATCTGTTGTGCTGTAAGGCTACACGTCTTTCCTCCTGAACAAATTGAGACTATTTGTAGCAACACAAACTGAAGTTGTTGATACTAAGTAGGCTGACTTCTATTTCAGTCCTTTCTTTGAGATGGCCAGTCCATACCCATCTGTAGCTGATTAAGCTCTGTCAGTAATAGCACACAGGACCCCAGGTTTGTGATTGCTTTGTGTGTTCTGGACCTCTTGTATTTCCATTTTCTGTGCCATTTCTAGAAGTAGTAGCATAGTAAACTAGACAGCTACAGTTTTGACAGGCACTTTGCAATAAAAGGCGAGTAGTTTCACGAAGCTCAGGTTTGCTTTCCATTTTAGGTGAATCCTGCTGGTGATTGGCAGTACGGTTTCCCTTCTGTCTAATAAGGGTTGAGAGGCATTTAAAGTTTCCTCTGAGAAAGGATACAAAGAGGATCTTTGTCTTATGGCAGCTGTCTATTTTGACAAGACTTGGAGAAACTCAATATTTTTGTAACTCTACCGTTATCAAATCTTGATGAAGCTAAACACCCAATTAAATTCAAAGCTGATTAGGACAGAAGGGAAAGGACTGGAATACACCAATAAAATTGCCAAATAACACCACAATTTAGTTTTACAAAAGATAAAGTTTATGACAATCTATTGGTTCTTAGTAAGCAGAAAAATATCACGGAGATAAGTAATTTTAGGAGCTGCTTAACAGTGCTGCAGGAGGTAGTAAACTGGATCTGAATCAGAATCACAGAACATCAGGGATTGGAAGGGACCTCGAAAGATCATCTAGTCCAATCTCTCCCTGCCACAGCAGGATCACCTAGATCAAGTCACATAGGAACACATCCTGCCAGGTTTTAAATGTCTCCAGAGAAGGAGATTCCACAACACCCTTGGACAGCCCGTTCCAGTGCTCTGTCACCCTCATTGTGGAGAAATTCCTTCTCATATTTATATGGAACCTCCTATGTTCCAGCTTACACCCATTGCCTCTTGTCCTATCACTAGATGACATTGAGAAGAGCCTGGCTCCATCCTCCTGACACCCACTCTTCACATATTTATAGACATTAATGAGGTCACCTCTCAGTCTCCTTTCCTCCAAGCTCAAGAGACACAGCTCTCTCAACCTTCACTCATAAGGGAGATGCTCCACTTCCTTAATCATTTTTGTGGCTCTACGCTGGGCTCTCTCCAGCAGTTCTGTGTCCTTCTGGAACTGAGGGGCCCAGAACTGGACACAATATTCCAGCTGCGGTCTCACCAGAGCAGAGTAGAGGGGATGGAGAACCTCTCTTGGTCTGCTAACCACCCTCACTTCTGATGCACCCCAAGATGCCGTTAGCTTTCTTGGCCATAAGGGCATATTGCTTGCTCATGATCTTCCTGCTGTCCACCAGGACCACCAGGTCCGTTTCTCCTACACTGCTCTGCAACAGGTCAATCCTCAAGTTATACTGGTACTTGGGGTTTTTCTTGCCCAGATGCAAGACGACACTTGCCCTTGTTATAATTCATTCAATTTCTCCCCAGCCAGCTCTCCAGCCTGTCCAGGTCCCACTGAATGGCAGCACAGCCTGCAGGGGTGTCGGCGACACCTCCCAGCTTTGTGTCATCAGCAAACTTGCTGACAGTGCATGCCAATCCCTCATCCAAGTCATCAATGAATAGATTGAATAGGACTGGTCCCAGTACTGAACCTTGTGGGACTCCACTAGATACAGGCCTCCAACCAGACTCTGTCTCATTGACCACCAATCTCTGGCTTCTATCCTGCAGTCAGTTCATAGTCCACAGTCCCTATTATCCAGACCACACTGACTCAGTTTGGCTGCAAGGGTGCTATGTGAGACTGTGTGAAATGCTTTATTGAAGTCAAGATAGATCACATGCACTGCGTTGCCATCATCTATCAACCAGGTTATGCCCTCATAAAAGGTTTTCATGTTGGTCAAGCATGACTTCCCTTTGATGAAGCCACGCTGACTGTCCCTAATGACTCTATTGTCCTTAATGTGCCTAGAGACAGTGTCAAGGACAAATTGTTCCATCACCTTTCCTGGGATGGAGGTGAGGCTGACCAGTCTATAGTTACTTGGGTCCTCCTTCTTTCCCTTTTTGAAGATTGGAGTGACATTTGGTATCCTCCATTCCCCAGGCACCTCCCCTGTTCCCCATGACTTTACAAAGTTGGTGGAGAGTGGCCTAGTATTGACTTCTGCTGTCTCCCTTAGCACACCTGGGACCATCCCATCAGGGCCCATGTATTTATGTCCATCCAGTTTGCTCAACTTATCCCTAACCCAGTCCTCATCAACCAGGCCAAACTCCTCTCTTGCCTTAACTTTCCCTGAAGCCTCAGCGGTCAGGGATTTGATACAGGACAACCCCCAGAATCATAGACAGATGTAAAGAATGTGTTCAGTATCTCTGCTTTCTCTGTATCCTCTGTCTTCAGGGCACCCACCTCATTCAGCTGGGGGCCTACATTGTCTGTAGTTTTGATTTTACCTGCAATATATTTGAAGAAGCCCTTTTTGTTGCCTTTGACCTCTCTTGCAACGTTTAATTCCAAGGAGGCCTTGGCTTTTCTGGTTGCATCCCTACAACTTCAGCTAGAGCCTTATAATCATCCCAAGTGACCATGCCCCCCTTCCATGACCTATAGACTTTCTTCTCCCTCTTCAGTTTGCCCAGCAGCTCCCTGTTTAACCACACAGGTCTTCTGGCTCCATTTCTTGACTTCCTACCTGTTGGAATGCTTTGATCTTGGGCTTTAAAGAAGTGGTCTTTGAAAGTAAACCAAATATCCTATATAGTTATTCTTACATGGAGAAGAAAAGAAAGCTCTTTGAATTGGCAAAAGATAGAATTACATTCCTTGGTAGAAAAGATGTAGTATGGATCTACAATTTCAGGAACCACTGAGTGAAATTCAATGTTTACGGATGTGTAGTAGGTCCTTAATTCCAGTTATTATATTTTGATTTGTCAACAAATCTATTAATTTCCAAAAAAAGTACAGCTTTTTCTATTTGCATTGACTGCAAATGTTTATTGATTTTTGACAATGACATTTCACCCAGAGGATAAATTGTGGATATCACACAGAGACTAACACAGACTTTTTTATTTTTGAATGGTAGAATTTACGAGACTGCCTCAAGTTTTCCTGTTGCATGATTTTTCATGAAGCCAAGATTCCTAGTGGATGCGTTAATCATGTGTTTTACATGCTGTCATATCACATAACATTTTGAGTTTGACTTAACCTGGTGTGATATGTCACAACGCCACTGTATATATGCCCCAGGGAACTTTAAATCAGTTTGCTGAAAAACACAATTAAAGATTCACAGTGAATTGAGTTAAAACTGAATACTCACAAAACCACATCTGGAAAAAACTAACCGTATTATTAATGAAAATATTAACATCACATATAATCTTCAGAATTTTAAGACAATTATAAATACTATTTTCTAGTCACTAGATTGTCCAACAAAATTACTTGCAATTTAATCCTGTAACTACTCTTCCCATGTATAGGCATTATAGTGATTTTGTTGTGCAGCTGCAAAACAGAATCAGAAGTAGCACTGGAGAACTACTTGCAGTGTTTTATCATACTCTGATGCTTTGAACTTGTTCTAGTTGAGACAAACCAATGAGTATGTGCTTAAAGCATAAATCTGTAAGTCAGGAAGGCTCTGAGGAGAGCTGAAGGAAGAATCTGCAATGACAGCTTCTTCCTAGACTTATTTTTGAAAATGTGCCTTTTACACCTAGCTGCCTTTTAGCTGCCCCAAAAGTACCAACAATGGTTTCATGCAGTCAGACTTCAAGGGCCGGATACTGCCTTCTGGACTGTTTGATCAATCTTCATGGGTTGCTTTGGCCTCTGTCCAAAATGAATGTGTTTGTTCACAGAGCTATTTGAACCTCGTTTACAGGTCTAAACTTTTATTTCAACAAATAATTTGGGCAACAGTGGCATGCCATTAAAGGAATGTGATCACGACAAGCATCAATGACTTTTTTGCAAGGTATTCATACGTCGGTTCTCATATTATTCATTCAGCTGTGGTTTTGAGCTCTAGTGATAGTTCTCAAAATTTTTATTTTCTATTATATTTTGGTGACATATGAATGTTAACGTACGTAATTCTATTTTTTATGGAATTTGCAGTTTTTAATACTAGGTACTGCTCAAAGCTGGAAGAAATGAACCTTTGTGTTCTTACTCAATTTGCAGTGATATTTTTTTTAATATGAAATGGGATATACAATCATGTTGAATAGCAGGAATGAAAAAAAAAGACTAACAAGACAACATACTGTCTAAGCATGTGGCCAGGTTTAACAGTACGTATTTTGACACACAAGTAAATACAGACAGAAGAAAACAAACACATCTCTTTCACAGTGTATGATAGATAGACAAATTCTAAAGGGAAACGACACATTTTGTTATTCATTAACATCCAGTGATCCTTTCATGCAACACCCTGGAGGCTGAATGCAGCGTAAAAAGGTATACACCCACCAGTACTTGGCATCAGGCATCAAGCAGTTTGCTGGAAAAGACCTGGCATACATTCCTTGATAATATGTCTCATAGGTTTGTTGGATGGCAATGCACTGAAGTGTCTGACCATTAAATGACATACCAAAATGCTGACATTTAACCATGTGTGCCTGTTTCAAGTCACTCAAGTTTTCCCTAACTTCTATTCATTCTCTTCTCGGAAAGGTTGAAGCCCATGTTGGCAACAAGCAGGTATAAATATGTTTCATATGTGTTATGAAATACAAAAATATAAATTTACAAGGTAAGCATGGAACAGAGGATTGCATTACACTGCTAGAAATTAGACCAGACCTTGTTGAAAAGTAGAGACATTACAGCTACTCTGCGTTTGAGATATTTGCATAAAACATAGTTAATCCTTGACTGTAGAACCAGGAATCTGCCTCCAAACCAAACGTAGCTATCTGATTGATGCAATGAGAAGGTACAAGAGGCTGAAATGCCTCAGCTGGTATTGTCTTGTAAGAGCTTATGTCCCTGTCTGTAAAAGAAAGAGGTGTATAAAAAAACCCATAAGGAGTACTGATTGCACGGGCACACAAAAGTTGCTAAAATAGTGCTTTTAGATCACATTTTAGCTGAAAAGGTCTACAGAGCTCGGAATAAAGTTTTTTCTGTCTTCTGTTCAAAGGGCTGGGGTTTCATAAAATCTTTGCAACTAAATAGGTAAAAACTTATTCCTTAAAGATGATAAAATCAATCATAAAATAAAAAGAAAACCCTGGAATGGTGTATAGACTTTTATACAGCAGTGTTAAGGTCAGTAATTTTAGTTACTCTCCCTAAAATAAGATTTTAAATTTGATTAAAAAATATTAAAACCTGATGTTCTGCACAATGTTATCAATTCAAATACCTGAGTGAAGTGTGTATGGAAGGAGACAGAGTTGTCAGACTACAGTACCTGCAAGGAAAAACGTCGGGATGACAACAGCAAACACCGCATAGAAAAGATAGTCAACCTTGTAAGGCAACATTGAGAATTTGGGAAAAAAAATGTATGCAAGAATGAAGAAGTATGCTATTGCTGCCAGAAGGGAGGCAACTAAACCACTAGTACACCAACTGATGGAAATACTAAAACATTTTTGGTGTCTGTAACTCTCTAGAAATTCAGGAAAGACACCAACTCACATCTGAACTGGTGGCCAGTCTCTGGGATTTTGAAATAGAGGCATTTTTAAGGATAATGAGAAAATAACTGCATTATAGGCATAAAAACACCCCAAATTTTGCTTATATATTGCCTTCAAATTTATTTTAATATTACTGCTAGCAGATTTTTAATTTACATGATGCTTATGGTCAAAGTGTTCAATGTTACCCTTTATTATCGTTTACTCTCTAAGTGTCATTGATTGAAAAACAACTGTGGAAATTACTTCGGCTGGTACGGAGAAGCACATGTTACATTCACGTGTAAACTTTTAGAGAAGCTTTCTGTAAATGTGAAATAAAGTTACCTTTGTGTATCACATGGGCACAGGCAGGCACTCTGAGCTAAAAACCTCATGTCATCACAATGCAGTCTGGTTCTGAAATGGCTGTCATAAAGGTCCACTGAATATCCTGTTAGCAAGCAAACTTCTTTTTCTTTTTGTCTGTAACAAATAGACCCATCCCTCTGTGGGAACAGACATTCTGCTCAAGAACTCAATAGCAAAACAAAGGGAGCTGCCCTTTCGATGCACACATGAGTCCTGACCAGGATTTGTTTTTTCTTGCACATTACATGCAAAAGGATGTTGGAAGGGATTGATGAGCCTAACCATTGCCTGTTACAAGTGACATCATTTGGGATAATATTTAGAAGATTAGTAACATCTGCTTTTTAAAATATGGTTAGTAGCAACCCCTCCAGCCTACTTCAACCATATGGGATGTGTTGTCTGCACAGATAGGCACGGTGCACCACAAAAGCTATCCTGGAGAACATATTTTTCCTTCAAATAACATGCTACAAAAACGAAGTTAAAAACTGTATAGACTTTCTAATTTGGCCAGAAAGAACAAATGTGAAAATCGCATCAATGAACAAGTTTTATTGTTAAATGAGACTTTTACATTATGACTATTATTAATAACTATAATCACTGAAGTGTTTGTGTTATGTATAAAAATTCTGTTGTCCAGTAAGACTACCAAAGTGGGAAAAAGACATTCTGATTATAAGAACAGGCTTCTGGTGATTTGATTCATGGTTATCAACAAACTATTGTTAATAATTGTGAGGGAAAGAGCCTGAATAAGTGCTTCTGAAATCCAAAAGTTCTAGCTGGTAAAATCACACAGCACCTCAATCTGCTCTAATATTCTGGAGTGTAAGCTCACTGTAATACCACTGGTAATGATAGAAAAATAAAATGTGTTTCCCACTTTGGGACATGGGAAGCAGAATTAAATCAAAATGATAACATAAATAACAGTTTTCATGTATTTGTGCTGTAACCAGGTACCCATTTAAAAAAGAAAAGAAAAAAATATTGAGAGGATTGATGGGCTACTAGTAGGCTATAAATGAGGGGGGAAAGAGGAGAGAAAGCAGAATACTTGGGTTTTATAGATTTTTTTTATAAGTGCTTCTTCCTGTTTTCAGTAATTTGAAAGGCTATTAAAATTGCATGAAAATCATTTTGTCTTGTTTGTATAATATGGATTCCCTCGTTTCAGAGCTGAAAGTTGAAGGTTTAAGGTTTCCGAGTGGGCCTCAGTAGTTGTAACTCCTTTCATTACATCATGAGTTTTCACAGTAGGTGTCTTGCACTTTTTCTTATGTCTAGAGTTTCCTGAATAATTTTGGCATAGGCTAATGAAAAATTGTCTATCTTTTCCTACATTCATGTCTAAACCAGTCAACTCGTATCAATTA
Organism: Rhinopomastus cyanomelas; assembly: GCA_013400115.1. Taxonomy (NCBI): domain Eukaryota; kingdom Metazoa; phylum Chordata; class Aves; order Bucerotiformes; family Rhinopomastidae; genus Rhinopomastus; species Rhinopomastus cyanomelas. Next base: position 326,178 of record VXBP01007164.1, on the reverse strand, counting down.
CAAAGAGCAGAGTATCTTAGAAATTTTCCTAAAGTAGAATTGAATACAGTTATGTGTGTTCAGATGTAACCGCTTCTTTATCTCTAATTTCTTCACTTGCATTTTATGACCAGGTTGTAACTAGAGTCTGCTCTGTTAATACCTATTACATTTTTGATAAATTAACAGCTATTATATCTGCTAAAAATGGGCACATTTCCAAAACATCTGGTCAGAACAGGTCAAGACTGGCCTCTTCCTGTTCTTGCAGGAGCAGTTGGGGCTGATGCAGTTGTAAGCATTAGAGTTCCCAGGGGAATGTTACTTTACCTAATGTACTGGCCAAATGGCACGCTTCACTTCCACAACACCTGCTTACAGATTCCTTGCTGCCACTCAAAACCAAGCCAGCAGAGCATGGGAAATTTGGAACAGTGATAAAAGCACACATAAAATACCTTGGGAAAGGGTGACGCAGGGAATAGAAATAGGACACTGAAAAACATAAGCATGCCATGAGGCAAGAAAGAGAAAAATGTTCAGCATTTAAGAGGTAAACACAGTCCAGCTAGTTATGTTTGACAATTATCCCTTCTTCCTACAAGAGCTAGGTGTAGTATTGATTTCTTTTATGTCCATGATAATACCAGGGCACTGAATGTTTCATCCACAATGAGCACTCTTCTGTTCTTAAGTGTGTTTCAGTGTTTCCCCTTGCTATGTTGTCAGAATAAATCGTATTAAACTTTGTAAACCTTAGAAAGACTTGAGAAAGGTCAGGTAGTTTTGGATTCAGAGTTGTCAGCTCCTGGGCTAGCAGTGCAATAATCACCTTTGCGGCCTGTTAGTTTTGCCTTTTTGTGGTGACGATGTTTCTTGGTGAAGACACATCGTTTGCTACAGAGTGGCAGCTCTCAACTTCTATCAAGTAACCTGATCGCTTGGTTGGGGCAAGTGGTCAGTTGCCAATAATTCCTCCTTTTTTTCTGCTTAGGAAAAAAATTCTCTCATCAAATAAGGAGAATTAGCCCCACACTAACCTCTTCTCTGAAGCTCTGGTGGCCTAGAAAGCTTGTGATTGACATTTCTCAGTGGGCAGGGAGAGAACCAGTATGGAACTACCTGTATGTTTCTGCCAGATCACTTTTACTTACTAATATCGGTATTTTTATTAACCTCCTGGATGAAGTGTCATTTCTTCAGATGGTTTTGGAAAGTGTGAGATATTTTTAACTGAGTTTTGTAAAAAAATTATTCCTTATTAAGGTTTCCAGGACAATTGAGCCTGTTACTTTTAATTGTGAAATAATAGCAAGCCAACAGAATATTAGAAGTCTCTTTAAAGTGCTTTTCTCATGTTATATTTTCACTTGATCAACTACTTTTGATTTACTGATTGAGTTACAGGTTGCAAGGGACCTCAAAAGATCATCTAAGTCCAACCCTCTCTACTGGAGCAGGATAAGCCTACAGCACCTGGTGTACCCAGACTGTCTCACGTCCAAGTATAATCCGGACCTAACCCCACTTAGCTCATCCAACATTCCTTCTCTATATCTCTTCACCCACTCCTTTCCTGGATGTAAGGGACTTGGGGGTGCTGGTGGACAGCAGGATGACTATAAGCCAGCAATGTGCCCTTGTGGCCAAGAGGGCCAACAGCATCCTGGGGTGGAATAGAATGGAAATGGCTAGCAGATCGAGAGAGGTTCTTCTCCCCCTCTACTCTGCCCTGGTGAGACAACATCTGGAGTATTGTGTCCAATTCTGAGCCCCTCAGTTCAAGAAGGACATGGAGTTGCTGGAGACAGTCCAGCGTAGAGCAATGAAGATGATGAAGGAAGTGGAACACCTCCCTTATGAGGAAAGGCTGAGGGAGCTGAGTCTCTGTAGCTCGGAGGAGACTGAGGGGTGACCTCATTAATGTCTGTAAATACGTGACGGGTGGGTGTCAGGAGGATGGACCCAGACATTTCTCAATGTCATCTAGTGATAGGACAAGGGGCAATGCGTGTGAGCTGGAACATAGGAGGTTCCATATAAATATCAGAAGGAACTTCTTCACAGTGAGGGTGACAGAGCACTGGAACAGGCTATCCAGGGCGGTTGTGGAGTCTCCTTCTCTGGAGAAGTTTAAAACCCGCCTGGATATGTTCCTGTGTGACTTGTTCTAGGTGATCCTGCTGTGTCAGGGGGATTGGACTAGATGATCTTTCGAGGTCCCTTCCAATCCCCGATGTTCTGTGATCCTGGGATACTTTTCTTACAAGGAAAAATTGTGTTGTAACAGAAATATCATCCTATTATTATCTCTGAGGAGCAGAACTTGTCCTTTTCTGTTCCTCTGAACTCCTTTAAACATAGGAAGCAGACTAGGGAAAGGGAGAAATGATATGAATAGGTGGAAACTGGGATCTACCAGTGCCAGTTCTGTAGGAGCTGGTGTGAGGCTGTGCTGTTGATTCCTATTCTGTTTAAGAGATGGCACAGTTTAACTTCACTTTTGATGTTTCAGAGAAGACTTCAGAAGGAATTAAAAGGTTTTTAGCAGCTAAAATTGAATTGTCAGGATTATTTGTGCTGTCTATCACTGGCTTGAGTGAATTGGTATGCGGATACTACAGGAGGTTTCTTGCATCCTGGTCTTAACCTTTATGCTTTGCCATCAGATAGGTTGTATATTAAGACTCAGTAACCTCTTCACTGCAGCAGCCATGCTAGGCAAAGTGAGGAGTTTGTCTGTATTGAACTTCATTGTGGTGCTCATTGTTTTTCATTTCCATCTAGAAGTTACAGCTGCCAATGTACCGTTTGGCAGACTCATGAAGATAAAGGTGTTGTCTGTGTGAGGTAAATGTGGACTCTGTCTCTAAAGAATATTAAAGCATAAATACTAAATAAATCTTGTCTATTTCTCTGGACCAAAGTAGAAATATATATGCCATAATCTCTAGGTCCAAACTCAAATTCATTCTTCTCTCAGTTTGTCTTTTATGTACTGAAAATAAAGAGGATCAGTCCACACCACCCAGATCTGGATTTAGTCTTTCCCAGAACTGCATTTCAGATCCATACCTCTAGTTTTGGTCAACGCATGAACCAATCACAGTAGTTACCATGCTGCAGAACAAGTAGAAGCATCATTCATTGTGAATCAGTGAGAGGAATTTTATTTACCCTGACAGCATTTAAAACAGGTGTGACCAATAAACCCATTTTATTTTTGATCTTCTCAAACTGTATTTATAGGATATATGAACTAGTATAAAACAATCTTTATTCAGCAATTCCTTGCATTCTTCTGATAAAATATTAGGTTTTCTTAATAGTATCAAAGTATTTCTTACTAAAGCTTAGTTTTCAGAACTACTTACCAGCACTAGAGACATTTTGGATGCTTTATAAATCTATTGCCCATACAGAATTAAAGTCATTTCATAAAATCTGAATAACAGTGTAAATTAAATATTAGATGGTCTGAATAGGAAATAACTATCTGTGCAGAACAGCTTTGGTTCTCTATTCAATCTTAGTTGCTTAATTTTTTCAGCACCTCTTGGTGGCACTTTGATTTACTGCTTTTGAAGTCAACAGCACCAACCTTACAGTATATCATTGAGGTCTGCAAGCTGTTAGGCCTAGAGAGATTGGGCAGTTTATTTTCCACATACCCCTGACATGTCAAACACATGCGTCAATATGATTTACACACTAAGCACCCACGGACTAATAACAGTGTCAAAACTTGCTTTTTGCCGGCTACGGTTATGTTTGTTATAGGGAAAAAAATCCACGTGAAAAATCAGGCTGGACCAAGTTTTGCTTCCAATTATACCTTTTTAATTTACATTTTTGATTTTTTAATATTAATTTGCATTTCTGGAGATTATCCAGGTCACTTTTAGTCATGTTTTACATCTCAGTTGGGTTGAAGATTTCAGTGTGAGAAGGAATTCTACATCAAAAAACCTACTACCTCAAACAAGGTAATTTATGAGACTGCAAAGAGAGTATGAGAAAAGACCAAATCTATGGGCAGATGAACTGCTTATAAAGAGGTATGTTAGTCTATGAACATGCAGCTGCTCACCTGCTCTACAGCAGTGTCTACCCCACACTGCTACCTCAGTGTAATGTTGCCAGACGTTTGCTGGGCAGATGGTTGTGACACTTGTGACGCAAGTTCTCCCCCTAGCTTACCTAATGGAAACGTGTCAAGTGCAAATAAAACAATAGAACAGGAATTTTCCCTCTGAATTCTACTCTGGAGGATCTGCACAACCTGCATTTGTCCAAGGTTTTTTTATTATACATGTCAGCGTGCTCACAAGACAACAAGAAAGTTCATCAGACGCAGGAAAAGATGAGGTACTGGATGGCCTTTACTTCTTTTGTGAGTTCTAACACTTTAATGACCAGTCTCTAACATTTGGAATATATCTTTAATAGACAATTAGTGGCAAATGAAGTTGAATGTAAACTCATTTCTATGCTGACATAAGAAATAACATTAAATAGACATGAAAAAGATAAAGAAGTTTAAGTCAGGTTTAAGAAAGGCAATCTGAAGAAACACATACAAATGTATTACTTGTAGTGTATTGTGGATTTTTGGAGTCTTTAATTTTTTCACTTCTCTTCAGCTGACTGCTTCTCTGATAAACAGACCACGTTCTGAACATCCCCCATTTTCTGTTTCCACATTTATCTTTTTCAACTCATCAGCAACTAATTGATTTAAAGCCAGAGGTCCAAAAACCAAACTTTTTCCAAAGAGCAATTGAGAAATTTGTCAAAAAACCCCAATTCCCTCAAAAGAAATTTCTCTCCTGGTACTGCCTTCATCACAAACAAAAATAATTACCAGAACATTTGCGAGTCTTTGACTGCGTTCAAGTGAAAAACTGAAATTTAGGTCAATTTCAGGTTCATCTCTGCACTCAAAACAACTGTCTTAACTGAATGCAAATCCTGTAGCAATGACTACTTTCTCCTCTTCTAACTGTCACTTGTTCTGTGGTATTTAAGTCACACGGTTTGTGAACTATTATGGGAGTTGTGTTTGTACTTTTTCTGAAGAGCAGTGAAACTAACTCGAAACGCTTCAAGGCTGCCAGTGTCATTGTGTGCATATCCCTCATTCCTTTCTGATCAGATTGGAACCTTGTTGTAATCTTCTAACCCCAGCTCTTCTATTCAGTCAACAAAATAGTCCCTGGCCATGTACAGAGCAAAATCACTGATCTTTTTGGCTAACAATTTTAAAGTGCCTTAGACACTAATTACACAGCAATGGCAGCCATTGCCTAGCTGGATAGGCTTAAAAGCTTCATGCAAAACGCTGATTTGCAAATTGACTTGCCTTGGCAACCAGGAGAGGTGTCAATCTGAAAATAGGTGGCAGTATATCATTCCACCTCAAAAGGCCAGGGTTTGCTGAAAAGTGGTGCACGCATTCTCACAACAGAGGATTTATTATGTTATTGACCATTGCCATAAGTAAGCAAGAAGACATTATCCTGAGGATGAAAATAAAAATAAATCAAAAATCACTTTCCAGTTGTCTATAAGAAGAACTTGCTGTTGATGTAATTTTTGGCTAAAATTACTTAAGCATGTGCCAGTTGCTTTGTCAAAAGTTTGAGTCCACTTACTGAAGACACCATGGCTACTTGTTAAACCAGTGACAAAACCCAAAAGGAAAGGCCTCTTTTTACACCAAAACAAATTGTACTTAGACACAACCACAAATCCACACTCTGGTAATTCCTTTACAGAAAGCGTGTTTGAAAACATGAAGTTTATGGTGAACTTTATATTGAACAGAGACATACAGATTTGTCCATGAAAATTGAATGGCACAATCATGACTTGGATGGGGTTCTGCAGCTAGTGGCAGACAGCAGTACTATTTGCATCATGGTGTATCATCTCATTGTGAAGTCTATGGTGAAGAAGCTTTTTGTTCTGGGAACCCAGCCCAGACAGAGGAAGTTGTGGGAAGAAGAGATGAAACTTCTCTTGCTTTATCTCTCCTCAAAGTTTGTCAGTAACCAGATTCACCCTGAGGTTGCTATGTGCAACTCTTACAGGGAAGGGAGGTAGCCAACGGAAATATAGAACTCAGACCAGTCTCACTTTCCCTGTATATTTTGGTTCCTGAATCTCTTGTTCCAACCTGAAAAACCGTTCTCAGCCCTTTGGGCTATTTGTCTGACTGCATGGGTGACTTGCCCTGGTGTGACTGGGAGTCCATAAAATTATTCAGGCATATGGGTGGCTTGTGACACATCTGTGCAAACAATGGCAGCCCCAGGTCTTTTTCCTTTAAATCTCTGTGTGGACAGGAACCCCTTGGGAGCTGTAGTTATTCAATACTCACGTGCTGTACAGGAGCCATTTGGCTCAGCCCAATGAGCTCTGAAATCCACGTTCATACTTTGTCTGAATTTAAAGCAGTGAAATAGGTTTTTGGAGTTTATGGTTAGACAGCTGTCTTGGGCACAGCAAGTCAAGAACTGGGTTCCTTCTTCAGGTGAGGAAAATTAGTAAAACTTTACTCAAGCTGAGAAAGGACTTCAGTCTGGGTATTTTAGTGCCTTTACCTGTAATACACAGTCATACACTCACATATGTGGGCATTTTCACCAAAACAGTCTCAAGAGGTTACGTTTTCTCCACAAAAAGAAACAAAAGAAAACTGAGAAAAATTAGACATGAAGATAAGAAGTCTCAAAAATTAAGGTAATATAGAATTATTGTCTTCTAGTCAGCTTTAATTGCTTATGCAACAATTTATGATTAGAATGCAAAAATTCATATCCCATATGCATTCTTCAAATTTTGTTTATAATTTGTCCTCCCAACAGATCCTCCTTACAGTAAGTTTATTTATCAGAGTATTCATGGAAAGTAGAGCCCAAAGGGGATGTAAATCCAAAGTAAGTGAATTTGTTTAAATATTTAAATCAACATTTGTGTGATGTATTATTCCAGCTTCAGTCTGCATTCTGGATTAGAGTGGGATGGAAAACAATATACATAAGAAATTTTTATAGATGAAAATTAATTACAAGTCAAAAGTCTAAACTGTACTACATAAAGAATAATTCTTGCTTCTTTTTTGAATCAGAAAATTTGTTAACATCTATTACAAAGCAGTATTTGTATCATGAAAAAATATTCAGTGCTTAAATTGAGAAAAATTTGAAAAACATACCCAACATTTTATTATTTTTTTAGTTAAAAAAAAAGCCAGTGTTAATCCAGTTCATCTAGTTCTATTTTTGACTTTTCAGTTTGTTAGGAACATGTTAAATGAAAATTTTCCAAAGATATTGAAATACAATACTAATCTTTTATTTTATACTAAATACAATAGTAAACTTTTCTTTTATAGCCTCTATATAGTTGCTGCAGCATATTATAGTTTCTTCATCAAGAAAAGAAAGAATATAAATGAAGTCATGTGAGTGGAGTAGTGCTGTTGTTTAATATTGCAATATTGCGTTTCAGGTTTGGAAAGAAAACATTCTCAACTGTGCTGAAATGTCTGCAAGGTGGGTGGGGAATTTTGGGAGGGTGACTATAAAACTCCGTGATCCTCCAACATGTATTCCTGTGGTCAGCTGAATGCTTTTTTGCTGTAAATTCATTTTAGCTATGCTTTCTGCTTACCTGATGCAAGTGCAGCAGAGATCAGTCACCTATGCAGTTATTTCAATTCTCTCCTGATTAAATTTATGTTTCAAATGATTGACACCACAGATCACATCCCCAGTAGGATCATACTTTTATTCAAAATCATGTAGATAGGGACATATCCAAAAATCAGCAAGACATTCTCATTATGTAAAGTTAAGCGTATGTTCAAGTATTTCTATTATCAGAGCTATTCTGTAAAATTGAGAAGAGAATACACAAGATGTACAACATTTCTATAGTAACCTACAACCGTTAGCTCACACGGACAGCTTATACATTGATTATGTATGCGTATGTATGCATATATATATGTATTAACATGTTGAATTTACACACTTGGATTTTTAAATTGGCATCATCAGTGCTAAATACATGCCAAGCTTAATTATATGACTTCTTTCTCTTCCCAAAAGTCGGTTGCAGTAATACCTGTTGCAGGGAGATGTGATTAACATGCTGTGGCCCTTTGGCATGACATTATTTATTTATTTAATTCCGAGAGAGCCTCTAATCCCTGCTTAATTTTATAAACTGTCAAAATGATTCTAAATATCTCTCTGGTTTGCATTTTCACCTCAGGACAGGAGTTCAGAGGTACAGATTTGTTGTATAACAGTGGACTTCAGGCAATTTTCATCTTTTAATGCCTACAGCATCTGAGGCTGAATTTATCATAATCACCAGATTATCTCTAAAGGATCTTTCTGTTATACTTTGAAATAGTTCTGCAAGGAAATACCAAAGTGCAAAAATAATTGATTAGATGCAGGAGATCATTTTGTCACATAATCCCAGATGGAAAAGAAAACAAATGCTGATTTCTTTTTTTAATGACAATTTAAAATTACTATGGAAAGATGCTTGCTATTCTGATAAAGTCAGATATTGGTCTCAGTCCCCTGGTTAGGCCTTAAAATGCAGCAAGAAAATGTGTAAAAATGCTAGAATTTTGTTTTAGAATGGGAATGCGTTGTTGAAGTGCTGCATACAACTGAAACAGCTAAGAAAGTAGTGTGCCTACACTGCTATTGATATGCCAAGTATATTAAGAAAAGAAAAAGTGTATATACAAATAAACGGTAGGCAAGATTCTTATTATTTTTAACTAAATATGAATATATTTCTGTGGTATTTTGAGGAACTATGAACAATTTGGATGATACGCAGGGTCAGAAAAAGGAAACCAAATCTGACAACACAATCCACCTAGTAATCCTGGGTATGAAAGTCGTGTGATGGGACCCATTACCATTTAATAAATGTCAATAAATACTTTACATTGATTATTGGTGTTATAAAAGAGACTATATTTAAGGGTAATTTGTGGTTGTTATATTTTTTTGAAGTTTGCACTTCAGTAAGAAATAGAACCTCATTTCCTTGTCAGAGATGGGATGTGATTCCGAAATTAATACGAATTCCGCTAATGACATCAATAGACATTTACACCAAAATAAGTTAACAAATTGAGAAAGACAGACAAAAAATAGTAGAATGCACCTTTGGATTGAAATATTCCTTCCTTTATGCAAATATTGACCTCACATAAATTATATGATTTTAAAAATATTTTGTTGGGGCATCATTTGTTGGTCCCGGACTGAAGAGTTTATTCTACCAGGACAGAAACTTTAAAAGATGTAGAAATGGACCACTCATATTTGTCATTAAGGCGATCAAGAAAGTATGGCTCCATAGTTATGTCAAGAGGCAAAAAGAAGTGATCAGAATGTCTGCAGCTGGACAACCTGCAGGCTGATTCAGGAGTCTGCATCTGGTACTGAAGTAAGTTGCTAATTTAATTACATTAATGAAATATATGTGCTCAGGAATAACTAAAGAGAAATGGATAAAAAGGGTCTTCATGTGCTTCCTATATTTAAAGAAGTTATCCTTCAGCTGGAATATTAGAAAATTATCCAAAGGGATACTACCCAGGAAGACAACAGTTGTTATTGCAGACTAATACATTACCCTGGATAGCTTGTCTCCTGAAGCATGGGTCAGGCTACTCAGGAGCACAGTGATCTGTCTCCACTAAAGTTTTTCCTACAAATGCAGGCTGTTGCACATCTTCACCTGTACTTAAAGAGAAAAACAAGAACACCATCTCTCTTCTCTGAGCTCCACCCAAAGCAGCATGTAAGAGAGCGAAACTTATGAAACTGGGGTGTAATTAAAAAAGACCCAGCAGCGGAAGGGTACAATGTAAAATCTTTCTGAAGTAACATACATAGCTACTCCCATCCTGCTGCTAAACACAAAATGTCATAATCTGAGAAACTCTAGCCCTTCTTTTTTTTTGTTGTAGACTGAAATATAACTTTTAAACCACTGACTACTTAGTACTGTTAAAACTGTTAAAGTTAAAAAAGAAAACCAAGATATTGAAACTGTTTGTAGTCTCTCGTGTGTTTTGATGAATGAAAGAAAAAGAAGGGAAGTTTGAAAGTGGGAAACCAGGTGATCAAAATATCATCTGTGGCAAGATATATAGAGACATTAGATGGTCATCAAATATTGATAGTGCATTGAAGGTATAACACTAAGGCAGAGCACTCCATTTGTTTGCTTTGTTTGGCCGATGTGTTAAGTAGAATAACTTATGGGAAACGTTCACATTCATCCCTTCTATGGCTTTTGTTAACAGGTTAGCACTCGACCAATTCACATATCTAAAGCTTTATGTATTATTAATCAAAAGAGTTAAAAAGTCAATCCAATCTGGTTATATACAGTAGTTCTTGTGGTTCTCAAACCTTTAAATAATTTATGGTGTCATCACTTTCCCAGTGGATGTCAGGCTGGTAGAATGTCTGGAATCAGAATCCCACTGGGAAAAAAAAAAGAAACATAGTCAGAAAAAGTAGTAATTTTTTTTTAATAATAGCAACTCCAGCCTATTGTATCATCACTATCAGTCTCTAGGGACATCATTTCTCTGAAAGAGAAGTTTTTCTTATATGACTCCTTTTGGGATCAAACAGTCCTGACAAATCTACACCTACACAGTATTCTAAATGGCTGAAGGTGCGTGTGTGTTAAGCACGTATATAGATGTGACTTTATTTTAAAATAAATAAATCCTAGATCTTCATGAATAAGTATACACAATATTTAAATTGGTCTTAATCTTCTGAAACCAATCACACTTCATTATTGGTTTCTTCTTTCTTTGTTTATAGAAATTATAATCTAGATGTAATCATCACTATAGTGTTGAGATTGAGTCAGTATTTTTTATTTCAGATATTTGTTCTGTCTCGTTTGAAGCAGTAAGCCTCCACAGCTGATCACTGTATTCTTAAATGGCTTGTTTTTTTCAGGGAAGAGGGGTAAGTATATCCCAAATCCCATCAGTCATATTGATCCGCCATTTTGCTTTCTTATTAGCTTATTAGTTTTTTAAAAACATCATAAAAGTATTCTCTTTTAAAGTATTTTCGGAGATAATGGCATTAAGAATACTAGATTCTGCCTCCACAAGGGGTTTGACTACTATTACTGAGTAGACTGCTACCATGTATTTAACATATAACCTCCTTCCAGAATTAAAAATTGTCTCTAAAACCAGAAAATCGTGTATTTTTCTCCATGAAAACCAGGTCACTGATTATGAGGTTTTATACATCTTTGTTTTGTTCTGTAGATTTATAACTTGCAATCAGTGTCCAATGCAAAGCTATCATTTTATCCCCTTGAACTTCTCTATAAAAAACCTAGGAAACATCAGTTAAGAAAATTTTCCTGTGATTTTTCTTTCAGCTGTTCCCATACTCACTCATTCTGGCCAGGTCCACAACCTGCTACATCCAAATCCTGCTTTTCTACAGGTCTGAGAAATTTCACTTCCTGACCCTTCACTGTGGCCTGTACAATTTCTGATAGAATGATGTGAGTGTAAGGATGCTTTTCTATGTGCACTCAGCCAGCCAGCCTAGCAATGTCCTGCCTGAATAAGTTGATGAGGGAGTTTGATATTTCCCCTAGAAAATCTGGATTGCAGACCCTTGTTCCTTTAAAAACAGAGACAAAAATAGAAACATAAAATGCAATATTATAAACAGTTAAAAAAAGAATTGAAAGATTTAGGTGCATGCAAATCATAAAATTCCCCCGGTACCAATAACTCATCTGTATTGATGACATGTATTGACTCATATACGGCTTTCAGCAACACTTGTGTAAATCCAAAGTACTGAAACTTTAGTCACTTTGGTGCAATTGTTCTTGATTTACAGTCTTGTAACTGACAGCATTTGACCCTTAGACTATACATATATTTTAAATTATGCATTTAGCTTCCTGAGCTGAAACTGAACAATAAAGCACCATATATATCATCAGGTATGCACCATGTGCCAGCTTGATGTGGACATTTTAGTTTTGCAGTTTTCCTACTCTTGTACTGCCATTCTCTTACATGAAAGGGTATTAAATCATGTACATATATCTATATATGTGTCCACAGACTCTTCTCTTTCCTGGATTAGTGAGATGTGTCTCTACCCATGGCAGGGGATTGGAACTAGATGTCCTCTGAGATCTGTTCCAACTGAAGCCACTCTATAATTGTACGATTCTTTCTATAAAGCCTAAACTTGCAGAGCTTCTACCATTTCTCTGGTTCCAGAAGGTTTCCAAAAGGCAGACATACTGTGGTAAAAGATTACAAGTAACACTCTCTTTTAAAATTATACTTCTAAGAAATGACAATAGAAATTAATTTTCTTTATTAAAAAAATCAAAGGGAAAAGTGAAGTTTCATAGAAAGGTAATAAGTTGTGGACAGTTCACAACATCCAGCAGCTTGTAGGCCAACAATAAGCAATTTGTTGAAGAAGAGAGAATAAAGACATTCTTTCAGGCTGGACGGCTGGCATGATGAGCTGCCCATTGTGCTGCTGGCTGCAAGACCTGGGATTAGGGAGCAACTCAGGTTCCCAGGCATGGCACCAATGGAAACTGAAGTTTATGTATTTAGTCTTTGAAGAGAAGAAGAGGTCACAGTTCAGTACCATTTGTGAGCTGATCTACCAAACAGCACTAGTACTGGCTCCAGAGGATGGATGTGCGTCTGCCCAATTGGTCAAAGGTGAACTGCCATAATAATGCCTCTAGCAAGGTAGAAAAGATAAAAAAGCTTACAAAGGAAAGCTGTAATGGGTGAGGGACACTCTTTCAAGTTGTAGACTCCAGTGAAAAGGCAAAGTACAGTCACAATGACAATCTGCCGACTGGATGGAGCAGAGTGGGTTAGAATAGAATAATGTAAAAAGAATCTTAAAAATAAAAAAAAAAAAGAAAGAAAGGACAAGAAACCCAAACAAAAAACCCCAAAGAAATAACCAACAACCAACAGCTACATCACTGAACTCTTCATGTTTAGTCTGCGCAGAATGAAGAAACCAAAACTGAAGTTAAAGAAACAACCTTATTGAACCATTTTCTATAATAAATACATTGGAAATCAATACAATCTCTATATGAGCATCCTGTGGACAAAGAAGTACCTAATTTCATCACCCACTGCAGGATATGAGCTGAGTCAGGAGAGAAGAATCCGGCCTCAGGCGAGTTGCTATTTTAACACATTAAGTCCAGCTCTAAATTTTTCAGATACAAAGGACATTTCAGAGTTAGGTTTTTCTGGCAAGCAGCTTTCAGGAACACTAATTTTAAATAATCTCCAAAGGACAAGGCTGCATGAGGACTTCAGATTCACTTCACTCTTTAATTTTACATTAAGTTTTTTAGTTTAATATTTCTGTCTTCTTCACAGACAGAGAAAATAAATATTTTTTTACAAAGTGAGACCGTGGGGTAACCAAGCTGAAGAGTTATTAAAATATACATTAGGAAGATTCACTGGTTTGAGATTCTGAGGATGACATTTTGGTGGTTCATTTCTTCAGCTTCAATTGAGATAAACAAGCTACAAGTCCAGCCCAGAACGACAAAACAGCACACATATCATGTAAGACAAAGAGGGCCTGCCCTTGGCAGGGCATTCCTGCTCTTCAATTCCGCCTATTGATCTCCGCAAACTGCTTGTCCTCAAATTCTTGATGTGAGTTTTCCAGAGTTTCTTGAATCAAGAGAATTTCTGAAATGGAATGAATGCAAAGCTTTCTTGCTATTAGGAAAGCTGGAATGAAGAAAGATGCTCCCTTGGTTTTGGTGAGGCTTAATCCCTGGCATCAGAGAAGAGCAAACGATGTCTCTTTGCAAGGAATTGAGGGACAAATGACATGAAGAGACAGTTTCATTGCCAGTGATGGTCCAAGGTAACACACCTTTGAAAAGTCTGTATCTGATGGGGTCATGGAGCTGGCTATGTTGTGACATGCCTAAATAAAAGAACGTTAATCCCTTGCTTGAAATTTATTTGGAGAAGAATCTAAATCTTCTTTCAGGTTTTACCTGCACGTGGCGTTCTACTGTGCCTGAGCATTGCTGTGACAGTAGTGTGAAGTAGGAGCAGGTTATCTTCTACTTTGGGGATTCAGGTTAGATTTGTTGGTGGGACACCTAAACGGGAGTATGAAATTTTGAGAATTCAAGCCTTCCCAAGCCTCCAAATCTTAGAGAATAAATAATTCACTAATGACATATTCTATTTTCATTTCAGCATAGATTAAGTGTAACTTATGAATAGAGCATAGAGAGGGGCTTTCTATCTTTCTAATTCTTGGTCCTGTTGTTTCTTTCATCTTTTCTGTAATTCTGCTCCCCTCCAGTGTCAGTTCTCACACATCCTCAGCTTTGCATCTTGATATGCGTCTGTCTTACGACTTGTGTCACCTGCGTGTGCCTGGTACAGACCCCACATGCCACCCCTCCCTTTTTCTCTTGCTGTCTCTCTCTTTCTCAGACCACGGGGGCCACATGATCACCACTTTCTCAGTGTGGCATTTCCTTCTGCACATTGCTCTCACACGTTATTTATCTCTCGGAAGGATTGTAACTATAGATAGCATCAGTGGAACTGTATCTGTCTAGGAGCAGATGTCTACCTCTGCCATATCGTCTTAATTGCCCTGCTGTGGCTCACCTACCAGAAGCCATTTTTTTCTGTATTACCTTTTTCTTTCTTTTTTTTTGTCCCCTCCAATTTTGCAAATGATTAGTTGAAAAACAGCAGGAGTCAGCTTGTAGGCACAGGAGTCATCTGGGCATATTTAAACTTGTGAAGAAAGAGAATCTCTTCAGTCCATAACCAGCCAGACAGTAATTTTTTTAAGGATTTTGAATTCTTGTCTTTCATCCTCATTTTGTGACAAATTAGGTAAACAATGCTGAAAGAGAAACTAGAGAAATAGGAAATTGTTACCAAAATATCAGTCTTAAACAAGGTGCTACAATCTGGACTAGCAAGTTGTGTAAATAGCATTGCTATCCAAGCCAGAGACACACTCTTATGACATAGGCCTTATGACAGAGCTAGGACTTACTGCTTTTATCACATAGCCCTTCAGAAGATCTTTGTATGCAAAACACTTTCAACATACTTCTGTCTTTGAATCAATCTGGATTTTTACTGAACAGTAAAATACGGATTTGTACTAGACTAAACCTTAGACTATGGCAAAAAAAAAGAGCTGGCAATGATTTATCCATATTTCATTGTAATTAATTCAGGCGTTTTGTGAAGGGCTGTAAAAAGTATTTGTATCAGAAAGCTACATTTGAATTGTCTGTGTTTTCCGCACGAGGAAGATAGATTTGAAAGGTTTCCAGCCTGTAGTCAACTCAGATTAAGCCTTAAATTTAAAATAAAATTTGAATCAAGTTTCGCTTGGCTTCCTGCGATTATGCTGTGGGAATGGTTTATGATTGACCTAAATTACATTAATCTAAGAAATGTTTGGTCTTTTAAATGAAGTAACACCAGCAAAATATTTTTAACAGGTGTATATACACCAATATACACATTTATTGTAAGTGATAAATTAAAATTAATCTGACATTATCATGCCAGTATACTACAATTACCTCGAATCACAAGCAATACAAACCTGATACGTCAAGCCTGAAGAACTTCTGTTTTCAGCACTTATAAACATGGATGCATAAACGATAGTCTTAATGTACCATCATGGATACTTAAAATATAGTCTTAATGTACTATTTATTCTCCCTTTTATACTTCAGTAAAAAGTAAAAAAGATGCTTCCTAAAGATCTTCCAAAGTAAGACAGGAGTATCCTGTGTCCAGCAATAAGAGTATGACTGTCACATCACAGACTAACTTCTGCTAGAGGTGTTTGCAAAAATTCTGGTTAAAGTTGTTTTACTTTTTTATTGCTCCTGCATTTTTCTCCCTACCACACAAGTATTATGTTCCATTTTGCTGCATTTAAGGTCTTCTGAAATATTCTCCTGACTCCTGTAGTGCCTTGAGGAAAGCAGGCCTTTGTGCTCTATTTCAGATACCACATTAATAACAGCTTCAAAATAAGCACAATTTAATCCAGAGACTCCATTTGGATTTTTTTTTTTACCTGATTGTTTTCCTTAAACTCTTTAATACAGATTAATCCAAAATTACCCTTGCAAAGACAGTATCTGTTTACTCACCATAATTATTTCCGAAGTGTCACCGAATCATGTTTTTTTGCATCATCAGTGACAGCAAAAACAAACTAGTACAGTTTTGGGAGGTGAACTTCAATCTTTCTTGTTATCTCATTAGAGCCATTAATTAAAAATTAGTGATATTTAATGCAGGTTGTGCTAAACCCTCCAGGTTTCCCCTATACACAGAGATCCACGTGCATATACACACACAAAAAGCCCTAAACCTCACACCTCAGGAAAGAAAGTGAAGGTTTTTAATCTGTTTAAAATTGTGACAGTTCTACTTTTGGTTCCTTCATTTGATTTCAAGAATTCTTATTGGCTAAATTTATAGTGAGCTTTAAGAACGACAGTGTAACTCTCAGGTAAATTTTCTGGAATAAATATAAATGACTGGTATTTTGTATCTAAAAAACAACACAGAAATTCAATGACAAGCCCTAAGATTGAGCCCCAGGAATTCCACTTAGTAACCTGGGTAAAATTACAAACTTAAACTAAGAATGTTGCTCAGATTGATAACTCCCGGAGGCTCCCTAATCCTGGAGATAAATGTAGCTCTTTATCTGCCTTTCTTTTTAGCTGCAGACACCTAAACTTGATTTCAAGCAAGTGTCCTTATTTCTGTACCAGGGTCCCTTTTATCTGACCACCACAGCAGTACCAGGAGTTACCTACATTTATGTAACTTCTTCAAGATCTAAGTTAGCACTCTTTAAATGTCCATAATTTACAGATCTGTGTTTCTTTTCATACTATCGTTTTAAAACTTATAGAAAGTGTAAAAATAATTTAACTTTAGTGAGCCATAACAATAATTATTGCTGATAAATATTTACAATATGTATGACAATACCTAGTGACTAAGCCTTCTTTTGCATTCAGAGATAAAAGTCTTAGAGCCCTTACTCTGTTCTACCTTTGATACATTCTGCAGGGCTTTTTGGCAAATAACTTCAGTTATCCTTTCAAAAAAAATATGGTAATAGAAAACCGTTTTTTCAATGCCTTTTTTTTTTTTCTAACTCTTCTTAGTTTTAATCTATATATCTTTGCTGATTAGATTTTAATTTTTTAAAAGACTGAAGCTATGTTTTTCATGTCAGTAGAAGTAGCCTATACAGTATCTTAGTATTTCCACTCATTCTATATACTAAGAGTAGTAAATATCTGAATGATGAATTGATGTGAAGAGGAATTTGGAGCTAATATTAAACCTCAAATGAATCCAAATGTTTAGGCGGCAGTATTCCAAACATTCAGAGTCATATCTGAATTTCTTTCAAGTATGAAATATTTGGGTAGATCAAGCCCAAATGAGTTAATTATCTTCATGACTAAACTTGTAGTGTCTCCATGGAACTGGAAATTCCATCCTATTTATGCAGCTAAAATAAGGTTACATATAAGAACAACATGAACCAGGAGAGTGGTAGCGGGCTGCCATGTGTTCACTGTCATGTGCCACAACTTAGAGAATGGGATCTGCAAAAGAAGCACGAGTTAGGGAAGTGGCACCCAACATTCACTTTCTGGTCACTTCTGCCTCAGCTCCAAAGAATCATAGAATCATAAAATCATCAGGATTGGAAGGGACACTGAAAGATCATCTAGTCTGATCCATTTAATCATTCATTGTTATTCACAACTGTTAATAGCACTATTGTGATTTGAATTTGTTCAGAAGGTCCTTTCCTCACACTTCTTCACAATTTTTCATTTTCTGTTTCTGGTGCTACAATGGATTTTGGCAACATACGGTGTCAACTGTGCCAATGTCAGCATCTAGTAGTATTCTATTGAAAACAATATCTGAACCATTGTTGCTATGTGCACATTGTAAGCTGCTCAAGCCTGTGTTTCTAAAGCTCATGATTCACTGTGACAAGAAGGAAGAATTCAGGAAAACTTGCTCTGTGCTTCTAAAAGAGGGTGGAAGAAGCTGGGTAGCTGAGGAAATGTTTCATGGCACATAGGCCAAATAAGCTACTATCTCACCCTGAAAGAAGGAAATAAACACAGCCTGCTAACTAATGTTTCTGAGACCTTGCTCTTGTGCGTTGTACTGGTTGGCAATCTCAGAAAACAAGACATTGTGGATTTAGAGATAAGCCTGCTTCTTCTCTCCTACTTTGCTTTCCAGACCAAATCTGTAAAATTGCAGTCAATTGCAATGATTTCTGTAGATGGAAGTCTGTCCAAGTAATGATCCTCAGTGGGACAAAAGTTGAACGTAATAACCTTTGCCTTTGACCTGTGCTAAAGACTTTAGTTTTGGATTGCCCATGTAAAATTTTTACAACATAAGCACATTTTCCTAGAACATCCTTACAATCTTCGCTAACTGCATTTAGAGGGAGAAGAAACTGGGATTATTTAGATCTTTGCCGAATTATAACGACTTCGGGCTGGTCCAGGTTTAGAATGTCCCCGTATACAGAAGATGGCAACAGTATCCTGTTACCTGCTTGATCTGTGGTGAGGACCCATTGTTCTGAGGAAAGGTAAGGTGCTCTTTTCGTTAGCAACAAGTCTGTCATTAGCAATATCATTCCCAGATTCACAGAACTGTTTTGGTTGCAAGTGACCTTCAAGATCATCAAGTCCAACTGCTAAGTCGGCCTTGGTAGATCACCACTAAATCTTACCTCTCAGCACTACATCCATGTCTTTTAAATACCTCCAGGCGTGCTGAATACACCACCTTTCTGGCCAGCCTGTTACAACGTCTGATAACCACTTCAATAAAAATGTTTTTTCCTGATAGCCAGTCTAATCCTCCCCTGGTACAGCTTGAGATCATTTCTCTTCCTCTCATTTGCTACTTGGAAGAAGAAAATAAACCCCACCTCACTAAAATCTCCCCTCGGGCTGAACAAGCCCAGTTCCCTTAGTTGGTCCTTAGAGGACTTGTGCTCTAGACCCTTCAGGGCCTATGTTCAGGACCTTCTT
This sequence comes from Rhinopomastus cyanomelas, assembly GCA_013400115.1. Classification (NCBI taxonomy): domain Eukaryota; kingdom Metazoa; phylum Chordata; class Aves; order Bucerotiformes; family Rhinopomastidae; genus Rhinopomastus; species Rhinopomastus cyanomelas. The sequence continues at coordinate 306,963 of VXBP01007164.1, read as the reverse complement.
CAGACCCTCTCCAGCAGCTTTGAGTTGCTCAAAGATGATTGATCAACTTGAAGTCAATCAAAGGTATTTGGCCTCTAACCAATAATTTTTGCAAAACAAACCCCAGTTTTTCAAGGCAAGACCTTCTATTGTACCAGTAAAAGCATCTTAACTTTAGGGAAAGAAAAAAATTACTTGGTTAATTAGTTGGTTTGTCATTAGCAATAGCAGCAGAGAGGAGGGTAAAGATTCCTACAATAAGTGACAGAGAAAAATATTAAAAAAAAGCCGATCTGTGGTTCATTTAAACATGAACATTTAATGTAAAGCTAAGCATTCCCTTATAGTACTGACTTCTAGAAACTTAAAAAAGACCATGCTTTAGTTCTGCTATTACTTTACCTTGATGATAGATAGTTAGAATATGAATGCAGTTTGAAAGATGGTACCATTTCTTTGATACATCAAAAAGCACTCTGCAGTAGACTACTACTTTAGTAGGACACTTATAGTCAAAGCTAGTATTTGACTATGCTCCTAATGTCATATTACAATGACAGAAGCTCAAGATATATCAATTTAATCTTAGTTCAAAAAAATCTTTTAGTTCTGCTATAAGTGAAGTCAGAATGGACTTTTATAGTTTTCAGCTTGAAATTGGACAACGAACAACTTTTACAGAAAAAATGGAATGCAGAATATGGTTGAAAAGGTAACCATATTCAGAGTTAAAAAATAAAGAGCTTGCTACTTATTTGGCACTGAAGTTTCCAAATAGAAAGTTATGATAACAAGAATGAGATTGCACAATTAAAAATCAGCTCTTCTGCTTAGTAAAAGATAGTGGCTCTGCATTTCTTGCTCACTTGTTTTAGAATGTTTAAAGATAATGGTGTTTTTGAAATCACACCTGATATACCCTGATGAAAATGACGACTAAGCCCACTTCACTGAAATGTTCAGTATATGGCCCAGTATAATGTGAACAAATTTGGAGTCATTTTGTGGTGTTTTAAACTTCAACAGTCTCATATTTCCTTTATGTTAACAAAAAGTGATAAAATTATTCCTTTGCAGAATTACAACACGTAGAAAATTCTTACAAAAGATCGGTATTACCAGCTACTGGTTTCATCAGACTGTGAAATGAATGCATAGAGTGAGTCACACAGTTCAGTCACGATACCTGGTAGTTAATTTGTCACAGGGAGATACGGAACTGGTGTGTACACAAACTCGTTATCAATAAAATGTTTAACAGGTTCACACAACACAAAAAAATTCCAAGTAGAGACATAATTAAAGATAATATAGGTCAGTTATGTAATTTAAGTGACTGGCCTTAGAGATCAAAAAAACACTTACTGTAGATACTGTAGGCAATACTCTGCATGTGTACAACCTTTTCTAGGTAGCTTTGCAAACTTATGCAAAGACAAAAAGTATAAAATCTTCTAAATGTGAAGAACAAGTTGTTTTTCTGACAGAAAAACTTAACTTAAAGGCTTAGTGTAACTTAATTCCTAATATATTTGCTATGCTTCGTTTGGAACGTTCATCCCAGGAAGAAAACTGCCTTCCAGCTTTCTCCTTTTCAGATCTTAACAGTGTCAACAGTGACCAAAAAAAACCACCCAAGCCCCAGCTATTCAAGAGTCTGTATAGTTTCTCATTTTTCCTTTCTTGTCATGACTGCAATAATAAAATTCTGCAGAGTATGGTGGAAGTAAACTACCCAACTCCTCAGTTTGCTTAAGTGGTAGTTTGTGGTCGGGTTCAAAACGGACGTGTCAAATTACCGAACTTTAATTTCAAGTAATTGGTGAGCAGAATTACCCTCGGGGTTGAAGGAATTATAAACAATGCAGCTTCTGGTACTTTTCTCTTCTCTGGATAGAGCCAAGTGGAAATTGCTGTTAGTGGGTATGTTACAGCTGCTCATGGCAGTCTGAGACAGTGGATATCTGCAAGTGATATTTTTCACCTGACCTTCGCTGCTTGGTGATGAAAGAAGCAGTATCTGCAGTACTTTTTGGGGGGTTTGGTAAGCACAATCCTTCTTTCCTCTCATTTCTGCAATGATCATTTAAATGTTGCTATTAATTTAAGACAACTTCTTTTGAGTAAGTTTTGGTATGCACAGAATTTGCCTAATAAGAAGGACAATCCAGACCTCACCTCATAACCTGCTATTTAGTTAGTGTTATGTCTGCAAAAGAATCATGAGGCTCATATTGACTAGACATAAAATGAAGAAATGCCTGATATCGTCTGAATGGATTTTGTTGATCCTAATTGCTAAAAGGATGATGCAGAATAATTCACAGGATTTTCACTTTCAAAAACTTTCTGAGAACACACAGCTCGAACAAAACTATTTTGGTTGTCAGGTTCAAAGGGTGTGATTCTCCTGTCACTTTTATATTTCCTTAACTTGAATGGGTTTAATTTTCTTTTACGTAGGAAATGTCAACATACTCTCTTCATGGTATTCTATTCTGGACCCTCCAAATCAAGAATTGAGGATAATTCAAATCAGTTTTGAGATAAATACCTGGGCTCAAGTGGTCCCTTTCAGGCTTGATTGGCATTAAGCAGGAACCCAGCAGGTCTGTCAAATCCTTTCTTAATATAAACTAGTCAGATTACTTTATGCATTGCTCTATTTTCTCTGTTGCTCTGATCACTGCTGAAACTGGTGGCATTTTGTTACTTTTAAACCAAACTGAACGTTCACTGAGCCACCTGTCCCCTTGAGGGACTTTATGAAACAGCCTCTTGACCACAGAATTAACCACCAGTCAGTGAGAGACAGGTGCCTGTGCAAAAGCAGAGGAAAGATGACCATTCAATTTTAAGTCAGTGTGTAGAAAGTTAATGTATTTGATTGATACCATTTTAAAACTTAACAAGCATATACTATATTCAAACACTCAGACTGAAAACCTTGACCACTGCACAGACACACAAGACGAAGCTCAATAGCTAAGCAGTCACACAGCATCAGTTAGACCAATGTGGCCATCAGGCCACAGAGCTCATGGTAAAATACAGCAGGGATGAGGGCCGTTGCGGTCTGATACTGCACTCCTACGGAGAACAGAAGAAGAAGTGACATAGTCAACTGCATGTGAACTAAGAAATGCTCTCAGCATATTAATATGTTGTTGACAAAGGTGTCTGTCAGAAAAAGCCTGTAGACCCCAGGTTTTGTGCAACAGCTAACTATGCCAATGCTCAAAAGGAAAAAAAACAAACCAAAATAACTTTTAGGAAGAGTACTGTGTTCAATAGACTCTACTTCCTATTGCTCTGCGTTTTAGATAGTGAATTGCTATTGTTTATAATGTGAAACAAACTACTGGGGGGAAAAAGAGGGTTTTATTTTTATGTTCTATACCTCTTTTCAAGGCTATTGTTAATGGATGGAGGCAACCAAGAACCATGCTGTGAGGTATTGTGTGGCTGTGCTGTAAAATAAAAATTGAATTTGAATTCTTATAATACAAGCGATGAAAAGCATTACTGTGTTGATTTCTACATCAACTCCTGTAGTAATGAACAGTGGCAGTCCAGACTCACTCACCAAACAAAGAATTGTGTTTGCATGATGAAGTGTTTCTTTCACAAGAATGAAAAATCAGATATGAAATTTTTAACTTTCCAGTGCCATAGGACATTCGGTCTTACTAGCTTAACAGGTTTCACTCTCAGGTGCTTGTCAGCGCTTGTGTCTTGCCTCCATTTTGTTTGGCAACTGCTTATAATTGAACCTGGTATTTTATTTGCATATGGTCTTTGCCTTTTTCAGTTTGGAACACCTTCTGTAATGACACGTCTGTGAGTGTGTTCACTAATGCTTTATGCACCCATAGAGCTGGCAAACACAGAACTGTTTGTCCATAAGGAGGGCAATGTTTGTGAGGTTTTTGTGGGGAAAAGGGAAAGCCAAAAATAGACTATGTTACATTTGTATAGCTTTCAGAATGCAAGTAAGAAGCTGGAAGTCAAATCTTGGGCTGGCACATATTGTTTTATTCCAGTTGAGATCAACAGCAGATAGAGGTTTGGCCCCAGATGTTTAAAGCCTTTGCTTCCTTTTTAACTACAGCTTGCCTTATCGACCCCAAACTGCTTCAAGCTCATCAGCTCTTAACTGTGGGAAACTGGGCGAGCAACCAGCTGAAGCCTTGACTGGTTGTGGGAAGATGCTGTTGCTATTTGAATGTCTGTCCATGCTGCTCGCACTTCAGCCCGCTTCCTTTTTTAAATACCCACCAGCAGTACATGCCCACCAGCAAAGTTACCCCACCTATAGTGCACCAAAACCACTTTGTAGATGCATTTGAGCTGAAGTGCCTGGGATTTGGCACTCCTTTTTCAGCTGCTAAAGCTCTCTTTGGAGTCTTCATGTATTTAATTTGTTCCCTATTTGTTTACTAAGCTGTTTGTGAAGCCGCAGGAGACAAATTTCATTTTTCTGAGATTTTCAAACTTGTAGAAAGTTATCAGTTGAGTTAGGAAGTTCTACAAGCTAATTCCTTATACTGTTGTTCAAATTTATTATTCATGTCAAAATTTCTTCCCTATAAAATCATAGTTCCAGTAGCATGTTTGCTTCAATCACTAATGTATTCATGTTTGCACTACAGCTTCAGACCTAATAGAGGATTTCCTATTTTCTCTATAATTTCTTCCTCTTTCTTGACGATACTGAAGTTAACATCGGTAGAAGGCTTTGGTCCTTTTCCTAATCCCTGCACTGACAAAATCAAGCACCTTAAAAATGTTTAAGGCCTCTGAAGGATAGGACTGGCTCTAAAAAGTAAGAGGTTTCTTTGTTTATAGTGTTAGGTTTTCTTAGAATTTTGAGTTTATTTCACCAGTCTTTCAAGTCTTATTTGTGCAATGCATGCTAGAAACATATTGGTTTTACACTGAGAGCTGAAATTCTTCTGAAATCACTTGACTGTGGTAGATATGAATGTAAAACAATAAGAAACTCAAAATGAAATTCTGACAGTTGTCAGCAGGTCTCTCAGATTAATAAGCAGATATTTTCCACCAAGACACATTAAAAAAATCAGAAGTACAATTCATTTTATACTTTATATGAAATATTGCCATCTTTATAAACAACTGCCTAGTGTGTCTTTGTAACATAGTGCTTTAATTTTTAGTGGTCTTCACAAAGTCAGTTCAGTTTTAGTTTCATCCAGCCCTCTGCTTCGCCTCCATCTCTTAGTTTTTAGTGAAGTTTTGTCAGTAGCTCTGTCTTCTGATTTGCCCAGATCTGGTCATCGTGATATGACATGTAATTTCTGTATTTTTGTATGAGTAATTTCTCCTGAGGACTGCAGTGTTATGCTTTCAATGAGAAAATGTCTTTTCCTCTCCTCTACTGTGCTAGTTTTAAGGTTAGTAAGGCAAGCTAGAGTGCTAAATACAGTTTCTGGTGGCCATAGGGATTATGCTTGCAATGTCATAGAATCATAGACTCACGGGATCATATAGGTTAGAAAAATAACTTTAAGATCATTAGATCCAGCTGTTAACCTAACACTGTCAAGATCAGTACTAAATCATGTCACCTGTAAATTATTTTAATGCCTTCAGGGATGGTAACTACCCTGGACAGCCTGTTCAAATGCTTGATAACCATTTCAATGAAGAATTTTTTCTTAATATCCAATCTAATCCTCTCCTGCTGCAACTTGAGGTCATTTTCTCTCTTCTTGTTGTTTATCACCCAGAAAAATAAAACAAACAAAAATGTAGGTAGACAACAACCACAACCTTTCATCCCTCATCCAGTAAGCTGGTCACCTTTCAAGGAAGGAAATCAGGTTTGTCAAGCAGGACCTGCCTTTCATAAACTCTTGCCAACAGGGCCTGACCATCTAGTTGTCCTGTACATGCTGTGTGATGGAATTCAAGGTGATCTGACTTCAAGGTCAGACTGACAGGCCTATAGTTCTCAGGATCTTCCTTCTGGCCCTTCTTGTAGATGAGTGTCACATTTGCTGACTTCCTGTCAACTGTGTCCTGCCTGGTTAGGCAGGGTGGCTAATATATGGTGGCAAGGGGACTGATGAATTATTTTGCCTGTTCCCTCAGTACTCTTGGGTGGATCCCATCTTGCCTCATAGACCTGTGTGTACCTAAGTGGTGTAGAAGGTTGCTAACCATTTCCCCTTGGATTAGGGAGATTCACTGTGCTCCTTCTCCCTATCTTCTCCCAGGCTGGGTACCTGGAGAATAATGGGTCTAACTTTTAAAATGTGAGGCAAAGAAGGTGTTCAGTGCCTCAGCCTTTTCTTCATCCTTTGTCACTACACTTCCCCCACATCCAAAAAAGGACTGTGACTCTCTTTAGCCTTCCTTTTGTTGGAAATATATTTACAGAAACATTTTTTGTTGTCTTTTATGGTAGTAGCCAGGAAAAAACAATCAGTTGGGCTTTATCCCTTCTAATTTTCTCCCAGTGTGACCTCACAGTGTCATTGTAGTTCTCCCAAGTTTTCTACACCTTTTTTCAAAGTTCATAAGCTCTCATTTTATTCCTGAGTTCCAAACAAATGTCTCCTTTCAGCAAGTCAAATCACTCTGGGCCAGGGAGATTCACTAATAACCTACCAAGGTGTCCACAGTTATTTTTTCGTTCACCACCACTGGTGGAGGCATACATATAGTGTGAAGATGAACACATACTCATGCAAAGATATGGCTCAGAATGAAATCAGAGTACTATTTCATTGCACAGTAGTGATAGCACTAAGTCTCTTTCCATCAGGAAGACTGCATGTTGACTTTGTTGAGCCATTTCTAGTCATGCATGCTTAGAAAATGTTTGGTTTGTTGGGTTTTTTTCTTTGTTAAAAGCCATTTTAATTACTAGAAGATCTAAACTCTGCTTTACTTCAAGAATATTTCATTTTTCAGCTTGGAAAGCAAAGTGAAGAGGAGATCCAAGGTGTAAAAATCGCATTGGATGACAGCAAAGAAAACAGATTCTTGTAGCACAAAACGGTATGAAGAAAGATAAGAAACGCAGAAATATTGAGACTCACGTGATGCCGAATTACCAGCCGCTCTCTGTACATTCAACCAGAGACCCAATATCGTGGCTCTTCGTGGAAGGTACCTGGATTAACATATATGCAATTCAACCCGCTGAGGTACAGTGATTGAAACAAATATGACTAGGCAGGCTGAAGGTGCAGTAAGCAAGCTGAAACATCAAAAAATGTAAGAAGTTAAAAGTAACCCCCGAACTTGACACATCACTGAGAATCTCTACAATATAGTTATTTGGTGCTCATGGAGACCTCATCTTCAATTATCTTTATAGTATATAATGTGAATATTATTTACATCTAGTCATTTGGTTCAGTAAAACAAAAAAGCACCATCTGCCCAACCGCACTTTCCTTCCAGGAAATTGAAATGAGAACGGATGTTGTCTTTCATGCTTGTTTTCATTTTTTTTATGTTTAACTCTTAGTACAGTCAGTATATGCTAAAAAAGAAATGTAAACCACATATTCCTTAGCCACTCTTTCCCAGTGCACACCGCAAAGGGCAAAAAAATTATAAAAGACAGCATCGAAGCAACAAAATAAAATAAAACTGAAATAGATTTCTGAGCACAATTATCACAATTAGAACATGGGGACTCTGATTGCCTGTGTTCCTTGGCAGCTGTTTTCCCCTACAAGCCATATAGTCAAGCAGACAGAAAACAACAGCACAGAATAGTCAACTAATCAGAGGTATCACTCCTTAGAATAAGAGGCATAGTCTACCTATGCAATCTCTGAAGTGTTAGAGGTAACAGAAAACCCCGTATTTCCTTCCATCCATCCTCCAAATGATAGGACTGTGCATTACATACTTAAGCATATATGTAAAAAAAAAGTGAAGAAGGAAGGCTTACAGTTATATTTTGATGTACAGGCATGGCAGTATGGTTACATAGACTGAGTCGTGGTAACTAGAACTTTTACTGCAGTTCTCAGAATATTCTTCAACATCTGGTTGTCCTTTTTTAAAAAAAATATTCTTATTCTTTGTGGTGTTAAAACTAAAGGACAATGTGGCTATCAGGCATAAATAGTCAGACCGCAGTTGTATTCTCCAGAGAATGATATTCACCCTATAGTCACTTTACAGAACGTGCCTGTATAGATGGAACTGAATCTTTATGTTTGTCTATGAGTGTCTGTGAAGGGTGGAGGACAGGTGATGAATTGCTTCTATACTCCTCACCACCCTGAGATAGCCAGACAGGGTTTTTGGCACCCACTTTAAATGAGGATAACTAGAGATCTGCTCAAACCTATGCAATAACTACAGCAGCTTACATGTTATGAGTTGCTCCACTGATTCACTAGCTGGCATGCTTCACCTTTTATCCAGCCTCCCCTCATGTTGGACATGAGCTCTTCTCTAAATCTTGAGGTTTCCTCCTCTACATGGTTATGTATTTAGTATACCTCTTACTGTCTGTGAAACCAAAAATGCCCCTAAACCACCACAGAGCACGAACTGAATGGATGACATCTGTGAACCAATGGACATCTTGTCCCCTTACCCTTCTGGATTGTCTACTTGGCAGAAATGTCAGCATATGATAGAGAGTAAAAGTGCAAGTTACTCTTTGCTGTGTTTTCAGGGAATGGTTTCAACACCAAAAATGCCCTACTATTAATTTAAGGTTTTCAAAAGAATTACAATTGCAATCCCAAAAGATTTTCCACCAAAGCCGAAAGTTTCTTTGAGTAGCAGAAGAGTTTATTTTTGAGGACATGGTATGTTGGGTACTATAGTCTGAGAAAGTTCCGTTTCAGGGCCTGCTGTGTCACAGCCATCCTGTATCACACCTAGCATAGTTTGAGGTTTCTTTGCCTAATTGGTGTGACACAGTCTTGAAGAAGTATGTCAACAAACCAAAAACCAAACTATATTAGCACAGATACAAACCCACACACTGCAGCCTTAATGTTCATAATGCCCAAGCCAAATATACACACATGCCTCATTCTCTCTGGCCCAAATCCTAAAAAGTATTTCAAACATATTAGGTGACTGAATACTTTTGAGACCTAGGATTCTAGAACTTAGTTTCCTATGTCTAAATGCAGATAATATATGCTTTTCCTTACCCAGATGGCCTAAGGATATTCATTAATCACATTAAGATTGTGAGGTGCTCAGCTGCTATAAACAGTGGAGTTGCATGATCTCCAAGCTGATGGTTACCTAGGAGATATATGGATCAACATATCCTTGCTTTGCCCCTCCATTCTTTGGGGATGGTATGGCCATTCTTTTCATTGACCTGCACCTCCAGATTTTACTGCTGCTCTAGCCAGCATCAAAACCACAAGGAGAACATGGCTACAGAACAGGCAAAAACTGTCTTCCAGTTTGCTGACTTTCCCCCTTCCTGTCTTCCCCATCAGTGTAATAAGTCCCAAGTCCCTGCATTATTGATTAATATGCTTTAAAATACACTTCTGGACATTTTAACATTTTTCTTTTTAATTAGTATAGTGCAAAGCAAAAAAACTGAAAAGTTACCCACTTCTATAGTGCTCTTCAGCTCACAGAATCACAGAACATTAGGGGTTGGAAGGAACCTCGAAAAATCATCTGGTCCACTCCCCCTACCACAGCAGCATCACCTAGATCCAGTCACACAGGAACATGTCTAGGAGACTTTTAAGTGTCTCCATAGAAGGAGACTCTACAACCCCCCTGGGCAGCCCGTTCCAGTGACCCATCACCCTCACTGCGAAGAAGTTCCTTCTCATATTGATGTGTTACCTTCTATGTTGCAGCTTACACCTCTTGCCACTTGTCCTATCATTAGATGACACTGAGAAGACTCTGATTCCACTCTCCTGACACTTACCCCTCACATATTTGTTAACATTAATGAGGTCACACCCCCCCCCCCCCCCCCTTTTTTTTCTTTACACA
>VXBP01007164.1:243243-296984 GCA_013400115.1 Rhinopomastus cyanomelas | reverse complement strand
TGTTTCTCTAAACTAAAGCTATCCAGCTCCTTCAGCCTTTCTTCATAAAGGAGATGTTCCACCCTCTTCATTACCTCCATTGCTCTACACTGGACTCCTCTCCAGCAGTTCCGTATCCTTCTGGAACTGAAGGGCTCAGAACTGGACACAATACTCCAGATGTGGTCTCACCAGAGCAGAGTAGCGGTGAATAAGAAACTCTCTTGATCTACTTACCATCCTGCTTCTAATCCATCCCAGGATGCTGTTTGCCTTCTTGGCCACAAGGGTATATTGCTGGCTAATGGTCATCCTGCTGTCCACCAGGACCCTCAGTTCCCTTTCTCCTATGCTGCTCTCCAACAGGTCAGTTCCCAACCTATACCGATACCTGAGGTTGTTCTTGCCCAGATGCCAGACTCTACACTTACCCTTGTTATATTTCATTTAATTTCTCCCTGCCCAACTCTCCAGCCTGTCCAGATCTCTCTGAATAGCAGCACAGCCTGCAGGGGTGTTGGCCATGATACACCAGAATGAGCCTGATGATAAACAGCTCTATCCATTTAAATAAATTTTATGTAGATCCAACACCAAAGGCTGAATGCTTTGCATGTGGAGAACATTACTGACAGAGAGAGTGCAGCAGAGAAGAGCAGGGAATGGGACTGCCTGTCTAATCGGGATGTACCACCACACTGAGAATTGCTCAGCTCTATGGTATAGACCCTGAGCTGCTAACAGATATCCTTCTTTAGCTACAAGACTGTGCTTTTGGAGTAAAGAAGATCACAACTCCATCTGTACTGTTGCTGTGATGTACTGAGTGGGAGTTGTGTACAGGACAGTGAGAACTGTTAAATTCGTAAGTGGCCATGGATTTATTATAAAGTCTCAAACTGTTTGGAGGGGTTTTTTGAAAAGCTTGTCTTGAATGAAGCTTTTAAAGTTTTTGATGTGCTCCATCAACTATCTGAATTTTTTTCCCCATTTTCCCCAACTTTTATACCTTTAGCTACTGAGCAGAATCCCATAGGAAATAGCCAATGAAAAGCAACTTTTTTGGTGATGCTTCTGACTAAAAGGGGAAAAAATCTGAAAAGACAGACAATTGACATGAGATTTGTATGCCAGTACCACAATCTCAGTACCTTCGCTCATTCTAATGCTGATCCTTTGCTTTTGAAGGTTGGCTAGAACTGTTCCTAAAGGCGAAGATAAATGCCAACAAAATTTATGGACAGCGTCTGAAATTCTTATGCCGGATTTTATCGATGCGGACCTTATGCCAATGCACAAATGGACAAAACTGACAGATGAGGTTGCTAAACCCCTCTCTATGACATTCCAAAAGTCGTGGTGGTCTGCTGAAGTCCCCACTGACTGGAAAAGGGGAAACGTAATTCCTATTTTAAAAAAGGGTAGGAAGGAGGAGCCAGGGAACTACAGAACAGTCAGTCTCCCCTCTTTGCCCAGTAAGATCAGGGAGCAGGTCCTCCTGAAGGCACTACTGAGACAGGACAACAGTGAAGAGATGATTGTGTACAATCAACATGGCTTCACCAAAGGCAAATCCTGCCTGACAAACCTGGTGGCCTTCTATGAACAGGTCACAACATTAATGGATGAGGGGCAGGTGACTGATGTCATTTACCTGGACCTGAGCAAAGACTTTGACACTGTCCCACACCACATTCTGGTCTCCCAGCTGGTGGAACATGGCTTTGATGGCTTGACCACTAGATGGGTAAGGAACTGGGCTTGATGGCTGCAACCAGAGAGTGGTTGTCGATGGATCCATGTCCAAATGCAGGCCAGTGACAAGCGGAGTCCCTCAGGGATCAGTCCTGGGACCACTCTTGTTCAACATCTTTGTAGGTGACATGGACAGAGGCATTGAGTGCACCCTCAGCAAGTTTGCTGACGACACCAAGCTGTGTGGTGCAGCAGACACACTGGAGGGCAGGGATGCCATCCAGAGGGTCCTGACAGGCTGGAGAGGTGGACACAAGCCAACCTGATGGGGTTCAACAAGACCAAGTGTAAGGTCCTGCATTTGGGTCAAAGCAATCCTAAGCACAAATGCAGGCTGGGCAGTGACTGGCTGGAGAGTAGCCCTGAGGAGAGGGACTTGGGGGCTGATTGTGGACAAAAGGCTCAACATGAGCCAGCAGTGTGCACTTGCGGCCCAGAAGGCAAACCTGATCCTGGGCTGCATCAGGAGAAGTGTGGCCAGCAGATGGAGGGAGGTGATTCTCCCCCTCTACTCTGCTCTGGTGAGACCCCACCTGGAGTACTGCGTCCAGTTCTGGAGCCCTTATTACAAGAAGGATGTGGACTCACTGGAGCATGTGCAGACGAGGGCCACGAGGATGATCAGAGGGCTGGAGCACCTCTCCTATGAGGCCAGACTGAGAGAGTTGGGGCTGTTCAGTCTGGAGAAGAGGAGGCTCCCAGGTGACCTTATTGTGGCCTTCCAATATCTGAAGGGGGCCTACAAAAAGGCTGGGGAGGGACTTTTTAGGATGTCAGGTAGCGACAGGACTAGGGGGAATGGAGCAAAGCTGGAGATGGGTAGATGTAGAGTGGATGTGAGGAGGAAATTCTTCACTGTGAGAGTGGTGAAAGCCTGGAATGGGTTGCCCAGGGAGGTGGTTGAGGCCCCATCCTTGGAGGTGTTTAAGGCCAGGCTGGATGAGGCTCTGGCCAGCCTGATCTAGGGTGGGGTGTCCCTGTCCATGGCAGGGGAGTTGGAGCTGGATGATCCTGTGGTCCCTTCCAACCCTGACTGATTCTGTGATTCTATAACTTCCTCCCAATGAGAGTGACTGGGTGCTGGAAAGGGCTGCCCTGAGGGTTTGTGGAATCGCCTTCTCTGGAGACATTTAAAACTCACCTTGGTCTAGGTGATCCTGATGTGGTGGGGGATTGGTTCGAGGTTGCTTCCAGTCCCTAATGTTCTATGATTCTGTGATGTTAGAAAGCACATCTGGGCCACAGCAACAGCTTTCCAGCTTGGTGCTCTGTCCCCAGGCACAGCAAACAGCACTACTCTTTTGGGAAATCTCACAAACCTTGCTGCATTCTGTAGTCCAGTGCCATCCACAATGATTGGATTAGAGGGCACACCTTCACTTAATCCTTTTAACATCCCTCTATGGACCTGTGGTCCATGATAAAGAGCCAGATTTAAAGCCCCTTAAAAAACGAAGCCCTCTGGGGGAAATACTGACAAGCTGCTTTAGTCTGTTAGCACTGTTGGGTGCTGCTTTAATAAAGCGACTCCAGTGGCACTGTGAAGCAAGAGCAGTGCATGACTGCGATATCACTGTTATGTGAATGAGTTGTCCCAGTACTGCAGAGTCGGCTCTTTACTGTACACAGAGACACATCAATACTGATGTGTTAGCAAAACAGAATGGAAATCTTTTAGGTGAAGAATGGCTTCACTGATTGCTTTGCTCTACCAGAATGGGTTGTGTTTTCGGGCATTCTGATAAATGTGTGCTATTTTTCAGCCATTCAGTGTGAAGTGCTGTAGGTTTCATAAAAACTTTTATTGCTCACCACAGGCATGGAAGGATTGATTACATTGTTTGGGGATTTCCTGACTTCTGAGACTGCCTCTTTAGCCAGCCTGAACACAGTGTAAGGAACAAAATGCTACAGTGCTGCTTGGTAGTCTGCTTTCTACCTTTGAGTTTTAGGATCAGCCCATTTGGTTTGGAATAGGGTAGTCAACACTCAGCCTCACTCGCATGTTGTCTGAACACCTCTGATACCTGAGAGCAGCTGGATTGCTAATGACAAGGACAATGATGTCCTGCTACAACTCTTGGGAATAAGGGACAAATTTTAGGGATTATTTCATGTTACTACTTATGCTTTTCTCTAGCTGTGACCAGTGCTAAAAAGGAAGCAAAAACCTGACCTTGGAACTGGGGTACTATTGTTGTCTGGAGCATGCAAGCAAATGGTTGTGAGTCTATGCTGAAATATTCTTAATGTAGGGGGCATTGAGAACAAATGACTTTTTTGAGAAGGCAGTTTAACAGGGTTGGGTCCCTTTGAGTAGGGCAAATTAATGCTGAATCCCGACAGGTAACTCTTAATGCATTTGTAAAATGCCTTAGAGTTTCTAAACCAGTTACCAGAGATACCAACTTTCTCCAACTCAGACTCAATGCACCCTTTCCTGAGCAGGTCTTTCACAGTCTCTTTAAGGGTCTGAGTATGACTTGCTATAACTCAGTTTTACCAGTTCTCAGCCCAAATATTGGGCTAGGCATTTTGCTTTTCTGTGTACTCATTTTTCTTTATCTATGGGGACAAACATGCATATATATACATAAAAATTAATATAACGATCTAATTTTCTTGTACTTTCTGTTAGGATTAGTTACAGACAGTCATAAATCCTGCACTTCAACTGCCTTATGACTTGAATCTACCCAAATTTTACTGCAGTTCCATGCAGGATTCTTGTCACCAGTATTTGCTAGCTACATGGCATTCTGTTCTATTCTTGATTACTGGACAAATGTCAAGAATATCTCCCTTAAAATGAATATTGCTTTCAACAGTAAAAATCTAGCAAAAGGAGACTAGCGCCCTAGGCATTATGAGCAATACTGGCTTGCATTAAATAAATAATTCAATTCAATTAAAACAAATGTCTGCCCTGATGTACCATAGTTTCTAATTTCTTTAATAAGCATTCTTGGGAGGTGCTTGTGAGAAGTGATCTGCAATTAAAGTTTCAAGCATGGTTCTATAACATAGAATCTATGATACTACCTCACTTTCCTGCCAGGAGAGAGTAGTGTAAATCTTCAGGAGAAGCCTTCATAGTTCATGAGGTGTATGGACTACAGGCATTATTGGGATTTCCTTCCTGGAAAAGCTCTGTTGAAGAAGAGACAGTGGTCAAAGAATGAGATCAAGAGCTAGGGGATGATATAAAACCTGTGCTGCTGTGTCTACTGGTGATCTTAGCCACATGCAAAGATGTAGATTCATTGAAGGTGTTCATAGCAGCCTTGGATAGCTCTGTATAAACTCCTGGACTCATGTCAGAGAAACCACAGAGGCAGACACAGCCCAGAAGATAGAAACATGCCAAACCAAATGCTTCTGCAACCATCTATTTAAGTACCAGAGCAGAGTGTTTCCTACTGGCTAGTTGCCTCTGGAGATTTAAAGGCAGCCTCTATGAACAGACATGGAAATAGGTTTCATGCTCTGTCTACTGACCCAGGAACAGGATTTTGCTTGTACATTCCTGGCATCATTATTATCTTAAAACTAAAACCTATACACCTAACAAAAATCCAAGAAGAATATGACTCAATGGACTTGTATTAAAAATCCCAGGGGGAGGTTCATGGTTCCGTTTTCCGGCCTGAATACGCGTATGAGATTGTAACAATGTGTTGAAAGGTGAGAACTTTCAGGGATAGAATCTTCCCAAGAGTGGGTGCTCACACTGCCTACCAAAGGAGCTTGCAAGAAGAATCTGGCCCTTAGATATTGTCAGACAAAAAGTGCTTAGTCTGAGATGTTCAATTCTGAAAGTAAAACCTGGGTGAGTGATTAGATCCTTACCCACTTTTGTCTTTGGTGAGAAATTTATGGTCTTGAACTCAGACATCAACTCAAACTGAGTTTCACTTGAAGTAAACTTGACCTGGGCTGAAGCCTCAAAACTCAGATCTGGATCTGGATTTCAAATGGTGAGACTGGGGATGAGGTAACAACCCGCCTAATCCAAACCCACGTAAATCCATATCTTCCTCATTTAAAAAAAAACCCCTCACCAATATACCACATTGATTTCAGCTTATAAAAATTCCTTTGGGGATATTTCATGAGAGATTAATTTAACCTTGTGTCATCACTATTTACTCATCACATGCTGTCTCACACTGATATGTGATCCTCTCTACAGAAAGTTTTCACAAAGCCCTAAAAGAAATTGTTCTCTGCTACAACAAACAGCAAGAAAAAAAGAAGAAAGAGAGAAAGAAACCCAAGATGTAGACAAACTGGTGATATTTCTTTCCATACATAGATTTCAAAGTACTTTTCATTTATATAGATGACTTAATGATAATTGTGATTGTATGATGTTTTAAATTACTGCCACCCACCAGAGATGCATTAGAACTTTATCAATATGTCTCTTTTACTATCTAGCTATTTGACTGTAAAAATACAGAGATCATTGGGAAGAAAATAAATAAATCTTGTTGCCAGTCACTAAAAAACAACTCAATAATCTTTCTAAATTAAAACACAAAAAACCAAAACCAAACCAACAACAAAGCCCCTTCTACTAGTATCAACATGATTTAAATTTACATGAACAAATAAGATGGTTCACACAATGGAAACAAGTAATAAACTAGGATGAGAACTGTGACCAGCCTGGGACCTCTTAAAGACCTCTGTGGACCTAACAGGAGCCTGCTTTTTCTATCTCAGGGACAACCCCCTGCACTGGTCTAATTACCTTTTAAAATTAATATCTGGAACCACAGGTTGCCTCATGGGATTAAGCACAGTATGCTTTGCAAATTGAAAATAAGATAGCTGTTAGGAACATATACTTGCCTCTATGATTACAGCAACAAACAATGGCAAAACATTAATTTACATCTATTATAATGGTGAAACAAAGCCCAGCGCTTTGTTTTTGTTATAGGCAAGAAACAAATTTGGAAAGGTGAGATTCTAAAAGGTGTAGGTTCTAATGAGGGATTTTCTCTTGCAGAGCAGGTATCTGGCAGGATGACATCAACTCAAAGTTATGAGGATTCAGTATATCATGAAGTTTATTTACCATAAAATGGTAAGAGGGGTTTTTGAATAGTAAAACTATTCATAGACAAAGTTTACATATATCTGTGGTGTAGAAGGCATTTTTGTGGGGTGAAAGTGCAGAGCAGTTGCAACAGCAATCCAGTCATGTCTGGGTCTAGGATTTTTAAAGGTGTTTTATCTGGTAGAAATGAATACAGCATTTACAAATTGAAAGTAACTCTGTAAACTCAGATAAGATTGTCTTGGTAATATTTTCCAAGGAAGCAGCTCACCACTGCTCACTTTCAATTAACCATCTAAATCATCGCCTATGAAAAAGAATCCCCGCTGCCTTGCAATAAAAAAAAATAAAAAAATAAAAATTTAGACTAGTTCCTAAGAGTTTTGTTTTATGCTGCTGAATATGGAAGATCTGTAATCTTCTCCTTGGAGTCTACAGTTAACTGCTTGAAAATACTTTCTTTCTGCTGCTGGCAAAGATATGTTTTTCTGAAATGAATGGTGATTCATTATAGATAACCCTTCCTGATTAATTTTGTTTTGACTTTAACTTCAGAATAATTTAAGGATATAAGTAGTAAAGTACCTTCTCCCCAGATAGTAACTGCTGTTATTTTTGGATCATATTGCAGTTGATGTTAAGAGAAGCCTAAATTTAGAAGGGAAAAAAAGTTGACTGTCATCAAAAGTGTTAGCTGTAAGATAAGAGTGGCATTTTATTATTATTACTTGTCTGTCATCAATAATGGATAAGCAAGTTCCTTGGAATCAGTGTTCAACTTCACAGGCTTCTGTCTACAGAGATGGTGGTGTGGCTTGCTAGGCTGAGGAATGTTTTGATTGTATTTGACTCATTGAGTCTAATGATAAGGTTGAGTGCTTATGGGTAAGGAAGAGGGGGAAGGCCAAAAAAAGGTAGATATCCTACTAGAAGTCTGATAACCAGGACAAAGAGGTGGATGAGGCATTCTATAGGTGACTGTCAGAAGCTTCACTGTCTCTAGACCTTGTTCTCATGAGTGACTTCAACTTACCTGACATCTGCTAGAAATCAACAGAGCAGAAAGGAAAGATTCAGGCAAGGCTTTACTGATCAGTACAGTTATCCTCAGAGTATTCAGCTTCCTGATCTGGAAGGCAGGGATGGAGACCAGGATACGCTTCCTATAATCAAGGAAGTAGTTGCCGACCTGCTACTGTTATTGGACACTCACAAGTCTATGGGCCCAGATGGATCCATCTGAGAGTGCTGAGGGAGCTGGCAGAGAAGCCACCCAAGCCACCCTTCATTATTTATAAATGCTCCTGGCTAACAGGGGGAGGCCCCAGATGACTGGAGGCTGCTAGTGTGGCGCCCATGCACAAGAAGGGGTAGAAAGATGATCCAGGCACCTATAGGTCTGTCAGACTGACCTTGGTACTGGGAAAGACTATGAAGCAGTTCACCCTGAGCACGCTCACATCATCTTATTTGATATCCTTATTAATGATCTGGATGAGGGGATTGTGTAAAGCCTCAGCAAGTATGCAGCTAAGACCAAACTGGGTGGGTGTGTCAATCTGCTTGAGAGTAGGAAAGCTCTGAAGAGGGACCTGGATAGGGTGGATCATTGGCCTGAGGTCAGTTGTAGCAGGTTTAAGAAGACCAAGTGCCAGGTCTTACTCTTTGGCCACAACAACCCTATGCCATGTTACCGGCTTGGGGAACAGTGGCTGTAGAACTACTAGCTGGAAAAGGACCCGGTAGTGCTGATTTACAGCCAACTGAACATGAGTCAGAAGTGTGCCCAGATGGCCAAGAAGGCCAGTTCCATCAAAAACATTGTGTCCAGCAAGTGCAGTGAAGTGAAGGCCTGTACTTGGCACTAGTGGGGCCTCACTTGGAATATCATGCTCAGCTTTGGACACCTGAGTACAAGAAAGAGATTGAACTACTGGAGTGGGTCCAAAGAAGAGCCACAAAGCTAGTGAAGGGCCTGGAGGGAAGGAATTATGAGGAGTGGCTGAGGGAACAGGGGTTGTTTAGTCTGGAGAAAATGAGGCTAAGGGAGACCTTATTGCCCTTTGCAAGTATCTGCAAGGAGGTTGTTGAGAGGTGGAGTTCAGTATCTTTTCCAAAGTCAGCAGCAACAGCACGAGAGGAAATTGCCCAAGTTCTACAAGAGGATGTTTAGATTGGACATTAAGAGAAATTCCTTCACTGAAAATAGTGGTCAGGCATTGGAACAGTCTGCCCAAGGAAGTGGTGGAGTAAACATCCCTAGAGGTGTTTAAAAACCTTTTTGACATGGTTTAGTGGGCATGGTGGTGTTGGGCTGACGGTTGGACTGAATGATCTTGGAGGTATCTTCCAACCATTACAATTATACATAATCCACACAATTAACACTGTTAGAGGACTGACTGGTCAAGCTGAAGAAGTTTAATTTCTATCTAGATGTTTTTAGTGATCCACATGTTATATGTTGCTATATTTGAGGAGTCCAAGCATGATGGCAGAGAAGACCTTGTTGTGACAGCAACATTGTGAGGATCTGATGTTGCATAAGAATGAGAATTTTGACAATTTCAATGATGCAAAGAAGTAGTTAAGAGCCTGAAAAATATACATAGCTGTTGTAAATGGCTACATGTAGAGTTTTTTCAGTAGATGAATTTGGTTCATGACTTTGTAAATCACTTGCCTTTCCTCTCTGTCTGTTTTTTGACAAAAGTTCTGTTCATTTTTGCTGAGCCCTTTGATTCAGTTTTTTATTTCTGCACAGAAACATCCAACTCAAAGTTAATGGCTGGATGCTGGCTTGAACCTGTAGCAGATTGTAAGGGATTTTTTTCATTTTTTATTGCTGGGTTTTTTTAAAGAGAGAAAGGATGTCCAGACCACCTGATTATCTGTCCAGACCAGCTTCACTAACACGAAGGAGTTTTCTTTCAAAGAACTATTAGAATTAAAGTAGGTGCCATTACACAATATTTATATCATAGTATATATTAAAGGCTTTTTGAAAGCTGGATGCTATCAAATACACCTGAATGATTTTATTTGCTTCATAAACGGATGAACGGTGCATGCACCTCCCTGAAAGCTGTTAGCCCCAGGCAGGAGTTTTTCACTCTCCATCATTCTCTTCAGTTTAATAGTGATTTACTACTGGCTAAGCACATGCCTAGTGTTTTAAAGCTGGTGGAGAGTCCCACTGAAGTCAAGGGGATTGATATATGCTGGGATTACTCCATGCTGAAAAGTCAGATTGATGTTTCTCTGTCTCGTTGAAGAAAGATCTAATTATTGAAGCATAATTTGATGAGCAGTTTGGTCACTTAGGACAAGGATGTGCCTACCTTTCTTTTCTTTGCTTAAAGGCAATGACTAGGGTGAGGTAGGGTATTATTTTATTTTTATTTGACTTACAGTAATGAATTGGATATTTTAGCCTGAAACAAAGAATAAATTTCACATGAATCTTCAGACATGAGTCTGAAAGAAGCTCAAGTTTACAAACCCAAAAATTCTACTCTGTCTGTTGCTTCCTTAGGATTCCGGCCTACCCGAGTCATTTTGTGTCATGCTTTCACTGAAGGTTCGTCTACAGCTGCAGGGGAACTCGTCGTTCAGCCTATGTTAGCAGTTGCACCTCTCACACAAAAACCTGGAAACATCTGAACACAAGGCTGTGAGTGCTACCTGCAGCACATCTTGCAAAGTTTTGCTCTGTCCATTTTCAGGCAATCACTGAGCATAACCAGCATCAGTAAAGGGTCAGGTATGTGGTGCAGACAGGTTTCACTCGACCCTTACGTATACCAGCTGCTGTAGTATAGTGCACAGGAGCCTTTTATACAATCAGGCACAGGCAGAGGAAGCACATATAAAAATACAGTAATCTATTTTATGAAGAGTTTTTGTATATCTCATTAAAAACAGCATCCCAACAGCTTCTGTAAAACTATTACTGCAGATGTTTGGGAAAAAAAACCAAAAACCTGTTCACTTATAGGACACACAGAGCTAATTCCTGAAGAGAAGTTGGTACAGAAGTGGGAGGAATTATTGCATTGCTAATATTTCTGGTTATTCACTGATCTGATGACAGCTGTCCTTTGTCTCTTTTTGGTTTTCTTTTTTTAAAATGAACAGCTATTCACTTTGCAGTGAAATAGAAGTGTAATATTCTACGTATGCCATAAGCTGAGCTATAGTAGAGCCACCCAGCTGTGAACTTTCCTGTACCTGTGCAACATCTCAACAAAGTCCCCTGTGTGTGTCTGTGAATGTATATGTATATATATGGACAGATTTGTACTAACTCTGCATTGTTACACTTCACTTACTCTTTTTTTTTAATTATTTAAAAAAAAATCACATTACTCTGAATCTAATTACTGCAATGTATATTAGAAGCAGGGCACCATCAAAATTTTATTTAAATTAATCAGGTTTTGATTTAAGATATTAAATTCAAATTAATCATGTAAAAATGGAAATGATCCTTGACATGCTTCCAGCTGTGACTTCAGTCTGTTTTCTCGTGTGAGTCACTTTCGGGATGTCTTGGGGGGAACATTACAAAAATTCACGCCGGTGCTATTTCAATTAGAGTTATTTAGCAGGACAGATGTAAAGAATACGGTATAATTAAGAAGGAGCTGATGACACAGCTACAGATTTTCAGGATCAAAAAAAAACCACTCTTAGTGAAAATTGACTACTGGTCATGTAGTCCAAGTTCAAATATGCTGGGGTTAAGCACTCATTAATGATGGAACGAGGTCTTTAGATAGACCATTGGGCTCTTTCTCTGAAGCAATCTGCAGAATTTTGCCCTGGAAGTAATTTTGAAGCATCATTAGCAAGGAGATGATAACTAATAATGTTAAAATTCTTAAAATAGTATTTGTCATCCTGGTACCTAATCTTTTTTGTCCAACTAACTTCAAAGGCATTCAGCAAAACCTGGAAATGGCATACAATGGTCGATATGAGAGCACATGCACACAGCCTTACATACCTGCAAAAACTCCAGGCTTTGTTAAACTCACAATGAGTACAAGCTGCCAGGAATGCTGCAATTTCTTCTAACACTGTCTGAGTAGAGTTACAGTCTGAGCTACCTGCATGCTTCCTGACTGAAACCAATGAAGAGGGGGACTTTCCCATGCAGAGGCCTGACTTTGTGTTTATTTAAAACTGTTTTTACCATCATTACTTTGACTGTTAAAAGTGATCTGTACATAGTTTCTTTGCTCAAGAACAGTGTGACACAAACAATTTTCTCACGTGTACCGCACTGCTATGCGGCACAAATTTTGGGAGTTATTTTACAAATTCTGGAAGTTATTTTAAAAATTCCTTTACCTGAAACTAAGTCTCCTAGGTAAAGCTCTCAGATTATATTTTCATTTTATTAATCAGGCCAGAGACACTTGATCCATTCCTTCTCGTATTACTAGGTGTTCTGAAAATATGTCTATTTAAACAGGGTTTTTATGGTTGCTATCCAGGGCTCTCAGTATCTGTTCCCCTCCTACTGAATAATAGCAAAAGCCAAGTTAAATTTAAAATATGCACAGTATGTACTGTACACCCATAATTATAGATTAAATATTGATCTTTATGGTGTTTATTTCATGGTGTGTTTTCCACATCTCTTTCCCCGACAATGTCTCATTGTCTCACTCCTTCGCAAGGCAGCATACAAGGGAAAATACTTTCTGCAACAAAAAGCTTTGTTTTAAACTAAAAGAACCCCACAACGTAGTGGATGACAATAAAACAACACAAATATCCAGCTCTGTATATCTGGCAACATTTTTCAGGAGGGACCACAGAATTTGTAGAAGCTTTATTTGCTTTTTCAGGAATAGTCTACACTTCAGCAAAGAGCTTCTCCTAAGGGAAAAGTGTTTCACAAAACCAAGCGTGCCTGGCTATCTGCAGTGGATGGGAAGTAAAAAGCATACTACACTTGCCACAGCTTACCTGTTCTGCAGTTGCAAGGCAGGAAACTGTCAGCCACAGATACACAGTGAGCATAAACTTTGTTGTTATTGTGGCTGTTGATCATGTTGTTGTTACATTTGCAGGAATAATATGATTCATTGACGGTTTCTGCTTCCCACTCATATGATAGAAAAACTCCACAATGAATGTTTTTTAATAGTGTTTAAGATATTTTTAAAATAAACTGTGTGGGAGCTTAACATAATGGTTTCGGTTTTTCAGGAAACACTTTTTGAAGAAGTGTATGACTGTTTAAATATTAAAAATGGCCCCTCATAAGGAACATGAATGCAGTAAGCAATTGGTGAAAAGGGATGTTATAAATATGTGCTCATTTTATGCATTTGCCTTTTTAAATTTTTTTTTTTTTCTTTTGGCATAACAGCTGGAAAGAGCATGTTTTTTATCCTTGGGCTAGGCTGCATATTCCCATGAGAGATGCACAGGTTCATTTCCCATCTGGATTTTTTCCCCCTCCTGTTTCCACCTCATCTCCCTACCTCCTTCCCTCCAGGACCACAACATATTGATAATGAACTGTATAGACTTCCACTGATATGACTCCAAACACACCTAACTTATGATACCAAATGCAGTAGTGCTCTGTGTGAAGCAAAGATTAGCCCAAAAAGGTTTGTTCACCACTTTCTCTACCCTTCATCTAAGCCTGTGTGGGTGGATTCTAGTAACCACAGAGACTTATTTGAAGGGAGAAAACAAGTTCAGAATGGCTTCTTTGGTCAATTAGTATCTGGGATTGATCATCTCATGAGGAAAGCTCAGTCTGCTATCAAGTCACTCTGGGGAAGACCACCGGGAGGGACAGTGCTCAGGGTAGTGGAGTTTCAATGTTTACCAGAGGAACATGGTTTTATCTGAATGGTAAACACTATAGCCTCCCTGATACCACTGCAGTCACTGAGCATTACACCTATGGTATCTGTAAGTGAGATAATAAGTGCTGACACCATAGGGGTGAATGCTAAGAGCACAAATTGTGGGGACGTTGTTTTAATTAAGTGGAGTCTGAAACATTGGACTGGCACTTCATCTAATGATGTTCAATGCACACATCTTTCACGTTTCTGGTCCTGTCCTATGATGTTTGCATAACTTTTCTCAATTCCTTATGCATAGAATAATGCATGTAGGAGAAGAAGTCTTTCTAATCTCTTTCCATGATGGTTAGACAGTAAAATCTTTGTGGCAGTGTGGGACTTTGCACTTCCAGCTCATTTTCTGCCAAGGCTCAAGAGCCAGTAACATGTGCATGTTGGTAGCAAACACTATTATTTCTGTACCGTCTCAAAATTATGACTCTAACATCATTACACAAATTCTAGAAATATTTCACAGATGGAGACTCTCTAAATTGGATAGGGATGCAGTGGCTTGTCCATGGCTTAAACATCAGTCTAAGAGAGATCATGGCTCAGATCTTTTAATTTGTGTTATATCCTCTGAAGTTTGAGACAACCACTAATATTTCAGTTCAGCACATTTTTAGTTACTTTATTTGCCTTAGTCAAATATATAATATGTTGGATATTTCTCATTGGTTTACAACTACAATGTGACAGATAAAATATAAGCCATAAAGTGTCACAGGACTCTAAGATTGATCAGAAGCTTGGTTAGTATATCAGGAAATTATATACGAAAGTTCTGACTTTTGCATCTGAAGCCTTCATCAGTGAATTTGTTGTTCTTTTTCTCTCCAGAAATCATTGCTAGAGGTACTTGGGATGACTCAGCAGCAAAATCTGGTACTTTGGGAGAAACGTCTTGAGAAAAAAGGGTGCTAGGAATGTGAAACCAATATTTTTACCAGTTCTGTGACTATTGGAGGCAATTTTGTGCTTAATAGTAAAACTTGGGCCTTACAGTCTATGCTTTCGTTCATTCTAAGGGAAGAAAGAAACAGCACATAATATCTTACAGACCAGACAAGCTAATTTTGAAAGTGATTTTCCAGGCAACTGAACATGTCCAATGGGTTCTACCTGGGAGCTGAATGTTTATGGCTAAATTTGGAGAAATCTTTTTAGGCTACTGAGAGATGGATATGCCTGTATAAGTGCATATTTTAGTGGACCTGTGAAGCTTCCCCTACTAACTGATTAAAGACATTTTCAGAGGAAAGGTCCTCACTTACCAGCTGTGAACATACAGTTTGCAGTGCCAATGAAAGAGCTTGGATGCGTCAGCAGAAAACAAGCAATGGGCTAATTAGAGCTGAAAGAAAGCTGCGCATTCAGCACACCTTAGCCAGCTCTGTGCAGAAAACTGACACAGCAGAGTACCTAAACCACCCAGAATACTGAGCTTGACTGTTAATTACAAATCAGGTTCCTAATTCCAGACCACTCTAAGGAGCAATAAATATTGACACAGACTAGAAACCACAAATAAACAGACAGTGGAGCCAATTTAGCACCTGTAGGATTAAAAGAAAAAAAAAAACCTTCAGTATTTTACTTGAACAGTATGAGCATTTCTCGCTACCTTGCCAAAAAGCTGAAGAACCTTGAGAGGTTCAGTAGAATTGTTTCTCAATGCCAATATCTAATATGGACTTTTAAAATCCTGTCATTTCTACAGTCTTTAAGGAGCTGATTCTGGATGTTTTAATTTTGCTGACTGTCAAGATTGGATATAAAATCTGAATGCAGTTCACGTCCTTAGACAGGAGAGTGAGCGTCGTACTAGACAAATTTGAAATTGTATTTAGTTGCCTTAGAACTGCATTGACTTCATGTTATTTGTGAGAAATTATTTTAAAATGTCAGGTAACCAAATGTGTAACATTTCTGTGCATGTGAACAGTAAAAATCTTCAGATAGTGCAGCCTACAGGATATTCTTCCAACCCAGACAAAAATAAAAATGTAAACCTAGTTTAATTATGGAGTCTACTTTTTAATGAACACACTCAAAGTACAATAGGATTTAGTTTTGATATTGAGATTTTCAGACTACAAGATTGCCAAAGTGTGCTGAATATAACATTCATTCAGATGAGTCTTTAAAGATCTTCAGGTTTTGATGTTACTTCTTCAGCTTTTTTGGCTCTGATAGCAGGTAATTATGGAAACACTTCTGATTTCTCACTGTAGGGGGAAGAGGCATATGAAATTCATACTCTCCCAGGCAATTGTGATAGGTGTTAAGCAATCATTTGGAGCTGAAAAATATATGCAGATCTTAGGAAAATTGAGATGCCCTCTAGACTGAAAACAGAGACATGAAAAAGGGCAGGTTGGCTACAGGTAGACAAACAGGTCCATGAAGGCAGGTAATTGTATCTGTGCAGAGAAGCTACCATAATCAGAGCTTTGGTCCAAAATGAGGAATCTGCATTAATTTGCATTCCAGATCAGAAGTCACAAGGAACTTGCTTATTTACCTTTCAAGAATAAAAAAATAGATTGATCAGAGAAAGTTCTTGTTACTTTTCAAGTACAGGCCACATGATCTTTGATTTGTGGAAGTCACCCTAGCATAGCTGAAATCCATGGTAATTGGGGCTGTTGTTCACTTTATTTTTGAAGGTCATAACTGCTCCTTAGCTTCAAATTAAAAATTGCAGAGACTTATCATTTTCCTGTGCATAGACACAAAACAGAAGGTTTTTTTCCTGGATTTCCCATCCTTCCATTTCTGATGTGTTTACATGAAGATATTTTTAGGACATTGTGTTTTCCTAGTTTAGCGGCAGCACAGTTCTACGAATAATGTTATTCATTGGAACTTTACAGTATCTTAACCTAAGACAGCAGACTCCTAATTATAAATCAAATATAAACCGCGGCCTTGTCAGAGTGATTTTATTGTCCTGATTGCATCAGTTTCGACCCACGATGAGACTGCGGTATTTGGGACATCAGGAATCTAACAACTGAAAGCGAGCAGAAGACAGCTGCTTCCAGCTCACAGAGCTCTCGATATATTTAGTATTTTAGCCTTCAAAGTAAGTTGTTTCATTGGTACTATTGTAAAATGCACCATTTCTCAGTAGGGTCCTCCACATGTTTGCCTCAGTTTGATAGAGTTCTTCTTTTTGTTCTTAACATACTTCCTTTCTGAGAGAGGTAAAGGAACTGTAACTGCAGCCGTCAGTATCAAATGAAGTGGGAGGAAGCAAAGAATAAAAAATAGGCTGGGATTTATAAAAAGAATGTAAAAATCTGTGATTATATAATGCTGTACAGGAGATGCCAGATACCAAAGAAAGCTATGGCATCACTGTTAACTTTGTGAATCCCATACTCCTCACTTCTCTGTCATAAAGGCCATTTCTTAAGTAGTTGGAAACCCATAGCCTTTAAGCTACAGGTTGATGTAGACTGTTCCCTGGACTTTTTTGAACTAAGCAAACACAGTACTGGAAAGTGTACTGGAAAGAGACCAAAAGAATTAGCTGTGAATCTATACTAAACAGTGAATAAATTCATACAGCAATGAATTCCAAAAGCATTATCGTTCTTAGTAGGGGAAACTACCCTTGTGTGAAAACACGAAGTTTACCATTTGAAGATAAAAGAATAAGGACTGTAAAGCAGACCTGTATCTTTAAATGATTCCTCTGCTGCTCTGCAAGGACAGACTGTGGCAGCTGTGACCACATGTTCCCCATCTAACTGTTTTGCAGCCACGTGAAGCCAGTAGAGCTGCTGCACTGGGAGCCCTCTTGCCCACAGGTGAGAAGCCTCGCCATCTGCAATACTCAGTAGGCCAATCAAGCTGGCCCTGCGTGAGGTAAGATGGATAGTCTCCCGGTGTGTCCTGAGCTCCCTCTGAAATTTCAGCAGATCAGTGTCACTGTGGCTTTTAATTACCCCTCTGCTTCATTATTATTTCATGGACTTTAATATGCCCTGCAGGACACAGAGTATGGATAAACAACCATCAAGCCCTAGTGCCTCTTGAGGTGCTAAGGTCCCCCTCTAGAGGGAAATGTCACCGTGTCAGACTTTTCCCTCACTCGGCTGACCTCAGGTTTTCCAGGCTGATTTCAGTCTGAGCTGAGATACAAGGACAAACACTTCACCACAATGCTCTGGGCTGAGAGCTCTTAACACCTCATATCAAAACTTGTTCCTATTGCCACACACCGGCACAGAGATCAGAGTGGCCAACAAGGCTCTTGCGCTTCATGCTTATTTACTGAAGACAAAACCAATCAATACTTGCAGATCTTGCATATTAATTCATAGTGTTTCAGCAGAGTGCAGCACAGGGCCTGTCTGTAGAAGACAGTGGAAGTATCTTGAGACGCGTTCAGTCAGTCTGGCCCTGAGTTCTAAAGGATCCAACGGCTTGCAAAAAGAAACCATATCCTTCAATGCTGCCTGCAACACTTGTTATGTGAGGAGCAAAAACTCCGTGAGAGGAGCATATAAGACAAAACATAAATAGATTTGATTATTTTGAAATTCAATTGCCCAAACCCATAGTTTTTAATCAATTAAGAATGTCTCTATCGGTCCTGATTAATATTGGAAAAAAGCCCATAAACTGCAGCCCTTGGAAGATGTTACTAAATGTCTACCACCACCCTTGCAATGTAGCATACAGCAAGGATGCCTGGTGTACAGCACTGAGATTGGTGCATCAGCAGTGCAAACTCTCCTCACTGGGAAGGTCTGAATTCTGAGACCACCACCCCCCCCAGCCTAGAAGCAATGTGAAGGGAAAAGGGGCCAAGTGAAACAGAAAACACAAGGCAAACCACAGGGTCATGCTCTGTAGAAAGTGAACAGACCTGGGAGATTGCTACCCACTACTCTTTGCATCAATCATTCATGGTACTTCCTCTCTGGCAGTGGAGAGATGACAGACTGTGACAGAGAAGATGTTCAACCTGTGAGCAACTGTAAGCACATAAACAGTCTTGTTGAGAGCACTTCCATGTGGATTTCCCAAGCACACATCACTGCACCTGTTCTGCCACTGGGTACTCATACGGCCAGTGACCACGCTGTCAGAGAGACAACAAACAGAGTGGGTGTTGCTCTATGGTACCACAGTCAGGGAATGGGTATGCACAGATGCTGTGCAGTGGGCTGAGGTCCATGTAGGTAGCCCATGGTAGGCATTATCTCTCTCTCAAAATTCCCTGCTGATCAGTAGATGTCTTACCTTCCTCAATGTCTTTCTGTCCATCCTGCTACATTTAAGTGATAGGTCCACCCACCATCTCAACAGGCTTATGACAAAACAAGGGAACAGATTCTATGTTGGCTGGAGCTAATGGTAATGGGAATTCCCTTAATAAATCTGTATCTGTCTAAATTTGATAAATTTATCTTGTTAAAAGGCTCAGCAGAGGGAACTAGAGGAGATGATACTTCCTCCCTGTAGTTATGGTTCATGTATTGAACATCCTGTACAGAATCTAACATGCTCTTTTTCAGAGACATGTGATGTGAGAACAGAGCAGGCTAAGCTGCTACATTTATCAGCAAAAAATAAATTAATTCAAGCTTTGCATTTTCATCAGATTTTGCTGGCTGAACAGATCCCCACTATTACTCTCCCATAACTAAAAGCAGTATTTGTCCTGGAGTAGCTAACACTAGCTAACATTGCTCTATTGACAGGCATGATAGGGACAAGTATAAGAGTGGGATATACAAATTCCACAGTCCTGTTGGGAAGGAAGAAGGTGTGTGTGTTTAAGTTACACTGAGAGTAAGAGCTCTTCATTAATTACACATACATGAGCTGGATCTAATTTAATTTTACTGATATTAGGAGAATAAAAACAGGCGAAGGGATGACCTAAATGCATAGAGCAGGGAGTGGCTCTATTCTAATTGGGATGAGAGTATGAAGGCTAAAATTATCATATGAGGGCAGCTTACAATAATTTTTTTTTTTCTGAGAGGAGGTATTAATTAAAGAGGTGTGGGCATCACAATTCATTGAATCATTAAAGGCCTGTGTATCTGGATTTGGTTCCCAGAATGAAAATACCACATGCAGTGGACTTGCTCCACTGGGACTGCACATAAGGCTTTGATAACCACTGCCTGACTGGATGAGATGCAGCCATGGTTAGACACATAACCCCAAGAACCAGATCAAAATATACTGCCTAAGTCTTCATCTCAGCTACTTATCAGCTATATCCCTTTGTGTAAACCAGGAGTTATGCATATTTAAATACAAACTTCAAGATACGTTGATTGACGGTGAAGACTCCTCATTCGTGGAAATATATTGTCAGGCTTTTCTTGGGTAATAGAAATCAAGCAATCAGTAAAAACTACTGAGATATGGAGTTTCCTTTACTTCCAACTATTCTTATTTGAATTCTTGTTTAAAAATAGGAACCATGGCTTTTTGTTTAAGAGCAAAAAGAACTCTAGGTTCCCAAGACGGCTGTTGGTAACCACATATTTTCTGAAACTTTGGCCCCTTACAGTTGTATCCTATAAATATTAACTGTTTTTTAAAGTATCTTGGCAAGATGCAATTTGAACCAGATTTGATCTGGGTCCTCATATGTAATTTAAAACACCCAAAAGTATAAAACTGTTGCCCGCTTCAGGCAGGCTTTTCAAATGAAACTACAGCTATTCACAGCATTTTTAATTCTGAACTATGTATGCTGGAAAAGGAGGAGTCAGCAGGTAAAGGGCCACCACCAGCAAATGTATTTCTGGAGGAAAACATTGAAATTTGGATCTGAAAGGCCACCAAAACCTCAAGATGTGCGCAAATAATCTAAATTTGCAGCCAAATGTGACACTGCTGCCGTTCCCCAAATGTTACATTGGACAAAGTCACATAGTGCTTCTGTGTAAAGAAAAATAAGGGAAAAGAACAAGAACAGGTATATGAGTTTTCTATCTTTTTCTATGCCTCTCTCTCTTTTGGCTGATTATCTGAAGATGATTTGTGCTCCACTAGATACAGGTTGCAGAATTCACCTGGTGTTGCAAGTGAGCGTGCTTCTCTGTACCACTGATTAGCACCCTGGTTTTGAGGCCTGTGGAGGAGCATCAGTCACATGTGGGACCTAGAAAACATGAGGGCTGCCAGAGGAGGCACACGCTGCATTGATACCAGTGATGAAATCAAAGATTTGGGTTCTTTCAGATTAAATTAATAGGGAAGAAGTGGTCTGAAAGCATACCTAATGTACTCCACTTACCAATGAGCATCCAGTCCGTGGGACCAGACTAAAACTAGTTTGAGATAACTCCCCAAAAGGCATACAGTGTGGGCATGGGGTCTTCAACACCTATTATTTGACTTTGTTTACTTACTCCTATGAACCACCTATGTGTGAATTTGATCTAAAACAGAAAGATGTATTGAGGGACACCAGAAAAAAAGCATCTTAAGGAATGATGTCTACACAGACAAATTATTGCTTAGCATTTGCACTGAAGCACGATATAACAACCCTAAATCCCCTGTTGTGTGAGGTGTTATACTAACAGGGAGCAAGAAGATGGTCCCTTCCCCTGAAGAATTAAAACCTGGAAACCGTTCGGGCTGGAGCTTTGCTCCCAATGCAGCCCGATGCATTCCTGGGTGTTGTCCCGGTGGATGAAGGCTGTAAATTCAGTCATGCAACTTAGCTCTGGGAAAGGGGTGGGATCAGGGATAGGAGTGTAAGGTTTCACAATAGTCAGTTTTCCTCCTATCTTCACTGGGTTGGAATCAATGGAAAATAGCCAATAGCCAGCAGAAAGCAGAGGCTGGGGGAATACACTACTAATACAACGTCCCAACGATTTAAGACCTTTTTTGAATGTTGTGAAAAATAAATGAGTGACAGATTATCTGCTGACCTGCAGGATAGCTCATCTGCTTTTGTTCAAGAAGCAGTTTTTCATTAGAACTGCAGGTCCTAGTATTTCTCTGTTGAACAGAACTACCTTACTGCTAAATAAACATGTCATTCAGCAATGACACAAGTTAGCATCTCTAGTAGGAGGTATGCATCTCACTCCAAACAGGAGTCTGAGAGGAGGTGCTGTGGATGGTAAAAGGCAAGAATCCTAGGGAAACAGAGTAAGTTGTAATGACAGTGGGAACATACTGCAGAGCTACTTGGAGGTATGGAGCTCTAGATGCCTTCATACAGATGGAGCAGCGATTGCTGATTCTATCTGTTGCTTCCTTAACTCCTTTTTCCTTTGTGTTTGGAGAGGTTTATGGTTCCTGCACTGAGGTTAGTCATAGGATCATAGAATCGTTTATGTTGAAAAAGAATTTTAAGATCATCAAGTCCAACCATTCACTACATTGTAATGAGCTCACTTAAGCTGTAAACCATGTAAACCATGACACAGAGCATCATAGTCCTTCTGTTTTGGGGCCTTCTGAGATTTGAAAGTTCTTGAAGAACATGAAGACATGTTTGACCTACTCCTTCATTTGACCACATATAATGTTATTTTGCAAGATAACCTCTTCTGCTTAATGTAACTGGACTGAGATGATGATGATGATGCAGTTCTCCAGCAGACGACTGTGGGAGATGGTCTAGCAAGCTCTGACTTTACTTAACAGTGACTTCCACTGATTAGATTTAATTTTTAAATTCTTTTCATTCATACCATTGAGACTGTAAAGTTAATGTCTGCAGAAGAAATGGAAAGGGTACAAGGGAGCTGATCTTGTCAGTATTTTTTCAAAAGGCAATGTTTCGGAAATTAAAATTTTTTTGACTTGCTTCAATGTGAATTAACAGCGACTATTCACAGCCAAGTATTTTTTTGTGATCACAGAGACAAAAAGCATGGGGAGTAAAATCCTGTACCCCATCTGACCTTGCAAGGAATCCAGTAACAGCAACAAGGACAAGTGAAAAACCATTTCTTTCTCCGGTACCGATTGCCTCAGTATTGCCCTCCTAATAAGCATTTAAATAATGTAAATGTGAACGGTGGTGCAGGAGAGAGAAGGGGGGCACACACAAACCTTTCTGACTCTTCTTTCCCCCCTGAACACTGATGCCATTGCATAATTATATGGGTTGGCTTGAAAGAATGAAACCCAGTTCAAAATGTATGAGTTCATTTTTATGTTCTACTGAGAAAATTTATTCAGTGTGACTGCTCAGTAGCGAGAGCAGTAAAACACCTTAATCCCTGGTTGAAGAAAGGTAATACCTTGACAGATGTGTGCCTCCTACTTTCCTTGCGGCCATGTTTCAACAACAAACCTTTATTTCTGCTTCTCGGCTGTAGCAGGAAAAAAAAAAATGAGAGGAGCAATAAAGCAGTCAGACAAATCTCAGGAGCCAGGCGGCAATGCAATAGTAATGACAGATTTTTAATGTGGCAGGAGAGATTGACAGGAAAATGTCTTCAGAGCAAACGCACGCCAGATGGAATGAAAACGGTTTATTGGAGTATGGAGGTACTGCTGAACTGAATAGAGGGCGGGTTTAAGGTGGGTGTTTTATCTGCTTCAAGTAAACAACAACAACTCCAAAAAAAATAAAATTCAAAAAACCCCCTCACCAGGTATTGCCTTAGACCCATCTTTGTACCAAGGGGATCTTTTTTGTTGTTTGTTTGTTTGTTTCTTTTTCCACAGTACTGCACCTGAGAAAAACTTTAAAGTCAAAAGTTCAGTCATTACATGCACTGCACAAAAGGAGAAGGCAAACTGGTTTGGTCTGAGCTTTTTTTGTTGTTTGCCTCTCTTCCAAACTCTCCCTCATCTCCACCCCCTTATCCCCCCACCCCTCCTTAATCTGAAGGAATTTCTTCCTCAGTGTGAACTGATAAAGAAGTTTCGATGTTCTTTTAGATAAATCTGAACTATTATTTCCAAAAACACAATTGGTAAGAAGTGAAAACTAAAACAAAAAATTCCAGCTGACTGAGTAGCTATCAAATCCAGGACAGATTAAGAAGTTTGCACTTAAATTCCTATAAAAGCCAATACAGCAGTTTCTGTATCAGGAAGAAAAACATCTTTGTGTCTTTTTCAACTGAATGAACATAAACTTGCACGCTCTTCGTTATGATAGTAAAGCTAAGTTCTGACTTACATCTCACAAGAAAATGTAGCTCTGAAATATTTCATACCCCCCCATACAGAGTAAAGGCAGGAAAACAGCCCTAAACGGACAGAAACAGCACAAAAGAAAGGAAGAAAATACAACCCCAAACTGTGAATCTCCCTGACACCTTTTCATTATCAGCCTAGTCAATGAAGGATAGGGCTACGGAAAGCGTGGCGTCAGAGGGAGTATTGAAGCATGCCGGTTTGGGGCATTTTTTTGAAGGATGCCCGTGTGTACTCTCCCCTATGGACAGGGGTTTTTTATTTCACTGTATTTGCTGTTATTGACTCTCTGTAATTGTATGTTACATGCCGGGTTTCGATTAAGTGTTCTTAAATGTACATATCATGTACATTTGTATGTCTCATTTTAGAGTTTATTTATGGGGTGTTTTCTTACACAGACACACCAGAAAGAAGTCATGGATTTACCTCCTTTATTAGTTTTATACTTTAAAACAAAAAAAGCCACCCTTTTTGTCTTTGGCAGCCTGATTCTTTTTTTGCTGAGGAATATTTATTTAGACAGTAAAACGATG
The DNA here is from genome assembly GCA_013400115.1 of Rhinopomastus cyanomelas. NCBI lineage: Eukaryota > Metazoa > Chordata > Aves > Bucerotiformes > Rhinopomastidae > Rhinopomastus > Rhinopomastus cyanomelas. The sequence goes on along the minus strand of VXBP01007164.1, from coordinate 272,607 downwards.
TTATGGTTCTTTCCCCCGCTAGAAAAGTATGCACTGAATATGCTCCAATGCAATTTGCAGAAAGGGAGGAAAATGCTCTGGAAAAGTAAGTAGGGAGTTTTGCCACATCGTTTCATCTGATAACAACAACACTACGATAACAAAGCTTTAGGCGAAGTGCTTTACACTGACAGGAAAGGTAACTGGCAGAGACTTGTAATGATCCATTAATAGCTTCTATTTTATAGATTAACTGATTGTTTTACAAATATAAGTTTACAAATTTTGTCATACTTTGTCATATTTAGAATCTTGGTAAAAAGTTCTGTTTAACTCTCCTTTTGTATTAGTTTGGCAGAGCTATAAAGATTGCTTGCATAATTCTTAAGATCTTTGGAGTTTTGCTTCAATTTCCTTAGCATTTGGCCAAATATTGGCGTTCAGGCTGATCGCTGTATTGCAAGTATTTTTCCAGACAAATTACAATGCAGTTCAGAAGATAATAAAGAAAAAGCAGTGATCAAGAGGTTGTCAATGATGTTATGTGGTCTTCTGAAATGATCCTGTTTTCTGGCACTGAAATGTAACTCGATCATCATTGAACTTAGCTTTTTCTGGTGAGGTTGAAGCAGTTTTGTAAGTCAGTCCTGCAAATGACACCACTTCACTAGGAGCTGCTTTTTAGAAAACAAAAACATCAAAGTCATTTTTCAGTTTATTTTAGAACCTCTTTCTCCCAAAATTAAACTCAGAGTGAATATTAAAGCAATGTTCAAGATAAAGCTTGACACAACAAGATGTGACGGCTGCCATTCTGTCCTTAAATCACCTTTTTGCAACGTACATAATACCGAATATTAATCAGTGTTCTAGGGCTGTGGCAGCACCCAGAGACACAATGACAAGTTAGGGACAGAGGAGCCAGCTTAACTGTGAGTGGCACTGCTTTATTCCGCACCAGAACGCTCATATCATTTAAAAATAGATTTTACTGTGTCATCAGCTCCATTCTGGTATCACTAGCAAATGGCACTAGGTATAAAAGCTGCCGTGGAAATTGTAAAAGCACAGACACCAAAGTTGCTATCGGTAGGGTGTAATAGCTGGAGTTTGTATTTCAGAAGACACCGAATACTCATTTTCCTCCTCCAACTGTATTCACTAGCAGCTTACATTCCTTTTCTTTTTTAATTCCTAAAATCATACCAAGTATATCAGCACTCTCTCATGCACCCCCACACTGTGGAATTTTGATAATGTATGTCCTAACCGCTTAATTGATTGATTAGCTTACTGCAGCTTTCTGAGGCACCAAATTTATCTTTAATAGCCGGAGTCAGGCACGGCAGGCAATCGAGGGGGGGGTCCCTTGGCGTCGATTTGCTCTTAACTGGAAAGTCATTACCACTTAATACATGTAGATTGTGTTGAAAGAAAATTATGTGTAATGAAATGAGGGAAAAATTAGTGGAGTGTTATGGGCGAAAGCAGATGTTACGGAGGAATTATGCTAGCAGAGATAATCACCTTCGCTAGCATTGTGTGTGCTGGGGTGTTAACTCAGGGAGAATGTTGGTGAGAGAGCTAAATGAATGCACCAATTTACACAGATTCACTTTTCAAACTACAGTGTAGGATGAGCACACACATCTACAAACACATACGTACGTGCACACACACACACAAATACAGAGATATGCTCAGGGCTGAACTTTTGTATTTCTGATGCTCACACCCCTTTTTTTAAAATGTTTTCCAGCTACTCACGCTACATTCAGAAGTCCTAGGTGGAAGCACAGGGAAGTAGCTGTCGATTTGCATAGTATCATGAAGAAGTGAATAATATCCAAGGACAGAAGTACTCCTATAAGCATTAAGATGAGACCTTGTATGCTTCACACTCTGGACAACCTCTCCTGAGAGAAAACTGATGAATATGAGAGAGGTCTTTGAGGGTAGTACCTGACGTTTTAGAAGCCACAAAAATGAAATAAATAGCAGAGATAGTTGCAAAATTTACAGAAACAGGGAGTTATGCATGTACATAAAGGAGATAGAAGGGAGTTTTGCAGACAGGCAACAATGAAAACAACTCAAAATCAGGCCAAAGGAAGGGAGATGCCACAGCTTTTATTTTGAACATATTTCAGAACTCTGTAAATTAATATTTCACCTGTGGACATTGCCCTGTCCTTTTCCAGCTGCGACTGATATGTATGCTTTATTATATTTCTTATATCCAGGCATGCAAGGTCACTATTAATTTTTATCTTGAGTTTATCTATTTCATAAAATATGTGTTTGGTTTTAGAATTGTCTCTGCTTTATCACCCATTTCATAATAAAAACTGTGGTCTCAGGAAGATATTAGGTTGCAGATTTTACTGTCGAAACCATTGATAATTAGGCTTTCCTCGTATATTGTTTCTTTGCTACTAAATGAGAGTTTTATTACCATAGTTATTGCTGGTGATAATAACAGAAATTTTAAAAATGAAAAAAAAAAAATCCTTAAGGTTTTGTGTTCCTACTATTACTGCTCAGAGATAGGAGGCTAGTGAGAGGACTGCCACATTTCCTTGTCACTATATTAATGAGTTAAAGAAATGCAGCCAGCCCCTCATGAATCAATTGGAAAACTATGATGAATGTTTCAATAATTAAGAGAATAATTAAATTGCTGAATGTGGGATGGCACTAAACGAAATCGCTTCTGTAACAGCAGCATATTGCTGTTTATAACTACATTTAAATAATGCTGCGAGTCCAGCTTAGATTTATCAGTCCGACTTATCAGTTTTAACTGGCTGTGGGCCCAATCCTGCACAAGACCACCCTACAGACAATACCCATTATGCCCCAGCTCTGGGTACAACAGCAATAATTTTGCACACAAAGTTCAGTCCTCAGAAATCTGCCACTAAATGAGCCTCTCTGTGTACCAACACGCCATTCCACCTGCACGCTGCACCATGGCCAACATTGAGGGGCTTGGGTGATAAGCAACTAAACTTAAACAGGTACCAAAACCAGTGAATTCACAGTCAAAGCTGCCACTCTGATGGTAACACTCATGATGCTCGTGGACATATTTTTTTAAGGTGATATGTGTTAAAGGTGAACTGTAAACCTGAAGTGAAAATTATGTGAAGTTCAGTAAGATGTCCTGAATCTCTCAACGACCAGGCAAGTTTTGCTGTAGCTTTCAAAATTCTTTTTTCTCCTGTACAATAATCTGGCAGTTCCTCCTTTGATAAGGACATGCCCAAACATAACTTTGTGTGATATCACACATACCAGAACCTAGGATGCTAAAAAGAAGACATCCAAGAAAATCGTCTTTCAAACCAGGGTGTCTCAGAGCAATGCACATGCTTTATGAATTATTTTGGGGAAGGAACTGCATAAACCATTCCCAAACCCTAAGCTTGAAAACATTTATAAACCTTCTGCAGGGGGAGGGGAATAATAGGGGACCTAATTAGCTAGTATATACTTGCAGTTATTTTTGAAAGCGTGTCACAGCTTCTCTTTGCCTGCTGGAATGTCAGCATGCTTAAGGAGACGTCACTCACAAATAAGGCAGGGTCATTTCAGGTGCAAAATTCAGCCAAGTGAACATAGGGCCCTCTCTGCCTGTGTACAGGCAGAACTGATCCTCTCCTAACTGCTTAAATGTGAGAGCTGAATTTCCTTTTCCTGCTTACCAGTATCTAAAGGGCTTTTCACTGCCCCTTCTTTCTCACCTTTTCCCACTCTCCCCTTCCATTCACATACCTATGTCTGCTCCCAAACCTTCTCACCACACACCCATCTACCACCAGTCCCTTGCTTTCTCCACAGGGGCATGCAGGTTTCGTTTGCTTGTTGGAGAAGGATGTGGAAGGATGTCTTCCATCTGGCTCTGAGTTAGCCATGCTCTGACAACCAAAATTTCACCATCTTTGTATCTTATGTTGCTGAATTTAATCTAGCATATTCCCATGCCTTCAGAAAATCATCATCGGTCCTCCCACATTTCACATTTCCATTCAGTCCTTTCCCATCTCCCACTGCACAGAGGTACCTCAGACACTCCTCTGAACCCCATACTCCCAACATGTTTCTTTTCCATTTTCTTCTTCCACTTTGATTTCCTCTTTCCTACTCCACACATAAATATATGCTCTGGAGTATTTAAAAACCCAGCATTATGTACTTGGCACACTAGTGATTTGAGGTGGAATGGAGAATAAATATAGCCATAATATTCTTTAAAATCAGTGAATTAGTAGGGCAGGAGACTTTTAATGCTACTTGGATAGTCAGTAAAAAAGTAGCAATTACCATGAGACGGAATCTGATATACCGCAGCTATTTCCTATTCCAGGCACAGGGCAATACCATGGTAACCCAGACTCCACTGTGTGGCAAGTGTTGTTAATTGTATAGCTTTTTAATGGAGAAAATTATATTTCTCCTGTCTGAAATCAACATTTACTGGCAGTGCCCAGTGCCCAGAAGGGTATTCTCTGAAGGGTGTTGCATGATCTGCAGTAGGTACTCTTACTTGTACTGAGAAAATTTAATTTCGTCAGTGGAACAGATGAAACCTGTTCATCTTTATGATAACATCCTGCTAAGTAATTAAGATATTAAAAGTTCAGAAATTCTGGATAGAAATTGACTACCACATGTTAGAAATGCCACACATTGCTAGGCCAAGCCTGGGGAAAGGAAACTATTCAGCTTACATTTAATAATCAATTAGATAATTTAATTTTCAAGAATTGTTTATAAAAATTTAGTTTTCCTCTAAGACTGGAAACAATCACATCTATAATGAAGGTGGCTTGAAGCTTTCTCCTGTAAAATCTGCTTCTAGCAAGTACTGTTTTGCTAGAATTTAACATTCAAGTCAGAAGTTTTCTACTGTGTGGCTCTGTTTCAGATGAATATTCACTTCTGAGAGAAAATATAATGGAAAACATGTTGTTTTCCAACGTTTAAAAATAAGTACACCTTTCGGTTGTTTCTTTAACAGCCCTGCAATTTAAAACTGAGTCTTGAAAACTGGTCAACTCTTACACACTTCTGAAAAAGAAAAAAGTTTGTGCTCATTAGAAACTTGTTATTGTTGTCAGAGTTGCTGTGTCAATCAGGTTGCACAGATACACCAGGTCCCCTAAGATACAGGAATTTGCTCCTGCCCTCTGGGGTTGGTTGGATGTATGGATCTCAGATTAATGACAGAGAATTTTACTCTCCCCTTCTCCTGGTGGAGTCCAAGAGATATGGAGGGGGAGAAAAAAGCTTGGTTTCACAGAGGAAGTCAGTAAAATGGGTGAAGGAAAGGATGTAAGGAGCCTGGAAATGGAGAGGGATTTGGCAGAGCTTCTATTTAAGTGCAAAAATGAACAGCCACTTTCAGACATGTGCTTGCACAGATCATGATGTACACTAGCTCTGACAGGGAGAAAGTGGAGAAAGTTGTGAGGGGACAGAACATACTATAATATAATGGCCAGAACATTTAGAAACATGACAACTTTATGATTGTTGGTAGGAAGGAGCAACATGTGGTGCATGGGAGCAGAAAAGAAGGGAAGACATGAGCACCAATCACAGCTGTGAGGAGACTGACTACTTGAGTAGGAGGTGATGTAAGTTCATATGGCAGTGAGAAATGGGAAAGGATGTATGAGTGTTACCAGAAAGGAGGTAAGAAAAGGAGCAAAAGGGTGTTCAGGTTGGAAGGAACAAGAAAAACCTAACCCATGCAGCTCTGCTGAACCCAAACCTAAATTACCTAGTCGTGTTCTGATTTCATTGCACTATATAGCAAAGTAAAAATAACTTTTATTCAAGTTTTTTCCTATCCCACGTGTAATAACAGGTTACACAGAAGATAACAGACCTCTACCACGTCTGTGTGGAAAACGGGAGAGTTATATACCATGACGTTCTGAGGTTGGGCACTCAAAAACTAGGAAATGTCTCAAGTAAAGCTGCCGTGACAGCACCAATTTGGCCTTCTTGGGGTTATGAACTATGACAGTTGATAAGACCTGGATCCCATATTGTCTGCCTAGTCCTCAAACGTGCATTGGTCACATAGTGGGGAAAGGCGATGGGTTGAGAAGTGGGCGTTGGTTTTTTTCTCACAAGTAACAAGTGAGGAAATGGCCTCACTTGTGCCAAGGGAAGTTTAGGTTGAACATTAGGAAAAATATTCTTATTAAAAGGGTCATCAGGCCTTGGAACAGGCTGCCCAGGGAAGGGGTTGAATAGTCATCCCTGGCTGTGTTTAAAAAGCACGTAAAACACTCTATTACATATTTCCTATTGTAATTTGGAGTGGAGGATCACAGAATAGAAAACTGCTGTGTTTTTACAGCACATGTTTGCTTTCAAATAAATGTATCTTTATTTACAGAAAGCCTGGGTAGACTTTCAAAACTACTTTTGTCCCTATAGCATGATATTATCTTTTATATTTCTTAATTCAATCCTCATCCTGGAGGCAGGTAGGTGCTGAACGAACTATAGCTTCAGGTACAACTGCAATGTATTAAGTCTCGGTTTGAGAAATGGGAGCTGGCTATTTGGTACTCAAAGGCATTTACCTTAATCCTGTTTTTTGTGGGGAAAGGTTTGCTATTATTTCCTTCTCATGGCTACTTCAAGAGAAGAAAGAAACATGGGATGTAATGAAGGACAGCAGTGAGATGACAACATTTTTCCTATAATGTACTCTAGCTGGGTAAATGCTATTAAAAAAACACTTGCACATTCACTAGAATTTGGAAACTGATTCCTATGAACCACACGCTCTTCTAGTGTGTTTGCTTTCTAGGGACATTTGTATGATTCAATTAATATTGTGGCTATTCACAGAGAATTTCAGAACAGCATGCATAAGTATGGATGGAAACTGGATCTCAGACTCACATACATGAGTATGTGTCCCAGAAGTTTTTGCACGCTCTACACATTGGAAAAATAAATCAACACCATGTGACTCATCAAAGCAGTCATAACTAACAAAGCTCAAGAAGTGATTGGTGAATATTCACAGAGAAGTGTTCCTGAGCAATTAAAAGTACTTAGAGAGGAAACAGGATCTCGTTGAATTCTTTTGCATAATAAACTCACGGAAACCTCAGTCTGCCCATGGAGGTCCCATACACAGAAAAAGGGCTAAACTTACTGACTAAACTATTCATTGTGAATTATTCCCTCTGCTCTAATGTCTGCACAGTATGGAAGCCTGGTGCCAGCCCTGCTGCACATTGTAATTTTACTCTTCTAGGAATAAAGTGGGAATATACTGCTGGACATGTTAAAGCACTCTGCAGAGGACACTATATATATATATGTATAAGTTTTCAGCATGTGACCTGTCTTTGTTTTTGTGTTGAAAATAGAGAGTTATCAACCCGAGAGATAAAACATAGCTAATAAAATAAGATATTTTTTACTTTCTTTTTAAAAATCAATTATTTGGTGCAACAGACTAAATTATAGATTTTGAGAAGTCAGAGGTCAGCACAGCAACACTCAGCCAGCTTGCCCTTACGTTTTTGGCTGATCCAGAGTTACTGTTAATGAGTCCTTCAGCAAATTCCCGCCTAATTGTTATTTTCCCTTGGTTAAATGGTCCTCACTGTTAGAATACTTTTTTACTAATGCTATGAATATTTCTCCCCTGTATTCTGATGATGTACTTCCTTACAGCTAATCCTTTTCCTCCAGCCAGACTTCTCCACCTCCTGCACCTCCCTGGCACAGCCACATTGCTCCCTAATGCCAAATGAAAGCCACTGCCACGTCCTTGATCAAGAGTATGATGAGTGGCTGATCACCAGAGAAAGAATTTATGATCAGTTAGGGGCCAAAGAAAATCAGTCCCTGAGCTACAGTCTGAACTATCCTGCTCTGAACTAAGGACAACCCAAAAGCTAATTAAAACACATATGTTAAGTCGGGATGATCAATAGAATTTCTCTCCCAGGAAAGAAATTTTATCTTTTCCAGAATCTCTCAGAATCATGAAGTATATAAGACTGTACTCCTGAGCTGTAGGCAGAGCTGGAGCAAGAAGAGGAGACAGAAAAGCAGAGGCGAAAAATTCAGAGGGGAGAAATTTCCCAAAGCCTGGGGAATAGCACTGAAATCTAAACAGCAAGATCTAAGGAAATCTTTTAATATGACAGTGGTATGTCTTGTAAAGATTGGAAAAGCAGTGACTTGATTCATAGACATTAAATCTGAAAGGGAAAGTGTGAGGAGCAAGTATTGTCCTAATGGCCTAATATGCAACAGAGAAATAATTCTGTACAAAAATAGAGAAATAATGGCTTAAAGAGGTTGCATTTATGTTGTCCTGAGTTTACGTCCAGACATCTAGCCAGTGATGTGAAGTGCATAGCCTGAGATGAAAGGACTGGACAAAAGGTAGCAACCAAAGGTAAAGAGAAAAGTGCTAGGGAGCTATCAGCTTTGCGACAGTTGCTGAGAGTGAATTAAATTGTAGAGGAATAAAACTCAGCAGGAGATGAAAGAAGCGTTGAGAGAAAATGGGAAGGCAGGGAGAGGACTGAAGAAATGGTTGGAACATTTGTTGGAAAAAATACAACCAAGCATCAGGTTGTGAAAACCCACAGTGGGGAAAGGGAGAGTTATGGGAACCGGGATGATTTGCTCTTGTCTTCTAAGGACTCCAAATTCCCATGAGCGCTCACAGTTTTGCATAAATTCACATGCAAAGCATCAGGAGCAGATTAAGTTGAACTGAAAGGGAGCCACAATGTGGGAAGGTAACAATTAAAGGCAGTTTCTGGGCATCTAGAGCACATGGCAGATTGATTATAAATACACAGAGATAGTTTTTGCTGAAGTGGTTAATGTAACAGTAATCTTGAGGGGATGAACAGCAGCTGCAGGCAAGCCCAGGACAATGTGCAAAGTAGGGAAGAGTCTATTCCTCCTTCCCCTCTCTGCAGACGCTAGCCATAGTCCCTTTATGAATCTTTGAAATGGGAAGGGAGCAGTGAAAAAGCCATAAAATATGGACCTCTGAAGACAAAATAAGCTGTGGCTATGTGCACTGTTTGTGATATTGAGAACGATATCCCGGCTCACACTCCTTAACAGCTTTACCAGCCTAGCCATCAGGGCTTTAGCCATTACAAGGTAAAGCTAGCATCACCCTGGGTAGCATCAGAAGAGACTGCTACCAGGAGGACCACCACTATTATTACTAGCTGCAATAAAAAAGCACTTCTTAAAATGTGTTTTCTATCTAATTGTCAAAACTGAATAATATTATCAGCTTTTTTATCCTTTGAGTATTTTTCTAATAAGAAAGCACAGAGATGCACTGCAAATAAAAGCAGAAGATTTGAGGATGCAAAGCAATCATGCAAAATGACTTTCATATCAGTTTGATAAGCAGCTGAAATTTAATAACTACATCTCTCCTATGGTGCTGGATGAAAGTTTAATACTTTATGCTTTTCCTTCTTTCTTCCACATGATGCTTATTCAGAATCATAACTTTTCCTTTTATAGTCACAGAAATGCTAGGTGCAGTGGATTAATCAAAGCCTTAGGAGGCTCCAACACAGTCCAGACTACAGTGGCTTATAATCAAACCCTAGGAGAAGACTGTCAGGGGTCATAAGGGAAATGACTGGAGATCCAAATGTGAAAGTAATATTTATTGAGGATAATGCACACAGATCTTGCTGTCCCAGTAGGCAAGATGGAAGGCCAGTCTCTTGCAACCTAATTTCAAGAGATGCAAGCGAGGAAGAAAGAGGAAGATAAAAACACCTCTCAGAATTTGGCCCACAGATTTTAGCTGAAAACAGGATTAAAAAAGTACAGAATTAAAAGTACAGAAATAAATTTAGAAAAAATTACTTTAGGATGTGACATGAGGCAGAACAAAATAATACACAAGTAACATTAAGCCACCAAGAAATAATAATAAAACAACCGAAACCGGGGACCATCCCAGGTCCTTTGCAAACCAAAGTAGACACAGGTATGGGGTAGGGCCAGGCGGGAAGCACGAAGCTGGGGTAGAGAACAGGGGCAGGTGAGAAGGCAAGGGGCAAGCAGACAGAAAGTCGAGGTGGGCCGCGGGGTGCGGTGCGGAGCCAGTGCGGGGCCGTTGCGGTGCCAGTGCGGCAGCGCCCCCTCCCGCCGGCTGCTGAGGGCGCAGTGGGCCGCGCGGCTCCAGGCAGCTGCGCATCTTTCGCATCCTCGGCGGCTCGGAGAGAGACTCTTGAAAGGGAAATGTTGAGCGTGGCTGAAAAGCAGAATACACTGACAAACAACCCCCCACAAAAAAACGTAAGCCAAACAAAAGAAAGGATTTAAAAATCAAAAAGTAGACAACTGTTTGCAGGCAGATGCTGAGAAGTCTTTGGATTCATTGGTGGACGGGTGCATGGCTCCAGTTTCCAGCGTGTATGCACTACAAAAACAGATCATAAAAAGAATACAAATGAAAGAACATCTGATCTAGTCATCAGATCTAACTACAGCACTTTAATAGGAATTGCAACTCCAGATGTTGTCTTAAGAAAATGAATCAATTAGGCAAATGAGGACTCCCTTCATAAATCATAGCAGGAGAAGATAAAGTCCAGAAGCTGCAGACTATTGTCTAAATGTCCTAATGTCATTCATTCTTCTCATACACCTATAAGCTTTACTACAAGGCTTATCATCATTTAAGTTGTTGTTTACCTTCCAGAACACTGGTTTGAATTGAAAAAGTGTTCTAAATGTTCAGAACCTTTTACCCTGAAAATAATAATACATCTGCCTTTAGGAGTTGAACCCAGCAGAAACTGGTGTCACTATTCATAAAATAATTGAGTTTACACAAAAAGTGATTTCTGTAATAGTCTCCTTTTTACAAGTATATACATTTTATTTAAAATTACTAACTCAAAAAGCAAGGTAGGGAAAAAAATCACCTCCAACAACTTCCTGTAATTGCGAATTATTGTGAGGGAAACAGAAGGAAAAGATTTTGAAATTATGAGCCATTATGCTTGAGAGAGAGAGAGAGAGAGAGAGAGAGTAAGGGAGAGAGAGGGAGAGAGAGGCAGTGGGAAAAAAAGACATCTCGGCTTCATGAAACACAGCTGACAAGCTCGACTAAATTACCCCCGGACCATTACAAAAATCACTTAATTGCCAACCATTTTGTTAGGTCAATTGACTCTAATTGAAAAAATAACAAAAAGCTTATTATGCTGCAAATGCGGCCGTGGAAAATGAGTCTTCTGTTAGGAGGAAACAATAATTCTAAATTTCAGCTGCTGCTAACACTACAAAGTTCAGTGTTTTCTTCTGATAGAATCTACTGTGCAGGAGAAAGTGAATATGCTCCAATTGATTGATATTTCTTTTAATGCTGCCCTCTCTTCCTTCTTTGTACTCTTGTCCCCTTCAGCTGATCCACCCACCCCACTCAGTTTTATTTCCCTTCCTTGTTGCCTCATGGCTCGTTTTCTGCCGCAGGGTCGATGTCAGTTTTTGTTCCTAAGGGGTTGTGGTTTGGTGGTGTGCGAGGCTGCTGTGACTCCTCTTTTCAGCTTCTTCACAATAACCACCAGACCAAACATTTTTCTCAACCAAACGAAGGTGGGGGTTAAGGAGAAGCACCTTGCTGAAACCTCATGGCTCCTTTCACTCTCCTCTTTACTACACACAGCAATTTTATTTAAAACCTGATAACAGAGAACTGTTTACATATTTTCACTAACTTAGAATACCTTTCACTAACTAAATACCCCAAATGCACAGGAAAGAGAACAAACCCTGACTGACACATGGGATTGTAATTAAAAACTCTGTTTATGCAGGGGAAGGCGTATTTATAATGATACAATTTTAGGGAGTGTGTGCATGAATTTGTTCATTTCAAAAGCAGATAAACCGGTTGGAGGTCTCTTATTGTCCCAATTACAGATTTGAATAGTGGAGCTTCATAATGGGATTGATTCTGCTCTGTGAAAACTAATTATTTGTCCATAAAACCAGGAGGCTGCAGAAATGAACTCGTTTGGCAACAGCCTTTGTTCAGCTCCTTTGCAATGGAGAGGTAGGAAAATTGAAGAAAGTTCTCAGTAACCACAGTGCATGATAAAATATTTCTATAACCATATCTATAAGTTTAACTCTTGCATTGTGATTTGCAAATTCCTTTTCTCGTTTTTTTCCTTTCAGGGAAACTGCCTGACTAGGTTGCACTTTTACAAGGCCCGAAACTCTTGATGTGACTACATTGAAATAATGAACACAACAAACTGCAACAAGAAAGATGCTCCTTTACAGTATTTTAGGAAAGGGGGGGGGGGAGAAGAAGGAAAAAGGAAAAAAAGAACTTTGTGCCTGTGCACGAGTGTGTATGTTTGTACTGTGCCTGTCTCAGTTAAGGTGGGTCTTCCACTTTACAAAGCAGTGAGTTAAATACTGGTGGCGTGATGCCTGTGTAGGCAAACGGCACAGCCATTATGTGCTCAGCATACATTTTTATTGTTTCTTTATATAGAACCCAATATCACTTACACAGAGGGGGATATAGCAAATATATCAGACCATGAAGCACACATATGTGCTGTTGCTTTCTGAGCATCCGCAGCTGTATATAATCAATGGAACATTCCTTTGGAGTGCACCACAGGTCAGCAGGAACCTTGACACACAGCTGAATTTATGAGTGATCACATCGTTTTAAATATGCATCACTTAGATTTCTACAGGTGTTTAAAGATTTGGCCCAACATTCCCTTTTTTTTTTCTTTTACGAAAGAATGTGCACATGGAAAACAGAGATTGTATAATTAAGGCTTCCATTTGGATGCTAAAATTCATATAATTCACCACAGCTACAAATGACAGAGAATATTGTGTCTTCTTTAAGGAAAAAACAATCAAAATGCTAGAATAAAAAACCTCAAATTTCCCTGAGAGATATATAGTCAGAGACCAGAAAACCCTGAAATCTCTCAAGCCTTGTTGAATGTGAGGGACGTTGGAAAGGATTGGGAAAAAAAAAAAGGAAAAAAAAAAATGAAACCATATTAAAGTCTATTTTTATTCTGCAAAATACGCATTTGTAATTTTGTGTAAAACTATACATCAAAACCAAAAATAAACACCACCTTACAGGAAACCTATTTGCAACATGCGACTTGAAATAAAACAAGCATTGTTAGTTATCTTCTTCCTTTAGAGTAAAGAGTTATAAAATTAAATAGATTAAATCTTAACAGAAAACAATGTGCATGTATTGAGGAAAGACAATGAGGCTTCACAGACCAAATAGAGCCAATTCCTTTCAAATAAGTGGGAAAGCCCTACAGAGAGAAATAAAAATGAGGAATGGTGAATTCTATAACACTTGCCAGACCAATGAGCTTCATCAATTAATCACAGCAAAATAATCACCACCTACATTAAAGAATAATACATGAAAAGGACAGGGCATAGCTTTAACTTATTCAGAAAGGGCTGACTCCCTAATCCCTCTGAGTCTTGACATGTTAACTGGGTAGCGACTAATTAGATGTCAAAAATTCATAAGCACTCTTTAATATTGCATATATCTGCGGCAGACATTTCAATATGAGAGTTGTATACACAGAAGTCACTATAGCATTAAAACACAGCAGGGTGGGAGAAATAAAAGGGAAACAATAAAAACAATGGCCCTTAAAAACCCAAGAGAATGCCTCCTTTGGAAGTGTGTACTTTCTTATTCAGAAAAGGTATCACCTTAATAAGAATTATAGGCAAAAAGGTTTCACTGTTCCATGCTGTGTGGACGAAAAGAGGGAGAAAAGACTGACTTATCAAAGGCACTGGCAGGTAAATAGTAATTTACTATGCATGCACAATGAACATTACACAGTGCCTTGACACAGGGCGATAATGAAAGACATGCTATTGTGGCATCCATCGAGGGAATTTTTTTCTTCATTCTTCCTTCCCCTGTCTCTCTTGAGCAAAGAAGCAGTGATGTTTCCTGGCAGCTGCCTCCTGTTTCAAGCCATTTCACATAATATAGGAAGAACCTGAAGTTTAGTGTATTAAGTGAGTGAGTTAGTTTGCTGGTTTGTTGATATATGCTTTGCTTGTGTGTTAACTTGTATTTCAGATGCAGGAGTCTGGTTTTTTTATGGAACAAGCCTTTTCCTGTCTGAAGAAGTATATGACTCTGATATATAATACTAGTCAGTGAGATTAAAAACAATGCATCATGTAACACACAGTTTTATGACTTACATCCTTTAATTGTAGCTCTCAGGAATAAAAGGAGAGGAATGTGCACTTGTTTACAATGCAGAGTTACAATTCTCTCTTTTGACTAACAATGTGTGCTGTACGGGGTGAGTAGTCTGTGGAGATTCCCCTATTTCCCCTGTACTGAACAGCAAAGTTAAATCCCACTTTTGCAACACTTCTAACTAGTTTACAGCAGGCAAGACTTGGCATTTAACCTGCATGCAGTACAGAAGGCCATGACTGTAATCCTCCTATAGCTGTTGCTGTTTAAAAGTGACGTGATTGCAACTGCAATGTTTTCATTATTTTAAAAGTGTAAAGTCTTGTAACATGATGACATAAGTTAAGCAGCCTCCTCCAAAGCAAAATTGTTAGGTTTGAGCATCTCAAAAGGCAATGTGGCTCTTCTCATACATTGCCATGCGTGTAACAGTGATGTTTGCATGCATCAGATGATTAGCACTTTCATAAGCCAACATCTCTCACTGTGATGGCAACTTCTGGATTGATGTATTACAAGAATAAGAATGAGATGTTGTTTAATGATTGTTGACCATGTTAGATCAAATGGTCAATTGTGATCTAGTTATACCTGGCCCTTCCTTTGAAAATTGCTACATTAATTTTGCTTCCAAAAGGCCTGTGGTGGGTTCAAGATCACAATTTAAAATAAAGGAAATGAAAGCAAAGCAATGAGGTCTCGATGACATCTTGGATAAACTTGCCAGACAATGGGTAGCTTAGGGAAAACTGCAGAAAGGTTTATTAACTCTATAACTGTATACAGAAAGGAAGAAAAGGTTAAGCAAGTTAGTGCACAAACTAGAAACTGTGTCACAAATGCCAACACACATTCTGAGAAAAATACAATGGGAGGTCACTATCATTTGGGCCTTGGGTCTTCTGTCACATCAGAGATCTGGAAAGAGAGCATGTCAGTCGAGACGAGTACCACCACCCTCTCTATTATTCATGCATCACCCCCATCTGCAATACAGCAAGACCCAAACTGTTTGCAGACTGGTGAATTCTTCGATTCTTCAGCGTAGCTTCTCCAGCTCAATGCTCTCGGGATGGCCTGATTTCTCAGTTCCCAAACTGCATCCCTCGGTGCAGACGGCATGCATCTCAAAGAACCCGGTCTCTGTCTTTCAGATCCAAGGTTTAAGAATTCTCAAGTCCTTCTGCTTTCTTCAGCTAAGCACAAAGGAGTTGTCCCCTAAAACTTAAGCACCCCCAGTCTTTCTCAGTGGCAGAAATAACAAATAGTCTCTCTTCCTGCTGATCAGTCTCTCCGAAGTGCCTTGGCCATGTGTGGGATCCAAGATGGAGACCGACCACATGGCTGTGTCAGCAGGGCCCACCGTCCCCATTCAGCACGTAGCCAAGAGGACTTTCCAAGACCCTCTCCTCTCCTCTCTCCTCCTGTCTCAGCTCCAGGAGGAAGAAAGAGGAGTACCCCATCTCACCATGATGCTGAAGGGCTGCTCCGTTGGGCGTTGGGGCCGCAGTGACGTTGGGGCCGCAGCAGCGTCAGGGTTGTGGTCCTCTGGAAGCCGCTGGAAGCCACGGCAAGTCGCAGCCACCACCAGGCTGGGGCAGGGTCACGGTCTTCCGGGAGCCGCAGCAAGTCATGGCCGACCCACATTTCCCACCCCCCACCGCCCTGGGAACGGGCAGTGGGGGGGTGCTCGATTTAGAGCCTCAGCCCCAAGAGATCAAACAAAGAGCCCTCTCTGCTTTTTATAGGCTGACCTAGCCAGGCCCTTCTGGGGCAGGTCTCAGGACAGGCCTTTCCAGGGTAGGTCCCAGGACAGTGTCACCTCCCCCACGACAGGTAACTGGGGGAAGGGTTCCTCTTGAGAGTAACTTTTTGTTCTTCATGAAAGCACAAATCTGCACATCTGAAAATTCTGGTAATTTTCAAACTGCAACAAGACCTTTTACAATCAACACTGAAACTGCAATTAACAGCATCCATTTGTCATTACTGCACTATTCACATCTCGTTCTTGCAACCGTAAATGCGTTACCTAGCACTTAGGTTTTTCCTTCGTTTTCCATGTGTGTTTTGAGGGCACAGGCTTTATGGTTTTAGATTAGAATCAAAACATTAAAGAGCAACAATTGATTAGTGATTCTAATCAGAGGGTGATTATCTGCTGTGCTTGTAGCAGACTTTGCTTCCTTTTCATCCCTCCTGTCTTGTCTATGCCTCTTGTATAACAATGCTAACATCAATGTGACACTGCTCCACACTCTGGCACACCTGGCCAGCAAGAGGGCCCCAGAGCAGCTTGAACACTGCCTGCCTGACTTTCTTAGAGGTCAAAGGCAGAACTGGGTCATCTGGATGAGATTTGGTTGATTATGTTAGATTTTCATAAGGACTCTGAAGACTGAAGACAGGAAGATAGTTTCTCTAAATGCGCCCTGGTCAATTAGTTCCATGTGACCCTGTGTTGGTTTGTGTGCTCAGGAGCAGAATGGGCTTGCCCACTTCTACCAATTCACATGTGCAAAGCACTTGTATACAAAGCCCATTAAGTTGCACATACCATGGGGCTTCCTTTCAAATTTGGGCTTCCTGATTATGTGGCTTTACCAAATCCAGCATACTACCTTCATTATAATCATTTCATAAATTATTCCTAATATCAAATGTTTATGCAGCAAATGTTGTGGACTTAGACGCTTTTTAGTTTGGGGTTGGAAAAGGAAAGTCAGAGAAGATAAACGAGTTCATTCCTTTCTAAGACATCCCTACTCTGAAAAGAGCTATTGAATACCTGTCTCATTGTTATTGGCAAAATTATCATGGCTTTCCATGGGTAAGGCCAGAAATTACATGAGTTCACTGCACCTAACTAAACAGTTTAATGAATACATAATTTAAAAGCTGACAATAAAGTGATGTAAGTATCCTTCATTTACCTACTCCACTCAGATCTCTCCAAGGGCTACTGATACAAACTAAACCCTCACTTACACAGAAATTTGGTTTTAACATGGGCATTCTGTTTTCCTGAGAAATCTGATTTTCCCATAGGTCTAAATCCAGAACAAAAGTATAAAATGAGGTATTGTCCTACCTAGAGTCTGACTGCCAAGCAGAGCTCTGCAAGCCCAGTGTAATCGTGAAGGCTCATGTATTAGGGCTGGTCATAACGTAAGCTTAAAATGGGCTTTCAGTGCTGTGGAGGAGAAGAAAACAGGATCTGAGTTAGTGATCAACAGCTGAGCATCCCTTTAGTCAAGCCACACTGCTGAGAACAGGCAACTTGTGAGCTGACAAATTTAGAATTCTGTCTACAAAGTGTTCTAAGCCTGAAAAATGAAGTAATGCCAAGAAAAGGTCATGTTCAGAAACTGCATGCAGGAGGTTTGCTAGTGTTTCTGTTTTTTTAAGGGATAAATCACATAATTTGGGTAAAAAAATTGAATAGGTGGAGTTGTGGTTATCCGTAGGCCAGATTAGCCCAGTAAGTTTCATGAAGAGTGAATAAAGGTGGTGGATGTGTTCACAAAGGGAAAGAACACATATCAGAAAAGTGCAAACCCAGTCAAGAATGGAAAAGTGTCTGCTGGATTATAGCCTTTTAATGATATCATACTGCTGAGTAACCTCCAAAAAGATGGAAGGAGCTAAACAGAAACCAAAACAGAAGGAAGCCCCTTGCACTACACATTGCTTAAACCAGTGGAATTAGGTAGCAGGAGTGACCATTGGAGAAAGGTGAATCTGTAAGTTCCTAAAGCAAAAGAAACACTGATCAAGGCCATTTTCTGCTGTCATTTTGCACAAATGCCCTCTTGGGCCAAGACAAAGCTGACTGATGCCACAACACTTCAGAAGCTCAAATTGTTGGGGAATTGAGAGGAACAAATGGGAATCAGCAGAACGCATCCCCAAAAGGACAAATAACAGATGGACAAACATAACTCTGAAGCAAATGCCAAATACTGGAAGGAACAACAGAGTTGGGTAACATACTGGAAGAGAGGCAAAATAGTTAGATTCAGAGGACCAGCACAACTGCCAAAAGACTTTCAACAAAAGAGAAAAGGTGAAACTACATAGGCAAAAGAGAAGCCACATTAAAATTTGAGAGTATGTGTAGCAGAAAATATTTCTAGCTGCTAAATTATTTTTTCCTATCTTAAATACTTCCATAGCACAGTGTGTTTTCTACTGGTTCAGAAGCTGTGCACCTTGGAGCGGTATGTGGACATGCTGACTATAAGAAAGGATGGCCAAAGCGATTGCAGCCTATCTGAATGCCTACAATGGCCACAGTAAAATGCTCATTTTGTAGAACAGCTGTGAAGCCAATGGACATTATCTTGGAAGCAAAGGGGGAGATGTTAAAACAAGCCGTCTGCTAATCAGCCACCTTTGAGTTTCATTCTGGCCTTAAGATGCCGTTTATGTTTATTCATTACTTGTTAACTGTAAGTTACTCTCACTTAGAAACTCATTCAGGGTCCTGCTTAGCTGTGCTCCAAATTACTGATACAGTCATGAGAATTCATCACAGAACCAGTGCTCTTGTAACAAACTATTTATCTACCTTTCTGCCACAAGCCAAAGAGCTGGTTGTGCAGAGGCATTGCAATACAGGCTGTAGTTCTGTTGAAACAATATTAACCAAGGTAGGGAGTTAGGGGCTTTGGTCCTTTTTTCTACCCTCTGTTGAGGTCAATTCTATTACTTATGTGGTTGAAAGCACAACAAACAGATACTGTTATTGCTCTTTAACCAAAGCTTATGGTGCTAAATTTCTGACTACACTTGGTAGAGAGTGTGAAAACCCCAAGATGTCCTGTTTTTCCTCTTCTTGCTGCCAACGGTTTCTGAATGTCATTAAGGACAAGAAGTACATATGAAGTGAGTAATGTACAATACCTACACGATGATTTTATTTTTGTTTAAAAATGTGGTAGATGTCTTGCTGACCCTGTCAACAACTATGAGTAGCTAATTTGCTAGCTCAATGACTCATCATCAGTTCAGTTTACATGTAACTAACAAAGGTCAGCCATGAGAAAAAATATTTTTATTTCAATACCTAATCCAAGGAAGTATGATATTTCTAGGTTTGTTTTTTTTTTAATGGCTTAATGTAAATTCCTCTTATTGCAGAACCTGTCTGCTGATTTCCTCTAGGTTTGCTGGTTCACTTTAAATTAAATACAAGAATCATTAAGCCAGCTTCCTGAAAGAGTCTGACCTGTGTTGGCTGTGTACAGTACAAACTAATACTGGACGAGAGGGTTCTGCAGTTACAGGTCATGTATTTCCACTGGGTTCTGCTGGCTGGGGTCAGGAGATGCTCTTTCTGAGTAATTCAGCAGAGTTGCAGGCCTCAGCTGTGTTGCTGGGGGTCACTGTTCTTGGTCAGGTTGCCATGGGGAAGGGAAAAGGGAGAAGTGGACTTTTGTGCTTCCTTCCATTTGACTGCACAGCCTGCTGCTTAGCACAGGGCACTTTGACAGGAAGTGGCTGTGAGGAAGCCCACACTTGTTCCAGTTCATCTATCACAACAAGAGTTATTCTGGAGTGAAAGAATACAACCTAAGGGATGCAGAGATTTTAAAAGATAAAACCAGAGCAAGTGCATGCTCACAGAAGAGAAACTCATGTAAAACTGTCAAGCATGAGGACTGTGGCATTGGGCTGTTTAGCAATGCTTCTCTGTTCTGTTTAGGTTATGGGGCTTTTTTTCCCCTCAGCATTCAGTATATCAGAGTTAAATGGTCACCATAGAAGCTGTTAGCAAGCAAATACCAGGACTAGCAGGGATACTTTGGTGCTGATGCCTCTCTGCTTTGCCGTTTACACAAAGCCTTACAGCTCAGGGAAGGAGCCAGAGATCCTGGCTGGACTAGGCTGCTGCTACTGATCTGGTTCTAGTAGTAGAAAGCTCCATGGAGAGTGCAGATCAGGAAGAAGCCATAATCTGTGTACATAGTACTTATTCCATACATATTTCAAGAGGAAGGAATCATTTATGAAAGAAATAAAGAAACTGATGAACAGATTAGAAGCCAGTTTCTCCGCTGCCACTGATGAGCTCGTGAAAGCTTGCGAAGCTGGAGCCTTAACTTGTCAGCAAATTGGATGAATTTCAGCCTTGGTAATAGTGACTGTAAGCTATTAAAGGTCTTCTTGTCTAGAAGTACATGTTCTTCACTGACTCCCACTCCCTTGGCATCATATGCTGCACTCTGAGAGGTGA
Organism: Rhinopomastus cyanomelas; assembly: GCA_013400115.1. Taxonomy (NCBI): domain Eukaryota; kingdom Metazoa; phylum Chordata; class Aves; order Bucerotiformes; family Rhinopomastidae; genus Rhinopomastus; species Rhinopomastus cyanomelas. The sequence continues at coordinate 252,097 of VXBP01007164.1, read as the reverse complement.
GTTCTGAAAACAGTGAATGACCAAAGTTTTATATTTACAAGAACAAAAATATAATTCTAATTGTGACTATAATACCTTACACATGACAAGCAGTAAGAATTTCTAAAGGTGAGGTAGTATTAATTGCCAGTAACTACTACATTAATTAGATTCTGCCATACTTATCTGTGATAGAAGGGTTTATTTGATGGAGAATAACTGAAACTAGTTCATCCTGGTTTTAAGATCCTTCTTATCTTTCTCTTAACTCACATGAAAGTTTTATGTATATATTTGGGCATCCTCAAGGTGAATCTGGAAATCATTTTTTAGCCAAGCGCACGCTCTAGTATTACATCTTGGAACGTGTACAGTAGTGACTTTTCAGCCAACTGAAAGCAAATATGTGTCATGCCTCTCTATAATGTTAGCGTTACGGTTACTGTGATTGCCCTTAAAAATGTACCAATCTCCATTTTGTACACACTGAATTCCCTTGTTCTCAGAATAGGAAATAACTGCAGTCACGTAGAGATTTGAACTGGGAAGTGAACAAACCACATTGCTTCTGAGTCCCATGCATCCCGCACAGCACACACCCACACACAGACTGGCCCAGCACTCAAGCATCTCAGAACATCTCATTCAAGTGGCTGTTTTGAAGCCAAACTGTGAAGGCTGGCAGCCATGAGCTCAGCACTGAGCAAAGAGAGGTGAACATACTCTTCATCCAGTGAAATTATATGCAGGACCTGCCCCGGGGGCTAAGACTTTGATTTTAAAATAACATACAATTTTTTAACACCTGTTTGTAGAGCAATTTTTGTGCACTTCTATGGAAATATCATATCCCAGACCTTACAATTTCACAGAATCACAGAACGTTAGGGGTTGGAAGGGACCTCAAAAGATCATCCAGTCCAAACCATTCAACACAGCAGGATTCCCTAGATCAAGTCACACAGGAACATGGCCAGGCAGGTTCCAAATATCTCCAGAGAAGGAGAGCCCACAACCTCTCTAGGCAGCCCGCTTCGGTGTCTCGTGACCCTCACCATGAAGAAGTTTCTTTTCATATTTAGATGGAACATCCTATGTTCCAGTTTACACCCATTGCCCCCCGTCCTATCACCAGATGCCACCAAGAAGAGCCTGGTTGCATCCTCCTGACACCAGCCCTTTCCATATCAGTAAATAAACATTAATGAGGTCACCTCTCAGCCTCCTTTTTCCAAGCTAAAGACAGACAGCTTTCCCAGCCTTTCCTTTCAGGGAGACGTTCCACTTTCTTCATCGTCCTTCTGCCTCTGCGCTGGACCCTCTCAAACAGTTCTGTGTCCTTCTGGAACTGAAGGGCCCAGAAATCTCAAGTCCTATAGAGATTTACATGTTTTCAGAGAGAATTTACCTTTCTGCTCCTTTTCTGTGCGCAGTATTTGCAGTGTTGGAAGACACTGAAGACTTGTTATTTTAGTGGTATTTTCAAGTTACGAAAAAATACGCAGGTTTATATTTTTATAGTACTTTGCTGATTTTAACTGAGAGAAACAAGATTTCTCCACAAAATACCTCAAACAAATTCTGCACATATTATCTCAAATGTTGCTTTATTCATGACCATGAAATAAGAACCACTGGCCAAACTAGAAACACAAGACTGGTTCGGCCTGTGATTTTTCATAGGGTCCAAAGCAATGAGGCTTTTTGGATTTGGTTTCTAAGGCTCAGAAAGCCTGCAGGAGCACTCCATTTATGTCTCTTATTATTCTCCCAAGTAAGCTTTGAACTTAATTTCAGTAAATTAACACAGTAAAGTGCTCATATATGTTAATTCTTGACAAGTTTTGTGAAACCCAAGTGTTTTCACTGCAAGAAGGGCAGTGTCAGGAGAGCGGTAATGTTCTTCTCCTGGCTAGCCAGCTCACACATGCTGGATGGACAAAAAGCACACGCATGGTTTAGCCACATATTTCACAAGATCTGTGAAGGCAACAATGATCATGTGTATTTGGGAGAAAAGATCAGGGCACCAGATGAAGAGCTGAAAATAGGGTAATGTAGTGACCAGGACGAAAAGGGAAGCAAAAGTTACTGCAGCAAGACCATAGGAATATAAAACACAGGTTTGCTGGAAATGACACTTTGAAAGTCCATTGCTCATGGAACAGCTTATTTCATTTTGGCAGGTAGGACTTGAATCTAATGACTCTCTCACTTGAGACCTGCCAGGGTTTTTTTGCTGGCACCCCTATCCATTGTCATTCTAACACGAGACTTAAGTGTTAACTTATATCCTGTACAATTCCTCTGACATCTTTTGCCTTTACAGAAATTACAGTCAGAGAAAGGAGACTTACTGCACAGAAGATCTGAATAGATGGGTAAGTACCAGTGAAAGTATTTGCATAAGGAAAAGAATTATATTTTATAACTCAACATGAGAAACACAGATTAGTTTTCACATACTTATTAAGATTAGTCCACAAGAATTCATTACTGGCATCTTACCAGGGAAATTAGTTACTTCTTTCTCAGTCAAAGATAAAACATAAAACTTTGTTTGTACAGCAGACAATTAAGATTGAGGTTATTTCCTAACACTAATGAAAGTTCTCCCTTAGAACCACTGCAAACTTATACGGACCTCTAACCTGTCATTTTCTTCTGTTTAGTTAATTGTATTTTTCAACAAAGAAAACTCTACCCGACTGTGCATAGGAAAAGAAAAACCCTTTTTTAGACAAAAGAAGCAAAGCTCTTTTGTTACAAAAAATAGCACAACTTCAGAAGAGATATTTCCTAACAGAGATCACTTGGCTATTTCACTGTTTTCAGCACGCAGTGGGTTAAGTCCAGCTGAGAATGCCAGACATACCTGTATTCATTCCATTTTGAATAAAGTGACAAATTCCTATTCTTGGTCACTGGAGCACAAAATTAGCCCTGTGCTTCAGTGAAAGGTCAACATGGGAAGAAATAAACAGGAGGTCAGAGGTCATGACCTGTGTATAGAACATCAAAAAATGGATGAATAAAAAAAAGTTAATTCTACTGTATATTGTACTTTCCATAGAGTCAGGTCCCACTGGAAATGTAAAGGATTCCTAGCATGTGTTTCTGGAAAGCTGAAGATTTAAATGTGTTTATATTTATTTACACTACTGCTTTTCTGTAGGCTCCATTGGTTTGGGCAATTTAAAGTAACCCCGCGTATAAATATTTACTCATATGATCTGGGATACAATGGATTTAGGAGCGACTTTACTGATCAGACGCAGCAGACCCATGTCTTTTGAAAACATCTTTAATGCTTACTGGAGATCTAGAGACCCCTGCAAAACGCTCAGGAACAGAACCAGTCACTAATGGGAATGAGAGTCTGAGTCAGACACTGAAAGCATTGAAAAGAGGCAACAAAGGTACTGTTTAGCTCTACCAGTCATGTCTATGCTCAGTCTCTGGCACTGATGGACTGAAACACTAATCCCATCTGATGCTGGCTATCGGTTCTCTCTAGTCCCGGCGTAAGGAAGCACTTGCCATCTTGTGTGCTCCAGGTAGGTGTAGCGGAGGTGTGATCAGGAGTAGCACACAGCAGATCAGACAAAGTCAGTACAAGAATACTCATTCAGTCAAAACTCATGTTCACTGACGCAGCTCATGCACTGGGAGCTGTGGCTGTGGAGAAGAGAGGAAAGGTTTCTCAGAACACTTCTCTTCTAGAAGTAACTGTTAGTACCAGCATCCTACAGATACTGTTCAAATCACTTCTCAAGTGTCCCTCAGACACAGGTCTGGGAATAAGATCAATGTCCACTTACTTTTCTGGAATTTTGACTGCTTATTACAAATAAAGCCTTTTTTATGAAAAAAGCCTTTTCTGTGCATATGGTTGACAGAAGGGCCAGCTAGGAAAGAACAGTTCTGCCAGAGATAGCTGTCTCTGTAAAAGCCAATACAAAATGAAGGTGTTGAAACAAACACCTGCATGCACTATCTTGTAGATCATTTGGCTTTGTAAAAAGAGAACATTTGAGAAGGTAAAAGAATCATTGTTCAATCTGCAATGCTGGGCAAAAGAATATTTTAAAAATTATCTTCTCCTGAAACCTGGTGAGAATGGTTTTTTATGAAATATATCTTCATCATAAAATGACAATTCACTGCAATCAAAACTCTAAGCAGCAAAAGATTGATTTTGAATAATTTCCGGTCTCCCCAGAAATTAGGAACAAATGGAATCAAAGTGATTGAAACAACATGTTTGAACATTTTGAAATTAAAAATTCCCTTCATTTAAAGCAACATTTTACTTAACAAGGTAACTACACTTTGATGAGAGAAGAAAAAATTGAGACAAAGTAATTTTTAAGGCACTGAAATATATATCAACTTGTTCATGTCCCTTCCAAATTGTGAATTTTTATTTATACAATATATTCATCATAGTATCAGCAAATACCTGCAGAAAGGGAAATTATATTCTGCTCAGCTCTATTTGTAAAACATTCCAAACACACCTAGATACGATGACCTCATAGACTTAGGATGTGGCCAAATCCTTGATTTGATATTTAATATTTCATATTTCATTGCATGTACTTACTTAGGGAGATTACAATTAAGCTTTAAAAAGCATGCAATCGGGATTTTTTTTCTATTTCTTTGTTACTTTAGTTTAATTTTTCTTAATTTTTTTTCTGGTATCTAACCAATGCTTTTCTAATTTAATCATATTCTTTTAGTCTGAAATGGATATTTGCATTCTGTTTGCTTTATTTTCTTTTCTAGGACTTGCTTTTGGTTTTGGCTTAATATGCCTCTTATTAGCAGCAGAATTTTACAGTTTTATGCCAGTTGGCACTTCATATTTCAGCAGGTTGAAGAGCAGTATGAGGTCTGATGTGGAAAATACCTACCCAAATTAACCAATTACGATCCTTTAGCAATGGTTTGTACCTGTTTGCTACTACACCTCAGGAAACAGAATGGTTTTGATAAACCAGTTAAGGTTGTCCAGTGGTTCCCAAACAATATGTATTAATTAATTTCAGTTGCAGTTCAGAGAAGAGAGTAGCTTTCCCAGACAGAAATACGCTAAAACCTTGCAAAAAGAGATAGTTGAATTTTGCTTCGTATTAATTCTATTTGCATACTGCAGTGAGACGTATTGCTTTGAAATCAAGCCATGGTATTTGCTCTCATGTTAGGAGAAACAAATAATCATCCAGTTTCTTCCCATTTCTGCATGCAAGTGTGGATAAATGTGAGGAAGACATAGATAATTAGATACACCAAGAAGGCCATGTGATCCAAAAGAATTCTTCAGTGCAGTCCAGAGGAATGACTTCTTTGGGCCTCGATGTCTTCTGTAGATAGATGTTGTCTGACTCCATTCCTATCAAATCTATTTTGCTATGGCTGCAAGTGGATGACACCATGTATATGTGACACCAATGATCAGAGTATAGTGAATAGAGTGAGGTTCAGTTTTTACAAGACTGAGATGATGAAAACAGAGAGACAAGCAGCAATAGAATTTAAGTTTAGGCTGACAAAGTATTTGGAAACCACAGAAAATAAAATGTGCATCCCAGAGCTAACAATGGCAACGTATTTGGTATGTCACACATTCAGTTCTCAGTAATCTAAGAGACTCCTGCTGTATAGTAGTTTTTTAGTTAGAAGGAAGTTAAGAGTTACCAAGCACAGAGGTGCTTTTGCCAGGGACCAGACTGTGACTAGTTCTTTGGCTGTTGAACACATGCAGCAGCATTGCTGTGTGGCTTGAGATATTCCACAGTCCCATGAGACAGGACAGGCTGAACTAAGGCTGCAGCGCCCCCGGCACACCCCTTACTTACATCTCTGTCCCTGAACCCCTCCGCTTTGTTTAAAATATTAGTTTGCCTCAAGCTTACCCCTACACTAGGGTTTGTCTTTGCTAAAAGGACCTCTAAATAACTGTGTTAGGTAAGAGCAAATCCAGAAACCATGAGTCAGTTGTTCTCCTGCCTGCATTCAACAGTCTGACAGTAGTTCATCACTGAAATAGGGTCGTGTTATGTAAATAAAACAGTTTTCTTTGCTTGAATCACATCAATGTATGACTGACTCACTGAGCCTTGAAAGGACATGAGTACAAGGGAAAGAACAGCGTTGCGGGGAAGCTCTGCGGTAACTTTCCAACAGTGTGCTGTAGGTAGTAACAGTCAGATAATACTCTTTGCTCTGTGTCCACATGGCCAAGGGTCTATTACTTTAAAGACCTTGCTAATTTATTTGAATTCAACATATGGACAAAAATAATATTTTTTTGTCATTCTGTGGGAATTTTTTTGTTTGGATTTTTTGTGTGTTGAATGGAACAGTTATTTTGCATATAGCAAATGAAAATTTAGTTTCAGTGGCAAATTAAAGTTTCACTAACATTAATTAGGAAAAAAAGTCAAAGTTCGCTGCACCAATTTCAATAACATTTTGTGTGGTCCTTCTACACCCATGTCCAATGCCTAATGATGTGTAAATGTTAATGTTTAATAAATTGATTTATTAAAAGCCTTCATGGATTTAGAGAAAGAGAAAGACTTCAGAGTATCATAAAAAGAGACAATAATAAAATAAATACAAAATTTGTATTGGAAGAATGTTTTTACTACTAATTTTATTTGTTATTTACAGTAATAGTAAAATATACTGAATGTATCTAACTGGAAGTGTGGATACACAAGTAGCTGCTTTTAACAGAGGTAAAGGTTTTCATTATCAATTAGCAGAAATTGCTTCTAATAAGACTGGGGGACTGGCAGAGAAAAAATGATCAGGAAAAGTTGACAGTTACAATGTTCTGTAAATTACCAGTTTGGGTTTTTTTTCACTTCTGCCTTGGATTATATGAAAAAAAAGTGTCAGGAACATAATTACTAAATACATCTAAGTTACAAACCCCTTTGTTATTCTTTTAATCATTTGAGGGAAGAATATTAATGACTTGGAAGATTTTTGCCATTTTCTACAAATAACAAGTAAAATTAACTAACAGCTCAATTATTTCGTTAATGGGATATCTCCCCTACCCACTGGCATGAATTCAGTTTATATTTTTTTTTTCTTCAGATGTCTTCTATTCTACTATCAATCAAATATCTTTTCAATTCATAATCAGAAGATCCTAATAGAAGGAAAAACAAGTTGGAGCTGATGACAACTACAGTGGCTTTCTTATAACTGCAGCCTGCCATGTGTGCAGCCATACTAGCGATTACAGACTGACTAACAAAATGGAAAAGTGCGTGCTTTCAAAGCAAGGCAGTAACAGAGGAGCCAAAGTTGAGGACTTGTATGAATATTTAATAATTTATGTAGTTAAGTACATTACATTTTAAGGCATTGTCCCCTATCAGCTGTGTTTTGAAAGAACTCTGCTTCCTAGCTTTGGAGAAAACCCACACGCTAAATATTCCAAAATGATGCTTTAAGTTACATTCTTCGTTAACATTAAGCACTTTAATGAGTCCCTCCTTTTCAGAAATATTTCCCCTGACTCAAATGATAACAAGTAGTATTATATGATTTTAATGACGTTAACAGCTTAGAAGAAATAATTAGCCAAAATAGTTCACAAGCAAATGACAGACTTGAATTTGTTTGCTTAAACTATTCTGAGTACCTGTAAATAAGAATTGTGATACAGATATAACAAATATATGTGTATCACAAATAATATAAAGGCAAATTAAAAAGCTATGCTTTTTATTATTCACTAGCTTATTCACAATAAGTATTTTGAATTGTCCATAACTAATGTCAAACAGTGCCTGGAATGGAATTTGTTCTCTGAAGAGAAATTATTTCGAAGTGAAGTTGACAAGCACATTCTGCACTAGCTCATTTCCTGAGAAGTGCATACATATATAATTTCCTGAAGCATGTGTTGGAATGATCCTGTCTGCAAATGCCATATGTATGGCTGATGATGGCACAGTCAACATCTAGGAAGAACAATTGCAAAGTACTGACAAGAACAAAGTTAAGAAATTGTGGTCAGTGCTGCTGTCTAGATATTAAGAAGCATCTGAAGAAGCAGCTCCTGCACAAGTCTGCAAATAATGACTAGATGGGTCTGATTATTGCTGTCTTTTTAAGCTGTTTCTTGAACTGCTCAGCAGCACTGAACTCTTGTAATTCAGGTTAGATATCCCTTCTCAGAACCAGAGGAAAAGAAGCTGAATATTTATGTCCCTACTGCTCGCTGTACTGAACTGTATAATAAACAGCAGAGCCAAACACCACAATTTAATGAGTAAAGGGCAATAGTTGGAAATTAAAAATATTCTGCTCTGCATATCCATTAAAAATAATACTGACAATAAGAGTGTCCCCTTCATTATTGAAAACTTTCCATGTAACCCATTTTTCATCAAATAAATTATATAAGAAAAAATAGAAGGAAAAAATGTCTTCTGAGCTGAATTGTTTGTTTCATCTTCCACAAAATGTTATCTCATTTTTCATGTGATTTTCTTTTTCTTCCTTTTTTCTTCCATTGGAAAATAAGAGAAAAAGAAAAAAAGATTTTACTGGCATTTTATTTGCATTTTAACCCAGTTTTCTTATTTTGCAATANCAAACACAAACCCTATGCTTCATAGTTCACATCCAATATTTCTACAAATCCATTTACCCAAGAAGAAGAACACTAACTCATATTAGAAATCTTGGCCTGAAAATGTCTAAATACATCTTATGTCTAACAATGAGATGCTGTGTTTGTCCCTGTTGAAAAAGATATTTCTGTACATCATACCTTTATTCTCAAGAAATTCCCTTTCCTCTAACTTTATCTTGAAAGAAAAAGTTTGAGAAAATATCTTGC